>JANEYF010001929.1:40000-375000 GCA_029963845.1 Rhamnusium bicolor | reverse complement strand
ACTGGGAGTTTTGGCAGATTTAATAGAAGATTATTGTCAAAATATTCGTTGAGATAAGCTTGTTACTAATTTTTTCTACATCAATCCTTACATCCAGCCAGAAAGGACACAATTAAATTTTAATATGATACTCGTTTCTGACAGCTACAATATCACCCAAGTTCAAGTCACAAGCACATATTCAAATACTATAAGATCAAATTTGGTATGCCTATACTGGCAATAGATGTTTATTGACGTAATCTTTTTGATCGTTAGAACTGCCTAAAGTGCAGGAAAGAAATTGTAACTAAAAATATTTTAGTTTTAAAACTTTTACCAAAACTTACTTAAAATTGTATGCTACTTGTCATTATGTACATCTTTTATCCTAGAAAGTCTAGTAACAGTTCTGTATTATCATTATCAATGAAAAAGTAATTGATTTAAATTCGAAGAATTTACTCAAATTAACCACTTTCATTTACGGTGTTTTACCTTTTCACGGATAGTCTGCATCATTATCTTAAAAAGGTATAACACCGCAAGTGAAAAAACCACTGCCAATTATTTGGGGATCAGAACTTCCTCATCGTAGTAAACTCGACGTGTGGTGGAGATTATAATAAAAGTAATTTTTGACGTTTCAAAAGAGCCACATATTTTGACGTTTCAGAAAAGTCACTTTGACGTTTCAAAAAAAGTCACACTTTTTGACGTTTCAAAAAAAGTCACATTTTGTCGTTTCAAAAAAGTCACATTGGTGGAATGTCATTAATATTTTTTGTTTTTGAAAAAGTAATTTTTGACATTTCAAAAAAGTCGTATTGGTGGAATGTCACTAATATTTTAAAATTTTGAATGTCAAAAAAAATTTGACATGTCAAATTGATGTTTCAAAAATGTCACTAATATTTTTTTGACATTTCAAATTTTAAGAACCGATTTTGCTCATTAACGAACTTAATCTCTTCGTTGACCTCTAGGATGTGTGTACCAAATTTGAAAACTTTATCTCAAAAACTGTAGCTGCTATCGCGAACCAGACAGACAGACACACAGACAGAAAATTTTTTTGTGTATCGTCATAATTCGTCGAGATTAGTCCAGAAATGCAATCAATTAAAATGTGCAAAATTTTTTTCACGAATTGACATTTGAGTAAATTACCTTTGAACCTAAATCAACTACCTATTGATTGATAAGATAATACAGAATTGCTACTACTTGTTAGAATGAAGTACATATTACGCCAAAGCGCATAAAATTTTCCGAAGGTTGCCACACAAATAACAAAACTGAAATTTTTTCAATTATATATGTATACATATATACTCATTTTGTGGTAAATCGTTGCGAACCGTCAAATGTGAGTATGTGAATACAGTGCTTTTATAGTGCTTCAATGCTCCAGGATATAAATATTTAGTAGTCACGAGCATAGACACAGTATTAGGAGCACATTCTTTGTAAGGTTTTTACCTGAAATAGTAAACATGCTTTTCAATGTAGTGACTGTCGCAAGAGATAGTGAAACATAGAGAAATGTTCCAAGTTGCATAAGTAGTACCGCATTACAATTTACTATACCGATTTAAATATATTGCCAATTTCAGCACCTACTAAAGGAAATAAAAATATTTTTAGCGAAAAAATGGTAATAACAATTATTTTACAGTAGCTGTAAATGTCATATTATGAACATAATAAACACGAATCAATATCTCTAAAACTGCAAAAAGTTCTAAAAGTTTTGTTTTTATGGTATGATGTTGATATTTATTTTGTGGGTGACTTTAATATACTGAAAATCAATAATTATTCTAGAACTACAGATGGACAAACAGTGGTCTTTAAATATGTTTGCTAATTTTTATGAGTCGACTTAACATGATAACGTACCAAACGTAAACGGCAGATTTTGATTGATTAATCCTTGCTTAAGGGATTGTTTTTCTTTTTACAAAGATACCGATTGTAATAAAGCTCATTTTTACAGAGTAATTAATAATATGCTTGAACTGTGTGTTCCTAAAAAAAAAAAAAAAAATCGGCTTGAAAGTATCCACCTTGGTACTCCAAGTATAATTAGATTAGGTTAGGTTTTTGTGAGTGGGTTCTTGTGGACCATCCACTGCGTACATCAGCATTCCTATTGTGGCTCACTCCTAATTGTATTTCACCCAATAAGTTCAGTCTCTTAATGAAATAGACGCACTCAGCGTTTACCACTAGGCCGAGTTTATGCAGATGATAGTTTAGTCGGCAATGTCCGGTATATAGGCCAGTTAGGGTTTACCCTGTTCAACTCTAAAAGTTTCTCAGCTCTTGATTTCAAAGAGTATTTTATAAATGCCTTCGAATAAACTAATCCTGATAACACTGGCCAATACTAGAGAGTTTTTCTTTCAGCCCAGGTTGAGATAGCCATCTTAGCAGTACTTGCCAGATATGCCACGTATCGGTTTTGGTCCGATGATTCGTGATCCCGTTCCTTCTCTAGCAAAGGAGTCGGCTATTCCATTACCTTCCACACCAGAGTGGCCGGGTATCAAGACCAGAGTTTTTTGTTGTTTTTGGTCAAATTATTCAGAGCCTTCTAACAGGTTCATACCGTTTTGGAGTTACACCGGTAGAAATCAAGAGCTTTTTTAGCTAATTGGCTATCTGAGAAAATTTCTATTGTTCTGCTTGTAAGATGCATATATTCCAGCGTTCGCATACACAGGCCTGAAAATAGTTGCTTGAGGATATCTTCACCCTTGGTCTGTAGCTATGTACTCCGGCTCCTGTTCCCTCGGGAGTTTTGGAGCCATCTATAAACCAGCAACTGTCTGCCCTCAGTGGGTCACTTTATTCTCAACCCACAAATCTCTTTCAGGAAAAAGGATGTTGAAGGTCAGCCCGTTGGTCATGGTAGGCATAGTATCCATAGCATACCCAGAATGCTGTGACTCTCTATGTAACCGTTCCGCTCCATGATACTAGTCTGCGGCATATTAATGGCCTCTTGTTTCAGTCTATATGTTGCCCACCTGGTCTCTTTCTACAAATGTATGTGAAGAGGGGCTAAGTCCAGTGCTATTTGCCACCGTTACGATCAAGCTTGCTAATCTCTGCAATCCCGAGAGTTTGGCTTTTGCCGACCATTGTGATCCTTTCGGCTATCAAGCGATGTTATCATTGGTCTTATGATCGTGACAAATCAAATAAATTTATTGGGGACCACGCCACAGCATTTACCACAAATAGAACATGTCCATAAGGACAGTGTTGCCTTGTGGATTTCTTTTTCCAATTAACGATGTATAATTACTAATATAAGAAAAAACAAAGCAAAACACTGAAAGAATGTAACCGTACTAAAGATGATTACACGCTTGTAATTTCAAACTGGTCAAAAATTAAGAAAGATGTTAATATGGCATATAAAGGTTTTTTAAATAACATTCAAAACAATATTCGTTGTGATCCTCAAAAATATTGGTCATATGTTAATGGTAAAAGGATGATGAATTCGTTACCGGACGAAACGAGTTTCGATAATACCGGCTTCAGCTAACTTGCTGATATCGTAAATGCTTTTGCATCTTTTTTTAATTTAATACCTTAGTTATTCCTGATGAGTACACTAACGTTACAAATAATACCTTTTCCCTTGTGCATTTTTCTGAAAATAATATATTCGATATTTTAGAAGTATTTAAACCTAAATTTACCTCTGGCCCTGACGGCGTACCTGCTTTCATCTTATTCGACTGTGCTGTAATGTATTTGCATGTCTTCTTATAAAATCTTTAACAAACATTTCCAGATATGTGAATTTGTCCTGTTTTTAAGAAGAGTGATAAAACCTCTCCGATTAATTATAGGTATCTCACGATTATCTCTAACTTTTTCAAGGCATATTTTTGTGTAAACTTAAACAATTTGGATTTTTAGATAAACTGTCTTAACTTTTTCATCATACTTGCGGTACAAACACCAATACCTGAAGTGCCGTGGTTTTAAGTATGATGAGTTCAGAGCTTCATCTGATGTACCACAGGGTTCCGTACTTGAGCCTCTTCTTTTCGTAATTTTTATCAGTGACATTGTATGTATGATCCATACCAATAGTTGTGTCTTCTATATGATGTATAAATTTATTGTGACATTAATTCTATCGGCAATTCCCTTCAGTTGTAAATGAATCTGAATTAAATTAATGACAGGTGCATAAAAAATAACTTGATATTAAATAGGCAAAAGTATAACGTTCTTCCACCAAAAAAAAAAAAAAAAGTGAAACGTATATTTACAGTTATACACTCAATATTATCTCTAAATAAAACAAGCGGATTTAAAGATTTGGGAGTTATTTTTGATTCAAAGGTGAGTTTCAACCTCTAAATTTTTAAAACATCCTTTAGGATTGATGGCATTTACCCTGTTATTGGAGCGCCACATCAGGAGCAATTAACTTGGAATAAAATGTTGGGCCTATATGATAGAAGGGAAATGCATTTTCTTTTAGTCTTACGTAATATTTTTCATAATAAGATAAACTGCTCTGCAAATGCAAGTAGGCACACTGTTACATTTTATTAACCAGCCCCAACGACCAATTTACTTAAATGTTAACCATTGTTTTGTTTAATCAACAAATATCACTATGTTCAAGATAATTTAGATTAGTAATGGGAGCTGTTCATGATTTTTTTTTTCAATTGCCTATTTTTTTTGTAATTATGCTGTATTACCATCCTATAATTATTAATATGCAAATACTGTTGGATGGTGTATCTGAATTAAATAAATAAATAAATAAAAAAAGAAGAATCTTTGATGTGTCAAATTATTTTTTATAAAAACTGTTCTGGCATGCATCTGTTATTAATCGACTCAAAATAGTTGAAACGTCGCGCCGCGTAGAGAAATAAAATAAAAATTAACAAAGCTTTATTACATAACAGGTTTTCGAGTGTTATTTATATTACGTAAAATGTATTTGTTTATGTTCGTATAATTTCCATTTTTACTTCAAAACATGTTGAAGTTTTATGGAAAATGTGTGGTCACGAGAAAACAATACCTTTTACATTAACAAATTCCGATTCTGCATACAAGAATGTTATAGATGCGCCGAGTTTTGTTTTTACAAACGACGATTTGCAGTCATTTTCATGCATTGTATTATAATAAGGCGGTTCAACGTTTAAGGTTTTACACTCTTCGTATATTGTATATATTATTTACATAAAGTGTAGGTATATTTTTGAAAAGTAATTATTTTCCTCGCGTGATATTTATGTGTTTAGCTTCGATGTGATTAATATAGTTTTCGCAATAGTCCTATGATTAATTTCATTTGGAACTTAATGATTGGTTGACTAAGAACAATGTATCAAGGTAAAAGACCTATTAGCAAAAAGAAATTATTTTATTCGTTGATTTAGCTTAACGAAAGTGCCAATAATGCATGAGTAGCTAGCTTATAGTGACTCACCACGTGGGAAGTCATTGTTCATTAAAAAAGTCGTACCCATTCAAATACTTTTTACACCTCTTCTTTCACTAAAAATGCAGTAATAATAATAGACTTTGAAACGGTCTGTATGTACTGCGATTAAGTTGTCTTAAACGTATGATTTCTTTTTACTACTTTTATTTTTTTTTTATTTTACATTATCCAGCTCTGTGACGAATAACAAAATTGTGTTTAAAATTCTCAGAAATAGGTCGCATATGTCTTGAGTCTATTTTCTACTGCAATTTTTAGACATGCTATGCTGTTGTTATAACAAAGATGAGAATATAGTCATACACCACCCTATAGGTGGGGCAATAGTGAGTTGGACCTCGACATCTCGAGTTCTACGATAACTAGAAATTAAAAAAAAATGCTTGTAAACTAGATAAAAACGTCTATAACCGGAAATTATTTCCGAATATACAGGGCGAGCCGAGATGAAAATACAAAATCAAGTGTCTTTTTTTTAAATGGAATGTTATGTATATCAGTACATTTTTTGAAGCCTCTTTCTGGACACTATTCATTTCTATATTATTATTGACTATCTCCTAACCACTTGGATGTAATGAATTTTTTTGTTGAAATAATGCCATCTGCAGATGCATACTGAAAAACCACCAAAGCCACAATTATGGGTTTTAAGAAAAACTTATGTGAATGTACGAGACATTCAATTAACATTTTTGAATTATTTTTACTTCCTAAAAATGTACAGGGTGGCCAAAAATTATTTTTCAATGTAGAACATTTTAAATTGAATTTTCTCAATTTTTTCAAATGGAACACTCTGTATATTTTTCAACGATGTGATGTAGAAATGAATAATGAGTATTTCTTGTAAGTACTTCCCTATGGTTAATTGCAACTATTTTTGTTTTATTGAGCAATAAGTACAAAATTCAAGAATAAACTTAAAAATAAAGGTTTCTTCAAATAATTCATTAGAAAAAAATTATAATAAGTGCTCCACATGTTTCCCATTTTGATTAACACACGTTTCTATGCGCTTTTGAAATGAGGTTTCTACTGTTCCTAAAATTGCCGGTGTGATAGATCTAAAAGCAGTTATTATTCTTACCTTCATATTTTGTAATATTGTTGGTGTGTCTTTATAAACAATTTCCTTCAGGAGATCTAGCAGTCCATTTAGTGATTTCATTGCACTTTTATGAAAAGTTGCCTCATCTGTGAATAAAACATTACTGAAGAAGCATCTTGCATTTTATCTCTGGCCCAATTACAAAACTGTAGACGCCTTTGAAAATCGCCATCAGATAGTTCCTGGTATATTTGAATATGATATGCATGAGACTTTTTTTTTAAGATTCTACCAACACACCGTCTACTGATTCCTACTAATGAGCTCACTTCTTTCTCACTAATATAGAGATTCTCAAATAGTACCACAGAAAACTCATTTTCCTCATTCACAACACGTTTTATTCTTTCACCTCTTTATAATCAACATTTCTAGTTTCCACAAATCTATCGAGAAGGTTTTCGAAGCTGCTAACATCAGGAATCCTTCTTTCAGGATACCTTTGCTTATAAATTCTATTGGCAGGCAAACAATTTCTGTCTGACTCGCCAAAAACAAAAGTCATGTCTACAAGTTCAGCTTCATTCATTAAGTAAAACTCGAAAATTTTAAATTTAATACAAATGATAACCGATAACGACCGATAAGTGCGATAAATGTTCGTTTGTTCAAGACAATTTATACTGAACTGAGGTTTTATTGCTTGTCGAATAACGAAAATAGTAAAAAAAAATTACAAAAAACTATTACAGTAAGGGACCAGTTAAAAACTATTTACCCACTTCAATGGGTTGGAAGAACTGGTCCCACTAAATGGCCTCATTTCAAAAGCGCATAAAAATGTGTGTCAGTTAAAATGGACAACATGTGGAGCACTTATTTTTTCTAATGAATTATTTAAAGAAATCTTTATTTTTTAAGTTTCTTTTTTGAATTTTGTACTTATTGCTCAATAAAACGAAAATGATTATAATTAGCCATAGGGAAGTGCTTACAGGAAATGTTCATATTTCATTTCTACATCACATCGTTGAGAAAGATACAGGGTGCTCTATTTGAAAAAAATGAGAAAATTCAATTTAAAAAGTTCTTAATTGAAAAATACCTTTTGGTCATCCTGTATATTTTTAGGAAGTAAAAATCAGTGTTGTCAATGTTGTCAATGCAAGAGAGCTATATGCACATGACACAGAAAATACTATGCATTTTTTTAATGCCTGCTTATAGTTTTTCTTGGCTATAGCAATATTAGTTAGAGGTGGTTTAATTAAAAATTTTCAAATGATCTGTATGTTTTTGAAGCAATAATGGTTTGACTTTTGTTATAAGTTTTCTTTGTTTATATTTACCATTAGTAACGGTGGCAGTGTTTTATTTTCAATTAAATAAAACAAATGTCATTTGACAATGCTATTTTATTAAAAATTTTATGTTCCCGCAAGAGGATTGTGAGCTATACAAAATGCACCTGTAAGAAATATAAATTTTTACTTTCTTATACCTAATATAAGGAAGTATAAGTAATCTTGAATTTTTTCGACCTCGAGATTTTTTATGATTTATACATCTTGAACCCTCCTAAATTCATTGTGACTATTTTCCGAATGATGTCTGTCGGTGCGTGTGTGTGTGTGTGTGTATCCGCGATAACTCAAAAAATACTAACGGGAGACTTCCCAAATTTGGCAGTTAAGATTCTCAACAACATTTTAGATGACATATTAAATTTGGTGAATGTAGTACCACCAGAAGAGACACAATTAATGAAAGAAGAAAAAAGGTACAATTTCGGGAAAAAAATTAAAAATATTTATTGCATTTCTGGACGATTCTCGAAATTATAATGAAAAAACATAACTTTATAGAAAAAAATCTGTCTGCATGTCTGTAGTATCGCGATAGCAGCCACAGTTTTTGAGATAAAGCTTTTAAATTTGGTACACATGTTCTAAAGGCCAAAGACAATGATAAATTCGATGATGAGCAAAATTGGCCATCTGGAAGGTCCACGGGTCCCAAACTTTTTTGTATTTGCCTTTAGAAAAAAATATATTCTTGATGAAAGATTATAAATCATGTCTACTATATCAAGCCAATAAAATACATTTTCCAAGTACTTAAATAAAGCTGCTGTAAATTTAAATTTTTTATACATTTAACCTGGTAAAATGGGGTTAGGATAAATGTAACGGTTTGACACTTGAAATATATAATTTAGTTACAAAAATGTCAATGTCTATAAGAAGAAATTATTAAAATATGTAACATGAATTATTATTGACAGTATGGAGAACGCTGATAGTTAATTATTTAAAAATTTTAATGAAACATTTCCAGGCACGCTATTAAAATTTAATTGAGGTGAGTGAATAATTAAATAGAATAATTTTTTTACATCAGGATAATATATACTGGTATAAGAAAGTTATGTGTGGCCACATCAGATATTTTATACAAAGAAAGTGGTGTTCTGTATTACAGTTGATTTAAAAAATTGTCGAGACAACTTTATTAAAAAAGTAAGAAAACTTAAATAATGCTAAATTTAATTATCCGCACGACAAAAATCCTTAAAATTTTTGAAAATATGTTAAAAATTATCTCAACAAAAAAATTACCTCTTCAGATTATGCAGGTAGAAAATGCTACTCATTATTCTTGATTACTCTAGAAATACATTATTAGTTATTACATATATATAAAAACATCTTATAAATTTTAATTACAAAACATATGACAATGTAAAAACGTTTTCGTTGGCGAGTGTACAAGCGATAAGTTAAAATATTTGTAACACTCTGTATATAAATATACATACATAAATTTACATGATAACATAACTCATTACAAGATAGGTCTCTAGCTTTGCACATAATTTTAATAAGGTTATCTATTAATTATCATAGAAATATTATTAGATCTTGAATATTACCAAAAACTAGTGTGGTTCAGAATAACAGTTATTTACGCTTCCGCCAGAATGCCAAGCTGGGGCAGATCTGCGTTAAACTGCATATGAAAAAGAGAAGAAGCCATGCTGTCTTGGCAATTACTGGTGATACTCGCTGCTCATCATTACCTCAACTGTTATTATTATCATTATTATGTGACTGAAGGAGCGATGTAGCCAACCGGTAGCTTGCTCGGCATGCATAACGAACCAATCACAAGAGTTCTTTAACCGGTCGTCCACCGCCTCTAGATTAGACCTCCAAAAATTAAATCATGTCTTCCTGAGCACCATTTATGTAATGAAAATTATTCTCATTTCATATGGTAAAAATTGTTCACTTCCCATGATACCTGATACGATAATACTTACCGATCATGAACAGATTTTGAATTTTAATGGGATAAGTGTTGATGGACTATTGTATTCTCGTAGCGTGGCAGTCATTTGTTTAATATAGCTCTATCTTTATTGATTTCAGTGAAACGTTAAAGACTATAAGGAGGTAATAAATGTCTTTTTACAATTCGTCTTGAAATAAAGGATTACAAAAACAATAAAAATATATTCAGTGAATGAATAAATGAATCCTGGAGATATTTTTCATTGCCTGACGATACAGAAGTATTGCGTTTATTTATACAGTTTGGACATAGATGGATGTGATGAAATGAGAGAAGATTTTTTCTAAAGAAATTTATTTCCTGTCTAGTTATTTTGTGATAAATTTGAATAATATTCAAAATATTGAGATGGGGATCAAAACGGAATGGCAGTACATTGTAATAAAAATGTTGATAGCTGCCAAACTATGGGTAGAATTGTGGAATTGCTCTAATCAAGAAAATACCATAATTGGCACATAACTTAATGTAAAAAATAAAAGTAACGAAATAAAAAGAAATTATCTACATTGTGTGCTTTATAACACTGTTTTATTGTGCGTGAATTCGATCCAGGAACAAGACGCGCTGGATGGTAAATGGATATTGGGTATAAATTTTGCAGGTAATGTTCTCAATCTTTTTTGATCTAAGGTATAATTGTCATCATTATTCTATTTCGAGTTCCCCTTTACATTAATGAAATCTTGATTATTCATTCTTTAGACCATTTGTATTTCTGTAGTTAGACTTTATTTCCTGACTCAACATAACTATATAATTATATGTTTACTTCAATAAATTTTTTGAATCAAACATTTATAAAATTTTAATTTTGGTTTGTTCTTTCTTCATACAATACATATGTCTTTATTTAACTAATCTTAAAAATTAGCTTGCTTTAATGTGTCTGACTTTAATTGTCTTTAAATTTATTTAAATTGTATTAACAAATTAAATTAAATATCATCAATATATATGGATACAGCATTAGTTACAATTAAGATAGGTACATTACCACGTATGTACATGAATAACAATAAGAGCCCCGGGGTCTTAAAGACAAAATTATTATTAAAACTTCCATCCTATATAATTATTTAATACTTATTGTTGACGTCCATCGGTTGCCCTAAAAAATGTGTACAATATTCCAAAAAAGAAAAACAAAAAGTAGAATGAAACTATCGTCAAAAACTTTACTACATTCTAAAAGTTGACATGTTTTATTCTGGATTGTTCGTGAATGGGCAAACATTTCTTTTTCTGGACTCCCACTTACTATAGAGTCATGTTGTCTTTGCAAAAATAAAATAGATTTTAAGTATGTTATGCAATTATGTCAATGAAAATGTAATGTTTTGTATACCAATACACCTCTGGGCCCATTCCTCCTATATTCATATTTTATAAACATCTATAAACTCGTCTTTAAATAAGTAAGATAATTAATCGGGCAAAGTAACGACCAACAATAGGTTTAAAAGCTATGTAAAAAATATATTGTTCCATAGGTACACCTAAACATTTTATATATTTATTGTTGTGTTTAGTCCACCACAGGTATTGCAACTTGTTTAACTAAGAAAAGAATATAGTACCTCACGTCAAAATCAGTTCCAATACCAATGTTTTGAAACACTTTAATAGTTTGTGATAAAACATTTACTTACATATTTCGTTGTTTATCGTTCGTGCAACTAGAAATCAAGCTCATGTCACGTATGCGTATACATACCTGCAACAAAAAAAATATTTTCAACAAACAGTCTATTGTCTTAAATTTATAAACATAAATATAACAAAGAACATATATCCTCTCTTATAGGAACTTAACACTGTTTAGAAATATGAATGGAGACATAAATTTTTAAAAAATGTGTACATATTTTTTAATGGCATACCATGCTGTGGCACATAAGACGTTTCAATTAGGAATGTAATTAAACGTGATGTATTTTATAAGCAAAGATTAGTGTGTAAGTTAATTATTTTCCAATGTTCATTTAGATGTTTTGACGTTTTAATTAGACACTAAGAAGGGCGGATTTTCTTATTTTACTTTGTGCATTATTAAATCAAGCCTTTGTGATTACCATGTGGCAGTTAAACTTTTTCAGCTTAGTTATTGCATGCGGTTATTTTTTATTTGTCAAAAATTATCATTTTAATAGTTTCGATAATGGTGTAATTAATTTAGTATATTTACTAGTAAAATTGAAGCACAAGTTTAAAACGTTAAGTTATTTTATTGGATTTTCTAAAAATTTTTAAAATAGCTACTTCATTCTAACTGCAGAATGCAAAGTGCCAAAAAAAATCCTACAAGAAAAATGTGTATATATAAACAAAAAATTCGTTCTTTGCACCATTGATGTACTATTTATTTAAATAAGCTAGTTTATGGCAACATACGATATTGTGTGTTTAATAAGCTAAAGAAGTAATAATTCAGTAATATATTTGAGGGATATTTAGTTGTCACGTACAAGAGGTCACAGTTAATTATGTGTAGGAATTTGAAATTACCATGAATTACGACAATATTGCATTATTTAAATATCGGTGAATAAATGTCAATTTGATAATACATTGTGACATCAAGTGCATGATAGCACCATTTTGTAATAATAGAGGGTGATTAAACATTTACTCTCTATTCCCTAATCCTCCTTTATCAAAAATAAAAATAATAATTGAATAATTTTTTTCATTTTGTAGTTGTCTATTTGTTCTACAAAAAAATACAGCGTCCACAAGAGGCTAAACAAATTTTTTCTCCAGGAAAATCCAACTTACAGTACACTATTTGAAAGGTCTTTTAATTATAAGCAGATCTTCCTATTTGAAAAAAATGTCTAAACACAAAAAAAAAACTATGCCCCGTTTTTGCCATGAGTGAACAGTCTTATGAATCATATATTAATCGATGAAACGTACGGACCTTATTCTTCTTCAGGTTCCTCTTTCTCATTAGAGTTCTCTAATACCATACAAATATCGCTGGCTGCTTTTGCTGAAACTTGAAGGTCTTTGTCATGGCATTTGGAATATCCCAGTTATCATGAGTGTCATCACATGCGTATAACACCCAACCGTACGACATCCATTTTTGCAAGGGCTGTATTGACCTGAACTCCTTCACCATCACGTTTTGCCAAAACTTACACAGAAGTAACGGGTACGACTCACGTGCCTGGATTATATTCAGGTCTTGGCGAGGACAGCGTTCTGTATAACTATGCCATGATTAGCAAAATTTTTCACATCAATATCACAACTTACCTCTATAAAATAGAGCCCGTTAGTTGTCACATGCTCTCCATACCAGGCTGTTTTTCAAAGAAGTCTGGCATGTCCGCATTCAAAATTGAAACCGCAATTTTAGATTGCCCCACTGATAAATTCTAACTAAATATAACTGAATCAATATTGGGTTATAGATTATAAATATATCTTCAGTTTTATTTGGGTTTTTACTTCTCATCTACTGATTTGTAAAAAATTTCGCAAACACAGTTTGACAACTTGAAAAACTTTTATATGTAAAAGCTCAAGTCCAAGACTATTTTTTGTCGTTCCTATACTTGTAAAACATCAATTTTTATATTTAGGATCGCTGTTCTCTTTACAACATTGCATTATAAAAGGACTTACAAACACATTATGATCACTTAGAAATCTACATTTAAATGATTGACTCGTAGAAATTATTTATTTTCCCCGTAAAATTACAGTCCTCTCATTTGATCCCATTTTCTTCTAGGTTACTTAATGAAATAAAAAAAACATCGAAATTAAAGATAAATCATGTAGACTTAAGAAATTAATAAAACGCGATATGTTATTAAACAACTGCATATAAAAGCAGCAAGTCGCATCATCAGAAATTGATTATTGGACACGCCCCGGTGAAAGCTTAAAGCTTCCGACAAAGGCATACAAAAAACAATTGAACATTAAACAGACACATGTAAACAAGCCTTAAAAAAGGGGTAAGATTATGTCACATCAATACAAATAGCTTGAAGGGCCTATCTATTGTATCACATCTTGAATGTTGTTATGACAGATTACAATTAAACTCCAATATTTGCATACACAGTGTGCGCCCGAGTAAACAAGAGTAAAATGAAGATTGCGGAGCGCCTATGCGAGTGTAGTATATGTGCAGATTAGAAGTGGATAGCAGTAGGTTCTGGTTAGGATTTTTAGCACATTGTCGAGATAATGTCGTATTATTCAGGTATGCCCAGTGACAATGAGTCTAAGGCACGCCTTCTCGATACCAGACTTCGATAAAGACTTAGCTTTATATGCATGAATTTCATTATTACCTCTGCAGTATACATCACTAGAGACCACTCTTAATGGACATTGGTCGTATAATAAGTCTATTATGGTCTACATTGTTCTAGGTCATTGGATTATGATACTTTTAACCCTAGTTCGGTATGACTACTGATAAAGTGTAGGACTCTTCTCTTCGAATTTATAACAATTGTAGCCGATGAACATATATATACAAGGTGTTTCTGATGTAAGCGAACAAATCTCTGAGGTATATCTTGTGTGTAGTTTTGTGTGCAGTTAATTGAGAATTGTCAAAATCATTATAGAGGAATTTGAATTTATTACTTTCTGTTGACGTTGTTGTAAGTATACATCAAAAGCTGTCGAAGTCCGACATCGATCCTACCGAAAAAAAAAAAAAACTTTATTTACTCTGTGAGGTATCAGTGGGAGAAAATAAAACTTAAAATACATAGAATAAAATACGACGTACATATATTAAAAATACAAAAAACCTAAAAAATATTTACACTGAAAAACATATATAAAATGTTGAATATATTGTAGAACTTATTTTACCTACATAAAAGACAGTCCTTTGCGTTTGAAAGTTTGATAACTTAAGTTTTTAATATGAGCAGCAATGTCATTAAAAGAAAAAGCAGCCACATAAGATGATTTGTACATCTAAATTTTATGGTTAGAAATATTAACTTTCAGCAACTGAAATAATACATGGTCCAAACACTATATTACAGTATTCAGCAGATGATAAAATAAGACATTCTATAAGCCTTAATTTAATTTCTGGTGACAATATATATTTATAATTACAAAGATGTTTAAGTTTTATGTCATTGTATAATTTATATACCACGATCTTGAAAGGATAAATTGCAATAAAGAAAAGCCCAAGATTTCTAACAAATTCGCTAAATTTAATTTACCATTGAATATGTTAATATTGCAAGAGATATCCTTGACTTTGACTCATCTTGATCTGAAGTTTAAGGAAGAAATGCTAAAGATTTTTTGCATTGTGGAAAATGTTAATACACTCTTTAAATACAATTAATTTTAGCCATAACATGGTCTACTTCATCTGAGCTATAGAAGAAATACATTTACCCGCCATCCACATAATAATGAATTTTGTAGTATTTTATTGCATCTGAAAAATTAGAGATATATAAAACAAAAAGTGTTGGACCCAATATTGAGCCCTGAGGAACATCAGATTTAATGACATGAACATTAGAACTGAACATACCGGTCTCAGTGAAGATATTGTATTCAGTCAGCCAAATAACATTGCAACCACTTTATTGAATCAGAATATAGACAAAATAAGTATAATTTGCTCAATCAAAAGCTTACTTATAGTCTAAAAAGAGTTGTGGCTGTGATGTAACGAGAAACATACTGATTCATTGATAATAAATTAGTAATTAATTATAATGAAATAAGTTTTTATATTTTATTGTTTTTCTATCTCCATGTTTATCGATATATTTGTATAAATCAATATTTGATGGAACTTTTGTTTTATAGAAACAGTATCACATTATTTCCAGGAAGAACATATGAGTGAATAAAAGAAAAATATTACGAATAATAGTACTACACGAAAGAGACATCGTTAATTTATGTATGGAGTTTCTACTGATTGGTTACTATTTTTCGTTCATGTATTTATTACACAATGTAGCTAGTGTATTACTGGTCTTATGGACTGTGGTTATTCTAAAAGAGATAAATTATATTTGCAGTAATTAAATAAACTATTACAGGTAAAATCGCAAAATAACAATGCACATAGTTATAAAAGAATATATTTTGTATCGTTTCCCAAATTATATCAGAACTCAGTTTTGTTGAAAGATAACTTTCATATGAATACTAATGTCACTCTACAACTGAATTACATATTACTTGAGCCATAATATTTATTATGTACAACTATAACAAATAACGATATTACAACTTGGTGGGAATAGGTCAATTAAAAAACTGAAAAACTACTTTTTTAATTTAATCGACGTTTCGCTAACTTTTATTAGCATCCTCAAGACTAGTTAAATTGTGTTTTTTCTTGTTTATAATCAGTAATAAATTAAACAAACGAAAACTAGTACAATACATAAGTTTAATTAAATACAACATACGAGTAGAATACAGTCCTTAAGATCGTGTTCTACTCGTATATTTTATTTAATTAAACCTGTGTTTTATACCATTTCTCGTTTGTTTAATTTATTACTAATTATGAACCAGTCCTGAGGATGCTAATTAAAGTTAGCGAAACGTCGACTAAATTAAAAAAGTAGTTTTTCCGTTTTTGATTGACCTATTCTCAACAAGTTGTAATGTTAATATATAGCAGGTCACTAAACCTGTAAGAAATATAACAAATAACTCCAGCCAAGAATAACTATTTTATGCTCGCCATATTTATAAAAAAAATCAGTTTGGTTAATTTAAAGCAAGGAAATTCAACGATTTGTTTTGACTTGAATGTTTTTCAACAAAGAGTTCACGACTATACATCTTTTACGATCAATCAATCATTACTGACAAGATTATTTTAAATACAAAAGTTGAAAATATTTTACATAAAATTATCATCAAATAATAATTTACCTTAAAATAAAGGAAAGTACGCTGTGCAAGAAAAAAGAATATTAACAATTTATTACATAAAGGTAGGATGCGAGACAATAAAAACAACTTTGAAAAATGCAAGAGGGATTGGAAACAACTAGAATTGACGAACATAATCGAAGTAGGGTGATTAAAATAGTGATTTTTGGTCATAAAGAAAAATTGGAAGAATTCAATAACTGTAACTTTTAATATTGTATCCATTAGTAATATATTTGCCACAATCATATACTCAGTACATAAAATAGCTCTTTAAACGTAAACTGTAAAAGTTATAAGTAAAAATGTTAATAAGTTTCCTGTTAAAACTCAGAAATGAATATTGTTAGTAGACTAGGAGAAAATATATAAGGTATTACGAACATGATTTATATTAGTTCATGCATTGCTTTTGCAATACTAATTATTTTTGTTGCCATTATGCAATTAAAACTATATAATTTTAGGAGTTGTATTTGTTTAACGTACTATTTTTAAGTCCGGACCTACGCGGCCCCGCTCCGCCTGACCTAATAATTGCTCCGATGCTTCTATACACGGGGATGCTAGGTCGGCAACGGACCGGTTGTCTGGCGAGGGACATATCCACCTTGTTGTTTTTTATTAAATTTTTAATAAAATTGTTTTGAATTGAATTGAATTGAGTTCATACATAAAGCTCTTACACATGTTTAAAATGATACTAACTGTAAAATAGTCTTAACAATAATAATGTAAATAACGAAAAAAAAATGTAATAAATTAGTTCAAAGTTACTGGTGTTCTATATAACTAGATATAGATACAATATTATACTATAAGACCAGTATAAAATATATTATTTAGCCTCAAAAGGAGTCATCTCATTTTTATAGCATGTGATTTATTAAATCAAGAAATAATCTCTTACTTTTCCTCATATCGGACAAAAAAAGTAAGTGAAGTAATTTGTAATTAACTTGGACTGTATTAAAGCTTTTACCGGATAAGTCGACACTGTAATCAGAGTTTTTAACTGGCTTAACAAGAATACACGTTTTTTTATAAAAGCAAATTAATAGTTCGGTGTAAATCTTTGGGTACTGTTTTGGTAATTGCAATTTTTTTGCATGTTTCATGTAAAAAAAGTGTAATAAAACTTTAATTAAAATCGCCATATCATCAAGGGGAGATGTTAATGAAGATTTCTTTTCTACGTGTAGGTAATTATTGGACAGCTCGGGTAGGCCGCAGGATCAATGCCCAAACGGAATCATAAGCCACCATTCTTAGCATCACATCAACTTTAGACTGTTATTATAATTTCAGATAATCAAAACAAGGCCCTGGTTCGATTTATCTAAGCCAAACATCAAGTTACTGAAGGTAGGCGTCACAAGACGAGTGTACATTTCACTTCTACTAAACAGTTACATTATAATTGGATACCCACTTTTTTAATTCGCCAGATAACCAACGCGCTGCTTTGGATTAAGAATCTATTCATATTTTACGGCGTTACGCAATACGAAATGGTTACTTTTCCGTTGGAATGCCATCTTTCTTTTCATTTTTATCTAGAGCAGATCAATATACACGTTTAGTTTCGTTTGAATAACCAAGATATATGTGAGACGGATAATAACGTATATCTCAAAAATTATTAGCACTAAATATTTAACCAAATTTGTAATAAATAACTTTATTTAAACCTTTATTATTTGCCATAATTAACAGCTTAGTAACTAACAGAATTGTTAATTTAAACTAAATGAAGGGGCCCGTGCTACTCAACAAGGCGCAAATTTCTGCGAATATTAATCATCAGGTTCTGGATGGCTTGAGCACCAATTTAGTGTATCTTTCTAAAAATTCTCAGATGTTCTTCATTTTCTGCTTGCTACCCTCCATCACACACTTACATTAGGGTGATTTTCGTTTCTTGGTACAATAGTTATGTTGTTTTGACAAAGGCAGTTTTGTGTTTTTGAAAAATTGAACACCATAGGTAATACAATCCCTTGTATCCTTGAAGGTACCTCAAGGTACCTTATGTGGGAGAAGGCTATACATTTAGAGTCAATGGACACACACCCAATGTCCAAGTATGCTAGGATTAATTTCTGGTTTAGAAAAATCCTGGTCCCTCTATAGCCACACTTTAAAATTCATATTTTGAAGAAATCACGAAAACAACTATAACTTCTAGAATTTACTGCAGCAAAATTTATTATATTTTAAACAAAACAAGACAACGATTAAAAGTATTACTTGACTTATTACAGCGCAGACAAAATTTCAAAAGCATATAAATTTATATTTATTTATATTTCTTAAATTTTTAAAAAATAGCAGTAAATTTGTATCATTATTGGATACATAAAAATGTATGTTTTATTAAAACCAATATTTTATTAATTTTTTACATTATCTTGTATTAACAGTGTTCCTCTAATAAACTTAATAATGTAGATTTTTCTACATTCCTTATTAACTTTTTTTAAATCATATTTTAGTAGAAGAAAATAATATGTTCAATACCTGCAACTTCTGGTGTACCCCAAGAGTCAATAATGGGACCTCTCTTATTTATTACATTTATTAATAACATTGTGGATACACTGGTTGTACACTACGTACTCTATGCGGATGACCTTAAACTATATTGGCGTATAGTTTTTGACCGACTCTCATAAGGGACAAAATAACTTAAATAAAATTCAGGACTGATGTCCCAATTATATTATGTCTTTAAATGTAGCAAAATGTAATGTTGTCTCTTACCAGCGAAAAGGTTATGCTCTTGAATTTAGTTATTTAATTCTTAAACGTCCCGAATATTTTTGCGACTTAGGAGTCAGTTTTGATCACAAATTATCGTTTTCTAAACATATTGTAACGTTATATCGTATAAGAGGTTCATATGGCTTTACAGACAGTCAGGTTCTCGCAATGTTTTTAATTCATTTGTAAAATCCAAAATGCGAGTTTAATTTAGTACCGGGGGTATATGAAATTAATGTAATAACTGTATTGGAAATGTACAGAATTTTTTTTTAATTTCTTTGTCACAGAATAGATGGTATATATCTTCCAATATGAACATCTCAGAAACTCTTAATAGATTTTCAATGCTTAGACTACAGGTCCGCAGAAAGCTTCAGTCACTAATGTTTCTGTTTAAAATGATACATAATAAATATGATTGTTCTGAAATTTTATCGACCTTAGTGTCCGCATGCCAAAATTTTAATATAGATCTGAATGGACTTTTTATCTTCCAACTCCTCAAACAAACTTATTAAAATATTCACCACTATGTTATGTGTATTAACTACAACAATCTACAGGATAGAACTGAGATATTTAGTTGCTTAGTAAAGGCTATTAAAAATGTATTTACATAACTCAAATTTCACACAATTTTTCATTTCTATTTGTTGCGTATTTTGCTTATTTTTTCCTTTATATAATTGTACGTTTTTATTTTTTTTTTTTACAAATTTCTGTAAACTTCTCATTCTATAATTGGTATTTTGGCTGTTCTAAATTAAAAAAAAAACAACGAAATACAAAGTTCAAAACCGCCAACGCGGATGATTCCTCTATACCCGCATAATGATGATACGAGCCACAGTAGAGAGTTGTTGCTTACGTGACGTTTTTCTACTGTGCCCGTTTGCTGCGTAAAATGATTGCAGAAGCTTTGAAAGAATGCTATTTAAAAATATCATCAATAGCATTACTGTAATCAATATAAGGGTAGATTGGGTAATAATGGATGGGCAATGCTACTTTGATTAGGTACTGTACCTATTGTGGCGCGGTGTTGCCAAATGTCCACCTGTTAATGGCACTCATGATTCTAACACCCTGTACATTAGATATATGCGTGATAGTTACTTACCAATTCCCAGAAAGATAATCTTTTTCAATTGTTGTAGATTATAACAACTAGGAAAAATATAATTCTATTAGAGCATAATTTTTGTAGGCATAATTAATATACTCAAAAAATGACACGAAACTTTGTTTCATATTATTTAATATTATCATGATTTATAGTGAGGAGATCCATTAATTATTTCTTTACGAGTGGGCGAGAGCGAATTCCTTCTCAAATTTCATACTTCAGTCAGGTAACCGTTTGTTTGTAATAAGTTAAGCGAAATAATATAGTCATATAATTCTAAGACTCTGCAGAGTGAGACCAAGCAAAAGTGTATTTCTAGCCTGTTGTAGATTTCAAGCTAAAACACCGCCTCCGCACTCATGAATAGTGAGCGAGCTCATTAGCGAGACCAAGACAGTAATGACCGAACCCAGCACTAAGTCGGTGACAGTCCCACAGTGTCCCCTTCTGCATGGCACACACAGAGGCAGAGCAGACCACTATCACCACATCATTGTGGACTGAACCCATGAACAAAAAAATACAGTAGCACCTAATAAGCGCAAGAATATTTAAGATATAACAATTGTTCAGGTCTCATTTACAGGCATATTTTGTATTCATTTGCATATATAATAAATCATAAAAAAGGTTCCTGTTTATTTGAAATGAATCTTGAATTATAATAGACAATGAATAGTTTTTTTGATTATAATTAAAGATAAAAAATTAATATTTTAGACAGGTAACATATGCACGAATCTAGAATCTTTTTATCTGCATATTTGGTTCTCCCAATTATTCAAACACTTAAATAACTATTAATAGGTTTGTCTTTCTGTTTACGATTTTCAAATCAACACATGCTAAAGCAGTTTAATATGTTTTCCGACTATACCTATAGTTTTTTTTTGTATAATTTTTTTTTGTTACTGTTTATATTGGCAACACTATCTAATACTATGTGTAATCAGCTAACAATTTAAGAAAAAAAAGTTGTTTATGTTTTTTCAATAATATTTTGACTATTTGATTGTGTTGTTGTTGCTACTTATATCTTATTAACATAAATATAAAACCAGATTTTAAGTACTGGTATTTAATGGAGACTAAAAAACGAAGTTGCACTTTAAATATTTGGAAAAGCAAAACATAATATGTAAGACAAGATTTTAATTTGAAATATTAAACCTTACAGTCGACTTCGGTACAAAATTACCTAATAGAACGCCGTAAAAATTATATTTTAAGTAAAAGTTGGTGAATTTGCCGGTTTATTTTATTCAATTTGGAAGAATGTACAGGGATATTCATTAATAATTACCCAACTCTTATCATCGTCATTATTGTCTACAGAAAAAAAAGTTTTAAATAAAAATTGTGTGGTTATAGTTGAGTTTTTTTAAAATGCTATCAAAAGTACAGTAGCTTGCATATTTCAGCGGATACAAAAAAAACAATATATTTTTTTAAATGGCATACTCTGTATATTATCAAATTTTTGGAATGATCCTTAGTTCCTGATTTCAAAAATATACCATGTTACCCCTACCGTATACCATTTTTGAGTTATTAAACGTCGAATATCTTAGTTAAACTAGTTACTGTAAATATGGAAAAGTTAACATTATTAAAGTGAGCTATGAAAATGACAACTATTATGTTTGATAAATGACATTTCTTTAATGAAATAATAAAAATGGTTTACAGTGACGAAGAAAAAGTCCAAATATTTACTTGCTATATACAAAATAACAAAAATAAACGTGCAGCAAATACAGCATATAGAGTGTTGTATCCAAATCGTCCAACACCATCAGAAAATACGTTCAAAAATATTTACCGAAAGGTGAATAATACCTTCAGTTTTAGTAGAAAGAAGCGTGTAGTTCAAGCAAACCAGAAAGAACAGCTAGATATACTGCTTTATTTTGAATGCAAGCCTATCCATATTTATTCGCTAATAGACGTTTTTGAAACATTGTATTATTTTTTAGCAAATTCTGAAATACTATTATAAATAATGCAGTTGATCAATTAGGTAAAAGTTACTCCAAAATCCAACGTACGTTAAAAAATAATAGCTACAGACCATATAAAATTTTACCCGTATAAGTTTTAACAGAGGCTCATAAAAGGAAAAGGCTGGACTTTTGCCGCCAAATGAATCAAAAGTTGGATGAAGATCTCGATTTTTTTATAAAATACTTTGAACTGATGAATCATCCATTTCTACGGCAGGAGTTTTTAATAGGAAAAATCGAAGGTCGTGGGAAAACAAGCACAACAGAAAAAAAATTGGTAAAACAAATAAAAAAAATCAGGAAGAAAAACTGTTAGCGTTTGCTGTGGAATTTTCAAAAACAAAATTATTCAGCCTATATTTTATGATTATACTTTAACTAGAGTTACCTATCAGGAAATAATTATCCCAGAAGCAGAAAATATTCGTTTACAGAATTTTCCGGAATACGAACTTGATGATATGATTTGGATGCAGGATGGGGCAACTCCGCATAGTGTCCTACCAGTACGAGATTATTTGAATAATATATTCCCAATATGGACAGGGAATAATGGACCTATTAAATGGCCACATAACAATCCGGATTTGACCCCTATGGATTAATTTTTTTTGGGGATTTCTAAAAGACATTGTCAATAATAATAATAATAATAATAGTATTCAAGTCATTAAAGACAGGATTCGACCAGAAATAAACAATCTGAATGTAAATAATGAAGCCATTTCCGGTGCAATTATAAATATAAGAAGACGTTATCAATTATGCATTGACAATAATTGTGGACACATCGAACATCTTTTATAAGTTATCATTTATTTATATTTAAATTTCCTAAATAAATCTTTATCTATTTTGTATAAATATTTGGTTTTTTCTTCCTCGATGTAAACCATTTTGATTATTTCATTAAAGAAATGTCACTTATCGAACATAATAGTTGTCATTTTCATAGCTCACTTTGATAATGTTAACTTTTCCATATTTACAGTAACTAGTTTAACTAAGATGTTCGACGTTTAATAATTCAAAAACGGTATATAGTAGGGGTAACATATGGTATATTTTTGAAATCAGGAACAAAGGATCATTCCAATTATTTAATAAAAAATATATTATTTTTTCTGTATCCCCTGAAATCTTCAAACTACTGTACTTTTGATAGCATTTTAACAAAACTCAGTCATAACCACACAACTTTTATTTAAAACTTTTTTTTCTATAGGCAATAATAATGATAAGGGGTGGGTAATTTATAATGAATAACCCTGTACAATATTTTGAGGATTGTTTTAGATAATATAATAATGAATTTCCAGAAAAAAGTTATTGGATAATTATTAGGTATTACATAAGCATCAAACCTAACATAACAATTATTATATTTCTTTTTTCTAGAAATGCATAAATACGAAGCAAATAATATATTAGATTTTTTTAAAGTGTGTGAAAAGGATAAGCGTATTTAGGTTAGGTTATATGTCATGAATGTCATTGTTACCAGAGTTACACTTTAAATGTCAAAATAAATATGACAAATGTTCATATTTTGAATTATGCACTTTAAATACTTTTATAAATAATGTGTTCGTGTTAACTAGCTCCCTGAGGAGTTTCGGAAGAATGAAATACGATATATATCGGGCTAGGGTTTTCGATTTTCGAGTAGTAGTAGAAAAAGTATAGTATTCTACTCGCGTCTGATGGCTATTACTCGGATGAATTACGACACGAACCGATGACGATTGTCGTAATTCATATTCATGAATTCATCCTCATGAGTACTAGCTATCATTATACACTCGTTAAGTAATATACCATAATTGCTCTTGTCTGCAGTTTGGCAAAAAATGACATTTGGAATTTTTTAATTTTAACAAAATTATATTACGATTATAATTTTGTTAAAATTCTTCTAAATTAATGTTATGAAGTTTTTTTCGTATAAAATTTTCAATCTCCTGGAGGCCGTCGTCCCTAGGCCACGAGCAGCGGTAGAGCCATGTATATTTCAATTACATCCTCTGAATTACTTCAGGCACGAGCCGCCAATGGTAGGCCTATTTTACTCATTAACGAAATTGTCTTTTCCAAAAACCATGGCTATCACGATACAGACACACAGACAAAAATTTTATTTGCTGATTACATGATTTCTGTCATAATACGTGGAGATTCTATTTTTTTCGCACTTTTCTTATTTGAGAGGTGAAGTAGCAAAAATTATTAATAAATTAAATAGAAATCTGTCATTTTTCAAATTTATACCAATTACAGCATTCAAGTAATTTATTTGGATATGTTATTAGCTGAGAAAATCAAAGTAAAACAATGTTACAGTAAAATATTATATTATCATTGCTAAGTTTTTCAGAAGTTAATACTTCAGGTAGCTAATTGAATGTGTGCTTTATTATTTTGCTTGATTGACTGTGCATTTTATTGTCAAGACCTTTGCCCAGCAAAGGCGGTTAGTATTTATAAATAACAAACAACGTAAAAACAAAAACTGCATAACAACGCCGGAACATAAATGCATTGTCTATTGTTGTACAGTCTTTTAAATTGTTATTATTTAACATCTAAATATTCGAACTCACTTGGAGTTATTCCTTCAGATATTTATTGAACATGAAAAACGAATCGTACTTTTGTTCAGGATCGTAAGTTATTTTGGTTGTAGCAATAAACATTAATTAAGAGAAATTTCTTTATTATTGCATTTGAATTAAAGGTGCATTGTACAGAAAGCCGTGTCTGGTTGTTAATGGAAAAGCATAAACCAAAATATCTCCGGATTCCTTTTGTACTAATTATAAAAAACGATTATGAAAAAATGAGAAATGTAAATGGCATAGCCTGAAAGCAAGGAATTATTGTTTTTCATATGGGCCAGGACGTTAACACGATACTATAAATAATATTGGCTCGCAGGGCATCGCTTTTAAAAACTTCCAAAGTAGTGGGGGCACCATTACGATATATGCAACATCGGGGGGCGACCATAACGTACAGTCTCACAAACACGCCGTATAAATTATTTGTTTCACAATAAATACACAACCCGACTTATAATTACATCCCAGGTCTGATTTATTGACTTTATCCGAATTTGCAGCATCCGAAATTATCCGGATCACATAAATGTTTCAATCAGAACACTTTAATTTTTTTATGTTTTATCATTATTGGTTATTAGTCACGAATCCACGTACACGTGGATTCGTGAGAAGTAACAATCGTAATTCGAACTAGAATATAGAAAACATAATTTAGTGATTATTGTCTTTCAATATTTTAAACAATTGTAACTTCTTTGAAGTTGAAAGCAGATTAAACTCGGTTATGGTTAGTTTTCACACAAAATTAATTATATACTTATTTATTTATTTATTATATTTCCAGCAGGTAACAAAGAGCCCAATTACAGGAAATACTGAAACATATTTAAAAGAAATATAAAAGATGAAAGTAATAAAAAAAACAGCAATAAAAAGAATGGGAAAAACAATTAATTATGTCTAAGAAATATATTAAGTCTAGAAAAATAAAATATGCCTATATACATGGATAGGTAAATATGAACAGGTGAACTCTTTTATAATCCCTGCAAACAATATACAGGTGGTCCCATAAAAGCGGGACAAACCGAACAGTTTTAAATGGAACGCTCTATATTATTTTACAGTTTTGTAATCTGTGTTTTTTTTTTTTGTAATTTTAAATATATAGATATGTTGTATCTTATCTTTTACTGTTTTTTCTTTATTGCAAATTTTATACTACCAGCATCTGCATGGTTATCAGGTTCGCCGTGGACGAAAAACAATTAAATTGATATAGGATATGCCTTACAAAATAATTAAATAAAATCAAAAAGCAAACTGTGTGGTTTTGTGTGTCATATTATTTGTGAAAACATATACTTTTCAGAGCTATACGATACGCTCATTATTTATAAAAAGTAACAAGAACTCTTCAACGGGTATTATTTTATTTTAGAGTGTATTATAGTAGTTATAATAATAATTATTACTCAGTTAGATTTTTAAATTTATTAAAATATTCTGTAAGGCATTAAGTGTCAAATTAAGTGTTTTTTATCAATGTTATTCGACAGATCGTTGATAAATATGAGAAACAGTGAGGGCCCAAGATTTAATCCCTGTGGCAACCTGAAATGGCTTCATACTGATCGGATCTGAAACATTCATATTCTAGAAATTGCTAATGATTTAACAACTTAGAATAAATAGTTTTAGCTGGTTCGAAAAGTTTGTAAGTTCCAGCCCTATTAAAAGATGATTGCAAAGAATTAGATGCAGATATGACCTTCCTGTATTTGTAAAATATTTTTTTGTGTGAAGAAATATTCTTTCAGATATTGATCAAACATTTAATTTGAAATTAAAAAATTATCTAGTTATGTAATGAAATACAAAAATTGACAGTTTTTAAAACTAATCATAAACTTTATAACAGCATTTTTTTACAAATGAAACGTTGATTCTTCCATATATACATTTTTCCACCTGAAACATGTTAAATGTGTTCCCATTTGTTTGTTCTCATTAGGATGCTACAAAAATCCTTTAAAATTAAAGTGAAAAAGTGTTGAATGACTAAATGTTAACAAAAACTTAATTTTAAAAACATACATCACTACTGACTTTAAAAAAGTTTAATTTTAATACCGTACATTACCGATATTAAAAGTTTATCATCAAAGTTTATAAAAATTTTCGAAAGCTCTAGATTGTTGAAATGAACTGATAACAGAATGAAATGTTGATTTTAGAAGTTAATATGTTTCTAAAAAAATTTTGTTGAAAATGAGTCAATATTACTTTATTTTCAATCAATTAGTTTCGTGAGTCTTTGAGAGTTACATCTTGAGATGAAATTAAACCATATTATATGAAATGCACCTTACATTATAAAAAGTTTTCTTCTTGGACAAATCTGCCAATGAGATAATATATGTCACAGTTGCACATAATTTGATACCACCTAATTCGAATGTGCAATATTATTTAGTTAAAGTCAGTAGGTAATGTCGTAAACTGCCTATAACCTACCTGCGTTGCAGCAAGTTAAAGAGATAAGCCCAGCGTGTGCTAATTACCCCTATAGCTTACTTCTTGTCTTCTCTACAAACAAAGAGGTTGCTGAATGCAAATTTAAATTCTTAGTTCCTAATCGGCAGGAGACGCGGCTTGCTCGAGTCTAGGGCTTGGGGAATTAAAATAACGATATCATTTGATGTGCGCACAAAGACCTTGTTAATTTACCAGATCCTTTTTTTACTTTTTTTCGTTTTGGTTTTGTTTTCAGTGTGATCCCACGACTTTAAGATATCATCTGTTGGCTAAATTTAATTTAAAACAAGGCGCTGAAACAATGAATACGCAGCTGTTTTAATCTTTTAAATTATCCTACCGATTTGCGGTTGTAAAATTAAAGAAATATATATCATTAGCTTCAGGTACGTCTCAATATTTTGAATATCAGGTATTTTTTATCAGGATCAGATAAAATTGTACAGATATGTGCTAGCCCATATGGCAACTGTTTCGCCGACATACCTGTTATATGCAGTATGAAACAAAACCTATTAAGATCTGCTGAACGTAAAAAAAGTTATTAACAAGGAAGATAGAAGAGTTATTTTCATAACCTTATTCAGCTAAGTTATATATAAAGAAAGTTAATAGGTAATAGAGTTTTAAAAGTTTTTGTAGATAAATTTTAATATTTTTATTTATTAACTAAACAACAGATTATCTTCTCTCTTTTGACATTTCCTTAACCATAAAATTGATATACTTTTCAAAATATTTTTTCACGAATACATAACTTCCTCACTTTGAGGGGTGAGGTAGTAATTCAATGTTACGGCCAAATGTCAGCTCTGGTACAATGCTGTACAACTGCGGATTGTCTTAAAAATAGATACATTTGGCGCTCTATTTGAATTTGCGCTTAATGACATCACAAAATTTATTTTCTTTTTTTTTTCAGTTTAAATGAAAAAATCCACGTGTCTTAATTTTTATCTATAGTTTTCGATTTTCAAATAAAGGAAAAATGGGAATATACCCCATTTGGTACATAAAATAGACTCCTATTATCCACAATACTGTTCAAAATACAATTTTCTATTTGACTGCGGATGGGTTCTTGGTGGAAACGGTGAAATAAAAGTTTGTTTTAGATATGAACCGTTATAATTTTTATTTTACATAACCAACTTTATCACTGAAAACCTGGTCCGTGTTCATATATAAACAGACCGCAGATTTGATATTAAATTCCTTTCATCGCTGGCTCTTTAAAGCGGCAAACTCAAACAATATTTGAATAAATTATCCCATTTTACTTTAAAAAAAGTATGTAAACGCAATATTCTATTTCCTTTTAGACAAACAGAATTTTTGTTTGCCTACTTAAGTGATGCGAAATAATAAACAAGCTGTTTCTTTGAAGTAAGCTGGAAGCAACTATTATTATTTATATGTTGTTTGATTAACCTTATGTTATTAATTTTATAACTTTATAACATACGAGACCGCTACTCTTAATTGTCAGAAGAAAAACAATGTTGTAAAATGGTAATATAAGTTTACTGCTATTGTTTTGTGTTAAATATAAAAACCACATCTAATTTAGTAATTTTAATTAATTCGATATTTTACCATGATAGCTATATCCGCATTCTGATAAAGTTTACTCTCTCATCTACACATGTAATGGAAATTATAAATCAAGTTATACGTTCACTCAATTCCAACTTGTATATTGCCAACCAATAAAATAAATAAAAACATAAATGCTAGGAAGATATTTCTTATATTCCTTTGGTATATTAGTTTACTTTCCCAGATTCGTAGTCATCTGTTCTAAAAATTTAGAGGAATCATATCGAAGTTGATGGGATATATTTTAAACATACTCTATAGCATACAACTTGGTGGAATAAGCAATTCAACACACTGATTCCTTCTTTCTTCAGGATGTTGTCTACAGTTCTGGTTCGACTGATTTATTTCCCAGTACCTATGAAAGTAAACTGGGTTCCTATAGAGCCTATATTATAATACCAAAAAAATGTTTCAAACAATATTATAAAAGGGAAATATTCCCTTCCAATCATAGTGATTAATACAAAAATTATTGTTGTGTGTTTTGTGACTTTTTATATTGGATTCAACTAACAATTCTTTTCAGAAGTGTCTGAATATCCCCAAACAAAAACTTAAATAGTAAGTATATAGTGTTATCTTTCACTAAACTACCAAATTTGAATCCGTTATGAAAAAATATGGTTTTATCACTCTTGATTTTATCAATACTATTATTGCACATTTCATACGGAGCATATGGACACTTTAAAGAGCATTTTGATATTTCAACATTATAGTATGTTTTTCCCACAGAAAACAACAAAGAAGATAATACTTCAAGCTATGCGTACACTGGACCAAGTATCTGTTCTGATGGATAGTAATAATTTTATTACTTCCTACTCAGTTCATCAGAATAGATCCTTGACCACAATAACTAGTGTTAATCTCAACCATGTAAATTTTAAATAACTAATGCTGTTATTCTTTTTGGTCGTAACGAAAACATTGCCTTATGCCCAACACTTGAGAAATATATTTGTCACATTTTCCACTGCAGGTATTTTAAAATTTGATTCGTATTTTTATTAGCATTGAATCCGATTATTTAAATAATTGTAAAATCAAAGTATCAAGAATTTATTAAATTAATAAAATTAAAAATATTATAACCGTCCCTACAGTTTTAGATTGAAATGTCAACATTTCAAAAATATGTCAAAGTTTAATGAAACAGATTTAGATGCCATCAGACCCAAAACATCCTTTGGTTAATAACATTATTTCCCCATACAGGCTGAGATGATTTCTCGTAATTTACATCCTGTAACAGATATTTCGTGAAAATTAAAACAAAATGCCACGGAAATTACCACAAGAAATGCATGTGAACTGACATTGACGAAATGTGTGTTTTCAGATGACTCTGTTGATAAAGTAGCACTAATCTTGATTGGTTCCTCGTTCTGCAATAACCAGTAAGAGGAAACTGTTATCCAGCAGTCATACAATAGTCACACAAGAGTCACACAACAGTCACACAACAGTTACACAACAGTCCACAACAGTTCAATCGGCTGGATGCACCCATTAATAATTTTGCATAACCACAGCTACATTAAAATACATTCCAAGGCTAACTAATAACTTAACATTTTTTAACTATTTAATGAGTAAACACAAAATAAACTTATGTTTGATTTTCACAATTTAAATAACTTATGACAATTGTTTCGCCACACAGTGGCTTCATCAGATGGTGAGTACAAGACTAAATTCTTTACAATGTGAGGGTATATATATATCAACTAACTAATCTAGGGTAATAAAATGGAACGGTAATAAAATAAGGTACAAAATAATTTAGAAAATATTTAACAGTGGTGAACAGTTTAAATCTAGCTGGTCATTTAAAATAATATTACTATTTTTTAATTTATTAATTTCCTAATGTCTCTAATAGTGATAATTTTAATCCTTTATTTTCTATGTGTAAAATATCAAAATTATTATTGAAAGAATGATTGTCCTCTAGCAAATGGTTGGCATACGTCGAATCTAATTTATTGTTATTAAAACTGCGTTTATGTTCGGACAATCTTTTTCCAAAATTTCTTCCCGTTTGTCCGATGTATACTTTAGGGCATGTACCACATGTAAGCTTATAGACTCCACTTTTTGTTCTTTTTTTAGTTTTATCTGCTTACATGTGGTACATGCCCTAAAGTATATATCGGACAAACGGTAAGAAATTTTGGAAAAAGATTGTCCGAACATAAACGCAGTTTTAATAACAATAAATTAGATTCGACATATGCCAACTATTTGCTAGAGGACAATCATTCGTTTGATAATAATTTTGATATTTTACACACAGAAAATAAAGGATTAAAATTGTCACTATTAGAGACATTGCAAATCAATAAATTAAAAAATAGTAATATTATTTTAAATGACCAGCTAGATTTAAACTGTTCACCACTGTTAAATATTTTCTAAATTATTTTGTACCTTATTTTATTACTGTTCCATTTTGTTACCCTAGATTAGTTAGTTGATACTTATATATACCCTCACTTTGTAATAAAGAATTTACTCTTGTACTCACCATCTGATGAAGCCACTGTGTGGCGAAACAATTGTCATGAGTTAATTAAATTGTGAAAATCAATCATAAGTTTATTTTGTGTTTATTTGTAAAATTTGTTAACTATTTAATGAGCTTTTGACACTGTAATAATGATCTCTGAATAGTAAAAAGGCTCTCTTTAATTTTGAATGAAATTGTATGTAGTATAATCTTTACTTATATTAATATTACGAATACTGGAAAAGTGATTTCTATTCCACAGACCAATAATATATTCGATTAAGCTGAGTGATATATTATACCAAGATGTTTTATTGCTACGTGTTCAATTTACGTTTCAAAGTGGACAACAGTCCGTGTTAATTTTCTTTTACAGAGAAACTTGTTAAGGATTTTTGAAATTTTACTTTTTATTTCTAATTTTCTATTTTGTGAGCATTGGAAAATGTCAACAAAGTATTATGTTAATTTATTTAAATAGTATGTAAAAATTTTATAGCAAAACCTCAGACAAATATTATTTAGATAGTAAAATAACTTACAGATATAATGTAAGTTACGACTTATTCATACAACTTTATGTATTTTTTATGGAACACTGCTTGGTGGAATGTTAATTAAAAAAGCTTCTAAAACATCTCTCGTTATACTTAATCTTAATTTGTTTTAAATGTTAAAATATTTGATGTTCAATATCGGAATTTTAACGCCTACCAATCACTGAGTACCGTTTTCTTTTTTATGACTTGCATGTGTTGATGTTTTACTTCATTTATTATCTTTTCTAAGTGGTATTGTATCAAAAATATATAATTAGCTAAATGAGCGATAAATGATTTATTTATATTGTATACTCGTCTTCTATATAATATGATAAATGAAAACTTGTTGAAAGAAATAACTGTTAATGGAGGAAATATTGTATTAATGTTTATTTAATGGTATCATTAATTTGCCAGTCGAAAAAATAGCATACGGAGTGTTATCGAATGTAAAACTTGTCGCTGTTTCATACAATTTTGAATAATTTTTAGACTTAAATTTATTGCCATCTTCATGGGTTATTACAATTAGTAAAATCCACATGAAATTGAGGATACTAGATACTAGTAAACAGAAAGTAAAAAAATATGTGTAGAAAAGATGCCGGTAGATATATCTACAGACTCTTATGATTTGCTTATATAGAAGAGGTTTGAGAAAGAGAATATATTGATGAAACAGTTCAAAAGGTAATTAGAACACCTTAAACGAGAAGAAGATCCAAAATTTTCACAATGTCATATGAACCCCAGTTCGCTCATGGTTTAGTAAGATTATTAACGACAAAAGTGTGACAGTTATTCATTCATTCAGTGAAAAATAAATGACAAACTTTAGGACAAGCTTGATGTATTTGAAGCGTTAGGGATTTACAAAATTTACTTAGGATTGTAATTTATCTTGTGAACAATGTTAGGCAGACAAAATGACAAATTATAATCGGGTTCAATAGTAAGTATCCAAGCAAATGATTCCTATGATAAGTAGTTTTCTAAAGTAACTGTGAACACTCATCAAAGGGAAAACCGGAAGTTGAAAAACAGGACAGCCCTATTCGAAATGCTCATCAAACATTTTATTTATAGACATGGAAAGAAAACTCTAAAGTTTTGCAGTATATTAAGTATTAATTTAGTTCTTACTTTATAAAATATTTTGGTTTGACGTTTATTAAAGCAGAGATAATTACTAGTCTGTGAAGTGGCATCAGTTTGTTCGAATGCAAATATACTTAAAGAAAAAAAATTAACCCTATAACAATGTGAATACTACACACAGCTTTCTTTCTAATTCAAATAGTTGCGTTTAGCAAAAATCATATATAGGTTTGATAATAGTGGACAATTACCATTTTTACAAGTTCTAGTCATTAGTAAAAATAAGTATATAAAAACGATATTGGATATTTCCATCTTATTCTGGCCATCGAGTAGTGATTATTAATCTCCTTATCATTATTTATGATGCTTACTTCTTAGAATGAAAAGGTTTGAAAAAGAATGTAGCTGTGAATAATTGCTAATATGCCTAAAATACATTAATTCAAATATTTTATCAGTTCATATGAACCTCAGTTTCCTCACGGTTTCATTAGAATTTTAAGGACAAGATATTGACAGTTACTCATTTATTGGAAAATAAATTATAAATTTTATGGAAAAATGGTATTAAGTAAATGCTGTAGATTTTGAAAACGTCAATATAGTATGTGATTTAAATATGAAAGAACTGATAGCATTGTGCATATAATGTTTGATAACCATAGGTTACATGTTAATAACTTCATTTTAATTAGAAATATAACCGCTGCCAGATAACTAGCCAAACGTCACATTCTAAGTGATTTGGTTAATTGGTTATGATTCGTCAAAATTACGTAAATATAATTAGGCTACGTTCTTAGTTTAAGTTTAATTATAATCATGTCTAGATGACGCTAACTTGACCTACGAAACACGTGAGTATGGTATGAAGTGTCCTGGTTAGGTCACTAATACTTAAAACCCAGATACAGCCGAAATTATTTTTTTTTAAAATGCTATTTTTTTGTCGTAAGCTAGATTCTTGACACATTCATGATCAACTTTTACTAAAATTTTTTTGATTTCTTAACGGTTTTTGTAGTAGTCACCGTCCTTTATAAAGGACAGTGGCATAATACAGGGAATTAATTAAACGTTAATTGCGAAATAAAAGATAACCTTTTGTACATATATAAATTTTATTTTATTGTAGTAACCATATAAATAAAATAACTCGTATGATATTCCAGAAAACGTATTTAGGATGAAGACCTACATCACATTTGCTACAGCGGAATTGAACTTTCTTGTGACATTGACTACACCTGATCTGGTTATCTTGGTAAACAACTAAATGATCTCTACCATCATATCTTGAATGTTCCTTATCATGAGCATTTGCTCGCACAGGTCCACGCTTTGTAGTTTTTTTATGAATTTCTAATATACCCATTGCGAGCGCCCGACGAAAAGTATACTGGTCGTTTTTACCACCATTCAGACGATGAAGATTCCATGAGTTATTTATTGCCATATCCTATCCTTGGCTAAAACATAGAAAATACCATTTTTTCCCTCTTACACTCACTCGGTATAAGCCCCCCATATTTTGATTATATTTTTTTATCAGCTGTGGTTGAGGGACGGCAACTTTCTTTTTTTTCTTTTTGTGAGAACCTAGACACATTTACTGTTGGTAGAACTGCTTCACTATTTGAACAAATAGTCACAATGTTATTGTCATTCCAACGACAGACGACGTTTTCACTTTTTTCTGTTGCAAATTCAAAAGTTCCTCTTTATTGTTTTTTTAAATCTTGACCACTCTTTATTATAGGTACAGGTATCCTATTCTCCCTTACAGTGCCGGTTGCCTTTATTCCTCTATCTCGAAGTATTGTGATCAAATCCCATGACGTGAAAAAATTGTCAAAAAAAAAAAGTGAAAAGGTAATCGGCCTTTTTCTGAAATAATTTTATCTGCAAAAGTGAGAACAACGCTGGCACCTAATCCAAAATCCTTGTATCTATCTTCCATAACAGCCGACGCACCTTGGTACGGTTCGAACCATTCTATATAGCCTTTTTTGGTTCGTACCCATCCACAACTTGTACCCCCATCTAATCGGTTTTCCTCTAATAAATTGCTTCGAACCATGTCTTCCAAAATATGGGATCATTGATTCGTCGATACTATGGTATTCTTGTAATGGGGCATGTACTATGAATTTCTCATTTAGATGTATCAAAAAGGGTCTGATTATTGAAAATTTGTCATTCATTACCAAGTTATTGTTATCATTACAATGCAAATTTTGCATGATGTAGTTGAAACGGTTTCTTGAAATAGCTTCTGTTATAATCTTATGATTGGCATCGGAAGAGCTCTCCCAATACAAGAATCGCCTTGAGACACTGGTGTAGCCACTATAAATAAGCACCCCAAAAAAACATTTTATTTCGTCCACAGTTATATCACACTGTCTGTTATGTTGGATCGCATACAGGTTGGTATAGTCTGTAATCATTTGCCATAAAGATTCGTCAAAAAAAAGATAAAAAATCTCTAAAGGTGTTCAATGATTTTTCGCTCCAAGCTCCTTTTGCCAGTCCGGTAGTTTACGCACAATGTCTTCCTGCACCCAATCATTCTTTTTTTGTTTCTTTTTGTATTTACAAAACTGTGCCAACGGAGCATTGTCTTCACTATCACTATCTGAAGGTAAAATGTTGATGATTTTGCTGTCGGTTCTAAACGTTGCCTCAGCTTGAGAATTCAAAACGGACCCCGGTAAATTATCCATGACAACATTGTCATCATCACCAGGGTCTTCATCAGTGACGTCGTCATTAGTGTTGATTGGCGGAAAAAGTACTACTGCATCTGGCAACCTATTTTCATCATCAATATATTCCACTTCTTCCAATAACTCGTTGAGAGTGAGCGTTTTCTTCCAATAACTGAAAAAAACAGTACATTATGCCACTGGCCTTTTAAAAGGACACTAACTTTTATAAGCTTATTTCAAAACACACGACCATCATAAACTTTTTTTGATATTTATATCCTAAAGTTACGACTTCACTAATTAGTTTTTGCTTGTCTAGTCAATGCAATTTTATGAAATAATGAATTATATCTTACCTTAGATTACTCATAGCGGGACGAAAAAATACGCATCAAATGTAAACAACCACTATATCTGAACGAAAACAAATAAATGATTACACGCGCTGCAAACATGTGCTAAATAGTTGACAGAAACAAGACTTCGTGGCGCCATCTAAACTTTAGAGGTAAAGGCAGTAAATAATCATAGGTTTTTGAAGCGACCTTTTTAAAGAACAGTGGCCGTATCTGGGTTAAACAAATAATTCTTATTAATATAAATTAACTAACAAACCATTTTTTAGTTCTATTGAACTAATAATTCCCTATTGTGTGTTTTATCGGAAAATTTTCATGGAATTGGAGATAAATTTCTTATTCGGATATTACTTCAAACCTGACCTATTTTATCCAGAATTAAACCGGTTAATGATTTACAAAGCTACAACAATTTTATTTACAATATTTCTTGAGAACGTTCTATACCAATCCTTAGACACTAAGTAGAAATAACATCATTGTAGTATAATGAATTATTATCTATGGAAATAGATAACTCACTTAATAATATACTAATAATTCAATACTGCTTTAATAGTTTTGAAACAGAAACAACTTTATTTTTTAAAAGTCAATATAATTTTTAATTCAAAATTTGTATATTTTTCAGGTATAAGATACTTTTAATAGATAGATTCATGTTTTCACAAATTAAACTTTTACTATTCTTTTGGCAAAACTGCTTATTTAATAACATCTTTTGATTATTTTTGGGTCAATATTCAAGTTAAAAAATACTAATGGTGAAATGGCACTATATATTTTTATTAAACTTTAACTATAAATATTCACCAAAGGTAAAAATATGACGTTTCACTTGTAATTCGTAAGGACACTGGGTCAAAAGGTTGTGGAAGATGGCAATCTCGTCCATCATAGCCAACATAATATTCAAACGTTATACATTAAAATGGAAACCTGTAGATAGTCCTGGAACTGATCAAGTTTTTATGTAGCTCCTATAAAAGATCCTTTAAGCATGGCATTTATAGAACACATTGATTTTCTAGAAGCATGTAATCATTGGCACAACACAAGCACAGATATTTAAGATGTTGAAAGACAGATATGCTTACAAATCTGTTTTCATCGAATACACGCATCGGTACCTACCAATAAGTCGTTTTCACTTAACATCTGAACAAGTAAGACACGACGACCATAATGAACATAACAATTTATTCCCTGGTCAGCCACTAACTTACGCTATTAACTACGAAATCGGACACGTGTCGGGGCAATGCAACTCTCAACCTCCTCTGACAACAACATGCGCAAACAAGGTGCCTCATTAAGTATGCAAGTATGCAAAACAAACCCACTACACTAGGATAGTTTAATACAGTGCATCAGTGCAACCGGCACTTCCATATTATTTATTCTGTTGCTTTTGGGGATAATAAGAAGAAGAGTACTGGAAGAATACATCGTGTGCCACGCAGGCCAGTAACCAGGTGAATTTATCTCACTGATGCATGATGTTACAAAACTCTTCTTATACCGGAAGAAAGAACACTTCATTCTTTAATCCTGATTTGAAATATTTCTACTATTAACTAATAAAAAAGTAACATGAACAACTAGCAGATCGAGCTTAGCGTTTTACGAATTACATCCTAAAATACATACTAAAACTATGTTAAGCGAGACTCTAAAACTACATCATACACAATGTAGAGTGAGCTGTTCGTTTTTTTCTTTTTTTGTTCTTCGAGTACATAAGGAGAAGGCAAGCGTTTATCCTACTTAACATACACGTATTTCGATGCGAGAGTTAAGCAACGGTAGTCGCAGTGAGTAATTTGGATGGTGACCAAAGTGAAACTAGCCGACTTCATCCCGTCTTCCAGCGGTTTGTATATACATAAGTGTACATGAAGAAACCATGCGATCTTAGGCGAGGGTTGTGTACGTGATACCATTATTCGGAGGGAATGCAAAGCAATCGATCCTCTGTCTATTATATTGGTGCCTACAATACTTATGTTTAACGTTTTAGGTAAATAGAGCAGCTATTGCTAGGCCTACCACCGCTCTATTCGTGTATAAAGAGGGAGGCGATGGCCTATCTCAGAATGCGAGACTCAGGAAGCTGGTGATATGGAGGCAGAACGGAAGCTCACGCAGCAATCGCCGAACTGGCGGAGAAGAATATTTCCGTTTTCATCTTCAAGGTGATAGAAACAAACGATGAGCTGAAGTTACAGACGACGTATACTATCACTCTTCCACATAAAGAGAAGTGGATGGGAGGAAAAAGAAAATAACTTTCTCTCCAGACTTTCTGCTGTGCTGTACAGATGGCTCAAGTGTAGCTGCCGGATCATCTTCGAGGACAGTAATATATCTGAAAGACAAAAATGCTAGAGAGCTACACTCTAAGATCGTACATCTTAGTTTTCCAGCCATTTTAGTAGTGGCAAATAAGGAAGAAGTTAGGAACAACACGGAGCAAGTAATATACAAATGTTCTTATTCAGAAATGAGAGCTTGCCAGGCTTATGGAGGTAAGACTTGTATGGAATCCATGACACATAGGGATTCCAAGAAACGAGAAAGCAGATGAATTGTCTAGACGCGGAGCCGAGGAACTTTGTCCCGGGATAAACCATTTTTCGTATCACAAGGAGATGGTTTACTACGGCTCTCAACGAGTGGGTTTATGGGACACTGTGTTTTATTGTTTTTTATATCTCCCATGGTATATCTAACTTATCCCGCACCATATATTTGATTTATTGAATTAATAAAGTTATTCTATTCATTCTAATTATTTATTAATCAATGTAAATAAAATTCATACATTTTACTAAGGTAGACAAAAATCACTTAAGTTCTAATATGAAGTTACCTGCGTTTTGATATTTTCAACTAACTTGATCAAGAGAAACTTTATTCGTAAACGCAGTTTTCTTATTTGGTTTTAAATATATCTTGAATCACAAGCAAATTGCTAAATATATTTTTATTTTTAAGTAACATGCGAAATGCCGGAATACATTCAATCTAGTTTTCATCTGTAACAATGGCTCATAAAATATATGTCATTAGAACGTTGCAAACGAATGTTGTAATAAATGAATTTTATTAAATAATAACCGTATGATACATTATGGCAACTATCAACTTTCCCACAATCCTAGAAAGATACCATATCTTGTAAATAACTTTTTGTACCAACGAGAATGAAAGAGTAGTTTACTGCCTCAAAACAGGGAGTAAGACGAGCATTTATTCCCTAAAGGATTTAAAATAGTCATGGAAGCCAATGAACAATACGAACATAACGTAACATCAACATTTTTATTATGTCAAACTTTTAATGGTAGAAAGAACAAAAAATTAAGAATTAAACATATAAACCATAAAAAAAGAACTTGTTTGAAATCAAAATTAATATTAATAAGGTAGTTTTCACAGTTTATAACATTTGGTAATTATTGATATTTAGTAATATTTAATAATCTAAACGTCAAACAGAAATAAATAAAAAATAATGTCAAACAAACAATTAAATACAAGGATACCTAAATAAATTTGAAATAAGATACAAATGCTTCATGGCCAATTATTGTCCATTAGTTTTTACTTTTACTTTTAACATTTAATTTTAATTTTTTGTTGTAAAAAAAATTGTGCCCGTTCGTACAAAAAATATTGTATGCACCTCGGAAGTAAAGTGTGTTTTAGTCCCTTGCATCAATGCTTCCTCTTCTGCACTCGGGAAACACTATTCATGCCGGGACTAAACCACTCACTTTACTTCCATGGTACATCAATAACTATTAACCATAAAATGATAAGATAAACTCGTATAAATCTGGACAAAAACTGTGACAAAAAAATACCGAAAGTTTTTTTTTTTTGCTTTAGGTCGTAGACCATGCAGCCAGTTGCTATAAGAAGACACTAAACCTAAATTCGAAAAATGGGAACTAATGCGACGAAAAACGATACAGATACAGGGATAGACAGGGACACACGATTAGGACATTTTTATAACTCTGACAATACAGGGAAGACCTCGGTAGACAGAGAGAACTAACATAAGGAAAGACACAGTGCTTATAAAATGAACCTACAATTTAATTTTTGTTTCTTTTAAAAAATTAACAATACTATCATATATCTTCTTTGATCCAATTGACAACAGATGTAATATATTAAATGGAGCATAAACATTACAATTTAGAATATTTTTACTTAAGGCATCTTTGTATTTGGTACAGCAAAAGAATACGTGATCAAGGTCTCCTAAGACGTTACAGTGTTGACAATTATTTGACTTAACGAAAGGTTTGTCTAGATTTATGTCAATCATATTTGCAACACTTTTCTTACACAAAAGAAGTCTATGTTACTTGTTAACTAATCCAAATTTACATGATGAACGAACCATTGCAGATGCATTAGTTAAGTATATAGCGGCAAATGATGCGTACTCTGTAAGTTTAACTGATAATATAATTAGGAAACACAAATTTAAAGACACTTCGAAATTCCTCAACCTTCAAAATGAAAGAGAAAGTAAGAAATTTGTATTGATTCCATACGATTCACGATTTACCCGTGGTATTGGCAAGATTTTTAAAGATATAGAAATGGTTTATTCATCGGGGAAACAAACTACAACAACGTCTAGGCAATTCAAAAGAAAAATTGAAACAAACGAAAAGTCGGGGATTTACGAAATTAGCTGTAAGGACTCTAATCAAAAGTACGTTGGACAAACTAGACGATCAAATCAAACTAAATTCAAAGAACATATGCTCATCTCAATTATGGTACAACAGGTAAGTCTAATGTTGTCCAACATGCGTTTGAGAACAACCATAAAAGAGATAGTAGCAATTTAAGGTTAATTAGAAATGTAAGAGATACGAGACAGCTGGACGCATTTGAAAGCTTGGAAATTAGGAAGTTTAAAATTAGTATAAATAGTGACAGAGGGTCAGTCCCATATAGTCCGTTCTATTGTTAGCATAAGGTTTGTTTTAATCATTTCCAGATTATGCCAACTTGGTTGGCGAAACGGTTGTCGGGTGCAGTATATTGTGTTTTAGTGTTTTGTGGAAAACCACGTCGAGTTAGCTTCACATAAAAGGTTCTAATCCACTTTGGGTTTGTTGTTAATTAAATCAATTTTTTGTTGAATGTTTAATTCAATATCATAAACATATTTTCATAAATTTTACTTTTTAAGTGGCTCTATAAAGTAATCTAGTGGTGCTAAGTTTGATCTCCTCGGCGGCCATCAAACTGGTCTACACTGGATAACGAATATGTCAATTTCCGCATTAACATTCATAACTTTTTTATTTGAAGTTCAATTGTTTTAATAACTTTCGAATTTGGATTCCTTAGACAAAAATATATAAGCATAGTTTTGCAATTTCCTTTGTTATGTGGAAAATCAAGCAATGACATCGAGTGAGGCACTTAAAATGATCGAATAATAGAGAAATCTTGATATGATTTCTAGATAATTATTTATGTAGGTATATTTTATATAAAAATGACAAAAAAACTGCTGCCAATTACTTGGGGATCAGAACTTCCTCACCATAGTAAAACTCGATGTATGGTGGAGTTTATAATAAAAGTAATTTTTGACATTTCAAAAAAAGAAATTTTTTGACATTTCAAAAAAGTCGCATTTTGACGTTTCAAAAAAGTTACTTGACGTGTCAAAAAAGTCATATTTTTTGACGTTTCAAAAAAAGTCACATTAGTGGAATGTCACTAATATTTATTTTAGACATTGGGACCGATTTTGCTTATCACCGAACTTAATCTTTTCCTTGGCCTCTAGAATGTGTGTATCAAATTTGAAAGCTTTATCTCAAAAACTGTAGCTGCTATCGCGAACCACACAGACAAGACACACAGACACACAGACAGAAAAGAAAATTTTTCTGTCTGAAATTTTGTGTATCGTCATAATTCGTCGAGATTTGTCCAGAAATGCAATAAAAAATTTCAAAATTTTTTTCACGAATCCATAACTTCCACACTTTGAGAGGTGAGGAAGTAATATGTATGTGATCTGATTTATTTATTAATTTTCATCACTCCTTTTAGATATTAAAACAGTCTTACAATTTAACCATAATTTAAAATATTTAATTTCGTGACTATAATAGTCTTCTTAATCACTCAAAATGAAATGTTTAGTGAACCAAGAAATGTTAAAATTTCTCTATAAGTAATAATAATAAAGACAGTACCACATGTATCAAATTAAAGATACCATAAACTGACTTGAAAATATTGCAAAAGAATATGAAGCAGTCCATTTAACAGCGTAGTTCACACCCGCAGAGCATGAAACAAGTGCACACAGCACTTGCAACCTACTCGACCACACAAACCCGCTAATTGTGCTTTATGACGTCGCGTTAAACACAGCCTGCGCAATTAACAAATTTGCTTCGCAAATAATATAAACGACTTTCCTCTGCCACTGTCACTTCATGAATGATATATTAATATAAAATATTTCAACAGTATTAACAAGATTACATTTGTCCTATTAAGTATGAAATGGAGCAGTTTATACAAACTATGGTAGCTTTAAAATATTTCAACCACCCAAGTACAGTAAAATTATGCGTGATATAAATTGGAGAAATTGTTGGGAAAACGGTTATACAAAGACATTATCTCCAAGCTTTGGACAATAAACTTCATTTTATATTTCTGGAGCTTGGGACAAAAAGGGCGGGTGTCCATTTTTACTCAAAATGGGATAATTAGTGTCCGTGCTCCAGAACAACAGCAGCTACTCGTTGGAAAAACCGTATATCCCTAAAATTATTGGTTTGTAAAATACCGGTTCCAAGAAGGCGTATGTCCACAAAAAATATTGGACAAAAAAGTGTTAATGTACATGTTTCATACAACCACCTTTTTGCATTACGCTGTCATTATCACTATATGGCAACAACCGCTATTTCTATGAGGACTGTTGGGACTTCAGATATTTTTCTATCTTAACTAAAAGACCGTTGTCCATGAGTTGCTAGATATTATAAACATCAAAATATCATCAGATGTTATTTCAAATTATATTATCCTCCATTTCATTCTTCTTTCTTACAACAAATGGCGATCTGACACCAGTATGTAGGGTGGTCCGAATTTAAATCGGGAAACTTCGCCAGCGGATACTACGCCTAAAAATAATAATTTTTTGTCATATAAACATATATCGAAAAACGAATGGATTTCAAGATATAAGGTGTTGAAGTTAGGGGGAAACAATCACAAATTAAAAAGAAATACGACGCTAATATAAAAATGTAAATAACAAGTTTATAACTGACAGTTTTGTCACAACGCATGTTTGCACAGCCAACTCTTTTTGATTTCCACTTTCAAATTTAATGCTGCGGAAATGCATCGTTGTAGAAAAGTCAATTTTATCAAAAACCATAAGAATTTCGAAAAGGAGCCAAAAATACTTTTTTGCTTTAAAAGGAACGTAGATTAAAATGTTTTTATTAAATTTGACCAGTGACGTACAAACAAAAAGTTGTTGTAGTTTGAGTGGTAATCGATCAGAAAAAATAATCACCCAGTGTAATATTTTGAACAAAACTTATTTCAACTGGTGTGCTTGCCTTAATTATACCGGTATATTAATTTTCAATAAAAAATCTTTATTCGTTAATGAGATATGGGAAAAAAAATTTTCCCCCTAACTTCAACACCTTGTATCTTGAAATCCATTCGTTTTTTGATATATGTTTATATGACAAAAAGTTATTATTTTTATGTGTAGTATCAGCTGACGAACTTTCCCGATTTAAATTCGGACCACCCTGTATTATGATTCAAAATTCTTAAAATTCTTCTGAACTAGATCCTGTACTAAAAATGGTTTGGATTTTTTACGTCCTCTGATAAACGGAGCCCATTCATGAAGCACAATAATTTCTATTGTTGAAAGTTTTTCTTTTTTTTTTTTCTATTATGGTATGTGTTGAATCAAGCTCTATGTGTGTGTAGCCAGTGAGCAAAATTTCCGTGTGGCCAGTGAGCAAAATATGCTCATTGTCCACACGTACATCGAGGTTGATTCATCACATGCCATAATAGAGAAAAAATAGAAAAAACTTTCAAGAGTGGAAATTATTGCGCCCAATGAGTGTGCTCAGTTCATCAGAGGGTGTAACACATCTAAACCATTTTTAGTAGAGGAGTTAGTGTAAGAAGATTTTAAGAATTTTGAGTCAATATGTACTGGTACCAGATCGCCATTTGCTGTAAGAAAGAAGAATGAAACGGGGGAAACGTTTTTAAGTTGATATATTGTGCACATTCAAGTAAGAAAATTAGACCCAGGTTATCTTGTCTACAAAAACAGTCATAAGAACAAAGAATTTTAAAAAAAATTGTTTGCAGCGAAATACTCGTATGAGAAGAACTTTGGGAACCCCAGTTCAAATATTTAACATTAGAAATACATTAATACCATCACATAAGAAAAGATATGATAACTTGATATCAATATTACCTTGGATTCCGAAATTATACTAGGTAGGATTTCTATAAAAATCTACCATACACTAAGAGTTCCAATGAGGATGAGGAATAAAAGAAAACTTTTTTTGATAAAATAATTTGAAATAAATTGAAAAACACATTTATGTTCTGTACAAAAGTGTTGTTATTTATTTTTGATTCTTTATAAGCAAAAAAATTGTTTTTCTAGTTTAGTTTTTATTTCTTTAGATTTAGAAAATGTATTTTTTAATAGAAATAAACCGATGTCCATTACCTTTTTATTAAAAATCACTACAGAGAAATGGACCGATGTCCAAAAGGATATACAAAAAAGAAAAGACCTAAAAATAAATAAACTTGACAGTGTCTTGAATGCATTTTAAATAATTAAACATAAATTAATGTTTGATTTTGGACTTAATTATAATATTATGAGGGATTTTAGTATGCCAGTTGGGCGGGGACATTTTTAAATTCAAGTTACTCAAACTTGTGAGTTTATGACATAGGCTCTTCTTGCTCCAAGCTCCAGATTTATGTTTTGATGTTATTAAAATCGTTAACTATAATCAAAGCAGGGACTGGTACCTTATATAAAAAAAGGAAATAACGGTGCAACCATGGATACGTGTTTCGGGGTTATTGTTCGTCGTCATTTATTTTTCTCTCCTAACACTTCCATTATATTGTAAAATAAATATTGATTAGGAGCCAGGCCCTACTTATTTTCTACATTTTTACAAAAAGTTGTCTGAGATAAGCACAAGATAACATCCCTTTAACCAACCACTTCCTCGGTTATTTGTTGCGATGAATATTGAATTACAAAAAAATGATTATATGTACATTATGTTTACTGACAATTATTTAATTGTTTTCGGTTTTTATTTATGAACAACTGGTTCATTAAATTTGCCACAAAATGTATTTGAGCACATTGTTTTCAATTTCTGTATTATCTATGATTATGATCCATAATAAATACATTCAATTAAATTACTTATTTAGAACATATTATTGAAAGTATACATATTCGTACATCTATTACTATGGTTTATGTATTTCCTGTTCCATGGCATTCTGTTCGTAATTCTAATGAAAATGTTGTTTTTTCATTTTTCTTATGACTGATCGTTTAACATTTGTTTTTTTTACTCCAAATTAATTGATATGTGTAGTTATGTTATTTCAATGCACTTGTGCCAACTGTCAAATTTTAACAGGTTTATATAATAGCCAAATCACACAAAATAAAGAACCCAATTGTTATAAAAGTGACCCAAGTTCTTTATTTCTGTTTAAGTCTATGAAAATTCAATGAAAATGTTCAGTTTCAGAAACAGCTATTTTATTCAACCAAAACAACGATTTTAAAATTAAAAAAACATAACTGGAACACTTTTATAAGATTCTGGTCACCATCAGCAAATTTGTTTTGCTAAGACTGTATTAGTGACTGTATTAGTATTCACCAATATTTGTGTAAATATCCGACATGTATAATTAATTAACTGATTTATGGTACAAGACATTGTCACACCATCTTAAAAGTAATTGCAACATCATGTCTTCCTTTTCGTTTAAAATCAAAACGCTTGCAGTGCTGGATGTTTATAACATTAAACGACCAAATTTATTTCGAACTCCTTTACTTAAAGCTGTGGTGGTACTTTTGCAACATTATTAAAATACTTATAAGGTCCAATAATCTCGGATGTATAATAATAATAGCATCTTTACCTGATGAGAAGGAATGTTTGTCAAAACAACTCCTCCTCTCAACCACATTGCAAATTGCATGAGGCCAAGACGCCCATTATGACCGTACGTGTACTGGTACGTGCTCCCCTTTTCAGGGCCCCCTCTTGAACTGTCTACATCTGATATTAAGCGGCTATTCCAGTGTTAATTAAACAAAAATGTCAGTTTAATAATTTACTGGTATTAATTATTAGGTTAAGAGATTATCCACATATTATAAAAAAAATCGACCGTAAATAAATTAATGCGCATAATATTTGTAAACTAATAACTCCAATAAAGGTATACTTGCATTCCGACTGAAATACAAATTGAAAAACAACATTAAGTTATCTCTGAGTATAGCTATACCTAACATATAATTAATTTTTGAGTTAATATAAAAGTTTTTGTTGTATAGACAACAAATATAATATTTCGGAAATAAGTAAGAAGAATTTTTTCAATAATATCAGTGAAGTTCTTTTATCATTGGAGGATAGAAATAGAAAACGAAGATGGAGAAGTAGTGCAATTTTGATTCAACTTTCGAATCTTGAGTTGTAATTGGTTCACATTTTACAACTTTGACAATAGTAAAAGAAACGTTTAAAACGCAGTTTAAATGGAAAATTTAAATAATGACGGAGGAATTTATTTATATATCTGAAAAACTGAGACAATAATTATTATTTTATTATTGATTGAGCACTATTACAACACTTAAATTTTGGTTTCCAAATTATCCGTACAATGATTTACTTGACCTAGTATACTTCCTATTTGTTTTGGTATCGTACATTTAATTGATATTTTATAGGTTTTTCAGTCCAGAAATGTAATATTATCAAAATAAACAAGTAGGTTCATGTTATTATACGTATCAGTTCCTTTTATAAATGAGAAAAGAATGAAACAAATCTTTATTAAATGAAAATGTGTTGACATTTCGTCATAATTTTGCTAATAATTTTTGCTAATAATAATGCTTAACTTATGTAGAATACAAGAAGAATACATTTTTTCTATATTTTCTACTTGCAACATATCATTATTTCTTTAAAACATGGTTTTTTGTTCTTATTTATCCTAGTTACCTGAATAAATAGGAACGTGAGCGAAAGTACTCATTTGCTTGTGTATATAGCTTGATGGGGTAAAAAGGAAGCGAACCAATATCTTGCAAACTAAACTTTTTATTATTATTTTCTTTAATTGAAGAAATGACAAAAACTATGGAACGTTGAAGTTAAAAGTAACAGTAAATAAAAATTCATTCTAATAGACAATAGATATTTTTTTTCTTATTTAGATTATCTGTAGGATTTCTATGTGACTTTTATAGTTCTTGTGTTACTAACACAAGAACTATAAAAGAACTATATTAAAAGGATCACTTCCCTTCAAAGAAATGAGACCATAGAATATCGCAGCTAAAAAATGCTGCCGATGTCATCATGAAGAAGCCATTGGAAATAGTCCCCTAAACGTTCCAAAAATTTGACCACTAGTGTGAATTTGTGAATTTCTCTACTATATTTTCATGTTTCTCTACTGTCTCTTCATAGTCTTCATACCTTTTCGTGTTCCTCGACTGCCTTCTCAACCGTCTTTCATTTTCATGAAATATGTCTTAATTTTTCTCCGATGCCTTTTCTTGTTTGTCAACTGTCTTTTTATGTTCCTCTCTTTTGTCTATAACTATATGTCTAGTGAGGAATTGACAAATGATCTTAGCTACCAATGAAAACTGCAGGTATAATTCAACGCAGGTCGAGAATTTTGTCTGCTGAATAGTTGTTTTCTGTAAATCTCATTCAATAACTATAGTAGGTGCCACTTGAAATTTATTTCCAGATTGTTTTGTTTCTATTTCAACCTTTTCCAGCTTTTATTATAGAAAAATTGTATTTCCAATAGGAACATTGTTTCTGATTATCCCAGCATAGTGTTCCTATTTACCAATTTTCCAATTCCAATTTATTTCTTTTATTAGCTATTGTTTAGAAAACTAACTTAACTGATGGAATTATATTGTGTGCATTATAAAACTTGGCTGACAATATAAGTTATCGCTGATCACTTAAGGTGACATTTTTTTTTTTAATTACAGAAATGAAAAAATGTTACACATTGTTCTTGTAACTTGTAACATGTAACTTGTAACTTGTATCTAGTTATGTAATACCATTAAATGTTGTACACACAGAGAAATGTGAAAGTTAAAATTGTGTTCTAAAGACATTTATTTTTTAACCTATGTCATAAATAGTTAACAAATTTATTGTATAGTGAAGATTTGACATAAACAATTAGGCGATAAAAATAAATTGTTACTTACCTATTCCCATCGCTTTTATTAAATAAACAAAGGAACTAACTTTTCATAGCAAACAATCCTTGAAACTGTCATCTTTCAAAATAAACGACCGCGTTCCGAATTACATACCCTGTGTTCCAAATTACACCTACCTACTCTAAATGTTCTCTATATATCAGATTGTGTTTAATATGTAAACACTATGCTATATTACGAGTAGTACCGATTTTTATCTCATACTAGTAATTTCGTAAAAATAAGTGAGAATTAAATGTACTTACATTGTATCACTTTATTCTTTCTAGTTACTCCTTTACAATCTTTACGACTTATGTAACTTACCATTACTTGCAAACTATAATAACAAAATAAGCTTACGTAAGGTCAAAGGTCGATATTAATATGTACTTTAAAGCTATGGCTTTACTCGCATCTGTTTTTATCGTAATAAAAGTAAATGTATCTAATTTCGTAGCGCATAGAGTGTAGCAAACATTAATTGATATGGAATTAAATTTATTTAATAAGTATCAGTAAAATTCATAAGAAAATATAGGATATTTAAATTAGACTGAACGTTATCTATCATAGAAACGATTTCAAACTAGCAGGGAAAATTGTTTTCATAGCAGCTACGTACACAAAAAGTTTTAACAAAAACTGACCATTGGTGTCGGAGTTAGGGCGGGTTCAGGTGATAGAATTTTATAAAAAAAAGTTGTTTGCAACCTAACGGATTTTTCTATTGTTGATTTGGATGCATCATATTTACCTAAAACTTTTGTCTCTCTTCAGTTTCTTGCACATCGTACCATTCACAAGCAAAAAAATTATCGGAATGACGTTAGCTACGTTAGAAGCGAATCTCGTTTATAAGTGATTTGATTTGTTTTTGTAAACGTAATTCCTTAGGTACATTAATGAAAATATGTGGCTGAGTTTTTACTAAATTCTAACTTTTTTATGTAAGATTGCATCATCCCAGCCTACCCTAACTCCGGCTTCACTGGTTAGTTTGATTTATTTTATATACATATTATATGTGTCATACCTTGAGGTTCTAAGCTAGAATTGTAGTAAAAATAGCAAATAAATATTTTAAGTAAATTGGAAAATCGATTAGTTTGAGGTCGGTACTTTCAACCATCACTGAGTAGTTATTTAAGAAGCCTGTTTAATGCTATGCTTTCAAAGCATCGTACAGCACTTAGGAAGCATTTTAGGAAAAAAATGTTATTCTTGTTCTTTCTCTTTCTTTGACGGGATAAATCATCCCTCGGAGTTTATAGTGAGGTCAAACATGTTCTTTAATGCGCGATGAAGTTACGAGGCACAAGGGTGCTCGATGGGGCTGTTTTAGTAGACTATATCCCCAAAAAAAATTAACATCTGCATCATAATTTTATGCGTTACCTACTACATCAGAGTGCTGTCAGCAACATATAAATATGAACCAAGAAGTAGGTTATTTAATCAGACACATCTATCTTACTTAGCTGTCCTCAAGATCCTATAAAACTCGAGCTATCCCAACGTATTTTAGGTTCTGTGCAAGCATGGCGTTTGTCCCTTTTCTGTGTACTGTACATTCCATCCTCTTATTTAATTTGTGTCTTAGATTTAAATCTAGACTCTTTGTGTTTATTTACGATCATGAGAATCAACCATTCTTAAGCCTCAAAGTCTGCACCAGCATCGTTGCCCCATTTTGAGGTTACAGCACAAATTCCTTTATATTTTAGTTTCATTATTTACTCTAGCAACTACATACTAGAATATATAAATATTACATCGAAGATATGTACTTTATACCCATCATCGATTTTCGCCCGTAATGTATCTAGCATCGGTTTCGCTGGCCAATTTTCAATCCGCAATGTTCAAACTCAATACATAAATCTCCAACATATACTTTGCAATAATTATAGGTAGGCTCAGATTTAGTCTACTATATGCAGTAAACTATATATTATAATTTGATTGACCAATTGAATTGTAGATAATAATCAACCTCGTATAGTTGCTTGTGCTTGTCTTTATTTTACTCATATAGAAGTATGACAAAAAGAAAAAGATGTACAGTAATCATGAGTAACAAAATATCATTTTAATTAAAGAGGCTGTAACATTTCATCATAATACAACATGAGTTCTGCATACTAAAACATTTTTTTTTTTACTTTTTGTACCATAAATTGATAGGTTTATATTACTTTTTATTTGTACTAAGTAGTGCTACATACCTTACCGGAATAATTGAAAAATAGAAATAAATACAGTTAATTTTGATGAAAAGAATAAAATAATAAATAGTTTAAAATGAATTGGTTGTATAACACGTTATTCTTTTCTTAGTAACGAGTTTCAACTGCTAAATGAGATGAGAACTTACGTAGCTGTTAGTTGTTATAATTTATATATAGACATGTGTGAAGTATTTACAGATATAATAGAAAATTATCCATTTATATTCACAAAAAAATTATGTAAAGCATTCCAGAAACTGAAAAATAAAACTACTGGCTCAATTTGCCACTTATCTTTAATAATATCGCGAAAACCTTTTAAAATTAATTGCATGTGCACAGTCGCTGTTATTTTATTACTAAATTAAAAATATAATACATAGCGCGCTCAATCTTTCGGGACATTTTCTTAATACAACGTAGGTAAGCTTGGCCAGCAGAAAATTACAAGATAATAACATACTGATCCCGTATTTTAAACACTATCATAAGATTTTTATGTAACCCTTTTCGCCACAATATTTTTACAGTCTTTTAAATTAAGCCTATAACATTTAAAACTGTAGGAGTTTTATTGCAGTGTTTATATGTCTCAACACATTAAAGGTCAGGAATAAAATAATTAACTAACATATAACTAGATTATATAAAAATTTTTTTGTAAACTATTAATATTTATACAAAAAAAAATCCTACATTCTAATAAAAGTGATTAAATGAAAATCAGTAAACAACTAGAATATCACCGATATAATACACAACACTGTTAAATTTTGACATTATGTGCATTGCATTTTTATCTAATTTCTGATATAACAGAACTCTGCTATAAACCAAATTGTGTGATTTTACAGAATAGTTTTATAATCAATTTACCACGCTGGATCATGTTGTACCCTACATATGGTTTGAGAGTTCAAATTTTTTTTAAGGAAAATATGTTTTTTTATGTATTTATTTTCTGCTTGATCTATATTTACGTAAAATACTTGCACACATTTCCTTATCATATCATCTTAAACTGCGATATCAAAAGTTAAAATTAGGGTTCAACTTTACTAAAACAAGTATCATGAAGAAATGTACATACTTTTTTGTAAATTCACATACCTATTTGTCCATTTTTACACCACGTATGTTTCTAGTGAACATATGTTAAATTTTTTATGTATCTTAATGCCATGTGTATTTATATATATATATATATATATATATATATATATATATATATATATATATATATATATATATATATATATATATATATATATATATATATATATATATATATATATATATATATATATATATATATATATATATATATATATATATATATATATATATATATATATATATTGTTGTTTTTCAGGTTTTCGCGGGTGGTGAATGTTAAATTCGTTTTTCCGGGTATACCCCCGCGTAGGTGATAGGCCCCGAGAGGGACCGTGGTTATCAGACAACCACGGTCCCTCTCGGGGCCTATCACCTACGCGGGAGTATACCCGGAAAACGAATTTAATATATATATATATATATATATATATATATATATATATATATATATATATATATATATATATATATATATATATATATATATATATATATATATATATATATATATATATATATATATATAATATGTACATAATTGTTGTATCTATTTGAAGAACAAGTAGAACCTCTTAAATCTAATTAACATACATCAAAATATATAGTTCTTTATGGGACTAAATTATATGCATCTGATTTGTGTGGCACAAAAACTACATTTATTTAATTCAATTAAAAAAAAGCATTAAATCAAAAACGCAAATCAAGCAATAAAATATTTAATTAATGGCAAAATACATTAAATTTATGTTTGCATAGGCAATAAGTTGAATATTAACTGGCTGAATGATTGAATAGGAGTTGGAACTCGGGAGATTTCAATAGTGGATTACAGCACGAACCCGGCATTTATAAGGTGCAATCCTGTTAATGTTATTAATTACGACGGTCATAGAATACTTGTAATTGCTGCCCCGAACATTTAATATATCTGCGTTAAAGTAAATTTTCTTAGCTATAAAGATGAATAGCCTTAGATTACTTATAAAGTGTCTTCACTCTTTAACACCCACGCTCTAAATTCTTCATTCTAACATGCTGTCTTTGAAGGAGCCTATTATCAAACTATTTTGTCGCTGTATAATCGATTTTTTAATACTGGATTTATGTTTTTCATTTACCGCTTCCCGTATTACCTTATTACAATATGAATAGAATGGTGCAATATTTTATACATTTTGAATGGTCTAATAAATATAATATATTATGTAGAATAATTTTATGTACATTGCTCTTTACAAATTAGTGATAGAACTACTGATTATTTGTATTAATTTTGATTAAGAAATTATTGTGCCCATATCTGAAAAACTTGATTCATTGCCGGAGAATTTATTTAAATGAACTGTCCAGGAGAACTACTCCATAAATATAGATAATTCAGATTTCATTGCATGATTATGCTCAAAAAAGTGAAAAGTGATTCTAGGGCATTTTGAATTGTTTAGTTTAGTTAATATACAACTTTCAACTTTCTAATATTATATAATATACAAAAAAGAAGAAAAATATCATCTTTTTTATATAACTGCATTTGAAAACATTTCTCAAAAAAAATTACGTTATTGGTATTTCTTAGATGGCAAATATTTGAGAGCGCTATTTGAAAGAGATCGTTTTTTACAATATATATATATATATATATATATATATATATATATATATATATATATATATATATATATATATATATATATATATATATATATATATTTGGTCCTTAAACTTAAACTTCAATAAATGATTCTACATTCCTAGTGTTATTTGTAATGTGTGTAGGTATAATTCCTTTTTTTCTGCACTGTAATAAAAAGATTTTTCAATTTCTTGTTGCTACTAATTTGATGTTTGTTCTTGCCCATTTTTTAAATTTTACCACATATTCATTCCCAAATTGGTTCTGGATACCTTGGTAAAATCCCATTCCTATAACAACTCTTTGAAAGGTAGTCACGTAGTACTATTAAAATACGTGACTACCGTAGTACTATTAAAATTTTGGCACTGTATGGGATTATTATACTTGAAATATGCTTGCATTTGCAAGTGTATATTTTCTATTAATAAATACTATTTACGGATGTTTCAAATTAAAGGATTTACTGGCTTTCAGAATGAATTTATAATTTTATCACAACAATAAATGAACAAAACTGGTAAATTTCAAATAAAATAATTAAGAAACTGAGCATATTAAAAGGACATAAAAATACGAATAAATTAGCATTTAAAATTTGGCCATTTAAAAATCGTGTAGGCCTTGCTACCACGCTCTAACTAGTTATATCATCTATGCTTACTTGGGATTAAATTGTCTGAATAATCTGCCATTATGGCCATAGAAAGCCCATTTCAGTTTATAAAATTGCTTAGTCGTATTGTAACCCGGTCCGTTGACTCTTTACAGGGTGTCCCATTTTTAATTACTAAGATTTCGGCAATCGAGAGAAAACCTTATTTAAAAAAGGTTTGAATAAACGTACATCGTATTTCATTAGGTTTCAGACATACATGGTGTTAAAATGTATTTTTATTACCTCTTAAATAGATTCAGACATTAATATGAAACTTATTTAAAAGTTTATAATTAATATTCAGTAGCTATTTTAATAATTCAGATGTACTGAGTCTCTTAGTAATCGAGTCTATCCATCATTTAAACCCCTCAATGCTATACCACTGGTAATTTTTGATTATTAATTTGGAATGGCTACCTGCTCAAGCTTTACAACCTACAGATTACGCAGATGGACATTAGCAGTTTTGTAAGCACATTTTGTTTACGGATGAGGCCAGATTTAACAGAGATAGTATATTCAATTTCCGGAACACACATACGTGGGAACTGGAGAATCCCTTTGAAATCACGAAAACTCATTACCAACATCGATCTTCGGTGAATCTTTAGTGTGGTATTATTAACAGCAAACTGACGTGTTTGAAGGAAGTTTAAAATCCGAGCTCTGTCTAAGTTTCTTAGAGAATGTCCTGCCAATATTATTGAATGCATTTCCATCTCAGCAAAGACGGCAGATGTCATTACAGCAGAATGACCATACGCCTCATTTTGATAGGCAAGTAACTGCACTTCTTAATAACAGTTCCTGCAACCGCTGGATTGGAAGAGAAGGTGCAAGCTGTACCTTACTTGGACACCGAGGTCACCTCACCTCAACCCCCTTGATTATTATTTATGGGGACACATGAAATTTATGCAGAATTGTCACGTACTAGAGCTGAACTTATTGAAAGGATTATGATTGCCTCTGCAAGTATTCGTAACCACCATGCAACGCTTAGAATAGCTAGAATATGTACACAAGCACATTTTCAACAAAAACTGTAATTGAGATTCCTTGTAAATAATGAATTAATAAATTAATAAAAATTTATTCAATTAATAACTTTTTTAAAAATAAAATAATTAGGTACAACTTAAAATATCTCAATAACCGTTGAGTTTCGTCGTGTTCATAAGATATATTCGTTATGGCGGTCAACTTACGAGGCACTCTGTATATTTATTTTTCGTTAATATTAACAAAAAAAATACATTGCTTAAATAAGGGAAATTTAATTAAAACTATGGGTTTTTTGTATATTTAGTAGATTTGCCGAGCATATAGGTTAGAATTATAAAAAGAAAAAGTTAAAATAGCAATTTGAAAACTGGTTAGTATATTGACTATAACTATTTATTTGTTACATGATTTTTCGTACTTTCTTAGTTCCCAAACAATGTGCGAGAAACCTTATTAGAATTTTAAAACAAAACAACGTGTTTGGCAATCTTCAATATAGTAGAAATTTTAACCGTAGCCTTTTTTTTATAAAAATTTATGTACCGAATCCGAAAATAAAACGGCCAGTGATTTACAAAATTACGCATATATAGAAGATACAAATTAGCGTCTGTATGTCCAGGTCGGAGGTTTTACATAAATGTCAATGTAATTGAAACGGATCCTAATAAGGCTAACAGAAAGTTCTAGAAATGTAAAGCAAGGGTAGTGTATATTACAAGTTGTAAGGGTCAGCACTGGAAATAATTTCCAGATAGTACTAAATTAGCTTTAATGACAACGCTACACCCACACAAATAAGTAATGTGCGTACAATCGAACAAAGCCCTTTATTTAAATAAAAAAGAAACATACAAAATTTAACCCATAACTACTATTAGGACTGGGTCCTCAGGACTCAAGTGATACATATACTGTCGAGTTTATGCCGCAATATAGGTGTGGGGGGTGGGGGCTTTGAAGTCTCTGCAATTTTCTAATGGGTTAGTCATTGACAGGGTGCAGGGGTGAGTGCGATCGTAAAGTTTTTTGTTTGGCGCAGATCTTGATCGCTGGGTCTTCGGGCCCCAGTAGTAGTTTAAGTGTAATTTTTTTTAAGGTGTTGGTATGTAACAGTACTTATTTATTTAGTTAATATCCTTCTATTTCCGATTAAAAACATTCTAAATGATGTTATTTCTCCACAGACATAACGAATGCGTTTAAAAAAAACTTCGTCTGATAAGGAACTGAAACAAATAGTAGCCTCTGATGTCTTTTGGCAAGATTTTGAAGAAAGTAATGACATTTGAGCAGGAAGTAACAGAACAACGGAAGTAGAAGTAGATGGAGTAGGTGATGCACTTAGGAAAATATTGGAAAGTGCAGAGCGATAGCGAAGAGGAAGATGCAGAAGAATTTAGTGATAACGTTTCGGCGAGTGATATTGATTGGATTCCAGATGAGAATAATTTAGAAATTGAAGAAGAGATCGAGGAAACATTGGCTACTGTCTCTTCAGGTGCAGATACGATTCGACAGTTAATTTCCACAAACATGAATGGTATGGTCAAGATAAATCAAAATACTAGTGGTCGAAAGAAGCACTAGCCCGTACAAAAATCCTATCTCATAATATTGTGTCTGCATTTCCAGGTCACAAAGATTCATCTCGTCAAAATCGGCCTACTACTCTACTAGAAGTAGAGAATTTGCTCTTCACAAATGAAATCATTGAAACAATTGTATTTTTGTTAACTTCACTTTTGTTTTGACAATGTCTATACGAGAACTGAAAGAATTAAGGACAATAAACTAGCTGCGATATACGAAATATTTGATCAATTTGTATTTAATTCAAAAGAAAATTACTCGCATGGGCTAAGTGTGACCGTGGATGAAATGCTGGTGCCTTTTAGAGGCCGATGCAGCGTCAGAATGTACATTCCAAATAAACCGGCTAAATATAAGTTGAAGGTACACATTTTATTGGACTCTAAAACTCACTATATGATAAACGCTGAAGTTTATACCGGAAAGGCTATAAATTCTGACAAAAGACAGAAAAAGAAAGGTTTCACATTTAACCGAAGTTGTACTCCGCACAAAAAGACCTAACACTAATCGCAATGTTACCGACGATAATTGGTATGCGTCAACTGAGTTATTAGAAGAATTAAAACAGGTTGGCCTTACCTACGGTAGAATGCTAAAAAAAAACAAAGATGAAATTCCTTCACAATTTTTTGCCTGGTCGACCACGAAGTTGGTTCGTGCTTATTTGGATTTACAGCACACAAAACAATCGTTTCCTATGTACCCAAAAAAAGCAAAGCTGTCGTTCTGGTTTGCAGCATGCACCACGATAATTATGTGGATCAAGATATGGGAACACCAGAAATAATACTATTTTAGAATAGCACCAAAGCAGGAGTCCACGCTCTTGATAAGAAATGCGCGACCTATTCCACCCACCGAAGAACTCGTCGTTCGCCGATGGTGCTGTTCTATACAATTGTAAATATTACTAGTGTGAACAGTGGAGTTCTATATCAATTTTCCAAAGATGGCGATGAAATTTCTAGGTATAATTTCAATATAGAATTAGGACTTGAGTTGTAGGTATTCTCCGCATATGACCTATATGACCTCTCGAATAAACATGAACGGAAACTACACACGCCATGTGCAGACATTCTAGGCGTCACAATGGAAAATCAACCAGAGCCTCCATCTGACGTACCAAAGTCGAAAAGACGTCGATGTGGTCTGTGTCCCTCAAAAAAAGAACCGAAAAACTAACCATTATTGTTTTAAGTGTAAAATACCACTTTGCCTTCCATGTGCCTACACTGTGTCCAAATTGTACTCAAATATATTTTATCGTAATTTGGAACTCCCTGATAATAAGTTTACTTGAGTTTACAAGAATAAAATCTTTTCTTGCTTAATTTGTGTTTGCATTTAAGAAAGAAAATTTAGTAGTATTTACGTAATTCAATTCAAGTAGTAGTTACAGGTTAAACACAATTGGCTGACATAACTAAACTTATGTGTGTGTAAATTTTTTTGATACGTTTATTTTTTTGGTGTTAATAAAATCAAAGTAGCAGTATGTAAGAAAAATTTGGTGTAACCCAAAATACGTCAGGTAAATTAAAAACACAATTTTCTTAAAAAAGAGGAGCAACCCAATACTTTCTTTTCTTTTGGTTTCTTTCATTGAGTTACTAAATATTAGTAATCTTTAGTTACTTTTGTTAAAGTAGGGTTGAAATCTATTTTGTATTCTGTAAATTTGAACTTACATATTGTTGTTAGTTAATAAAAGTATTCTTAACCACCATTTGTACTAGCAACACTATTTTTGTTAGGTATATGAACTAAAATATGATGAAGGTATCAACAGTGTATCATACAAAAATCGAAAATTAATTAAATTGCTAATTGAAATTACAAATGAGATCAAAACATGTTTAATCAAAATTATATACAAATTTAATACGTATTTATATGATACTGCATGATGTAGACCAGTTTCCGTCGTTACTTTTTTCTTTAAGCTTAATTGGAATGATTTTATTTATAGATAATTTAAGTAATTTGAAGTAAATTGCAAAATGTGTAACAAAAATGACAAGTGTACCGCCTACCAATGTACTAGTTATGGAGGCTTCGGTCACGTATTGTGTTATTACATACTGCAGGTAACTATAATACCTATGTAATTAACAACCTCTATTAAACGGATAATGTAATAAAAAGGGCTATATGCTATAAATATTAATTAAATATACAGGATATAACTAAAACTTTTAAATCCATTTTTTTATCGTCAGTATTATTTAAGTAAATGATTCAATCAGTAAATTGCTTAAAAATCGTTGAATAAAAAAATATGAGATAATCGATATCCGAAAACCCCATATCTGTCTGTCCGTCTTTGTACTGTAATGAAAATATATAGCGAAATCGTTGTCTACAGGAAATGCGAGAAAATTAACAGGCGTCTGTTAATGTTTCCTTGAAAATTTTATTCTTGTGACACATCACTAGCAAGAACAAAGAAGTTCCACGTCATCTTATAGATGAGTAAGAAAACTGTCACATGAATTAATTTCCACCGAAAAATCTAAGTACGGTTGAAGTTAAACTGTAGAAACCATATAGATTCAACATATCAACACTCTAGAATTTCGTATCATCAATCCAAATAAAATGGATGAGATGGGATCAGAAACTGTTTATTTGATAAGGAGGTCTCTGGAACCGACGGACCGGGATTAGGTGAATTTTGAAAGCAAACAAAATATGGGAACAACAAAGTACTAATACTAATACAAATATTAGATTCTTAAGTGTTCTCCAACATAGTCTACTATATTAGGGAGTCCTTCTTCATCAGAGGACTGATTTATCATTAGCATCTCTCGAAAGAGCATCCAACAGCATATTCATTTTTGTAAAACAGTTGTGTAAGTAGAGTGGGAGAACACACAATGCCTTTCTAACACTACTAAAAAATTTTCAAGGTCTTTCCAATTTTGACCAAAATGTTTGGTTGAAAGTTTCTCCACATCTACAACCTTTTTTCTTTTCACAAGTACGTCGCACTAAGTTCATTTGGGTATATTGCTGTTACACGCCTCCCTTTCTTCAGTTTACTTCTGTCCACTGAAAGGTTTCCTCTTACCATGACAGATGCAGTAGACTTTTTGATCTGTGATAGTTTAAAATGCCAGTCCAATGACTTATTTAGTATAGATTTTATTTCTTTCTTGCAATCGTAAACTTTGTAGTCATTTTGCTAGCTTTTTTCCCAGTCGTTTGTTCCCAAAATTTTTTCAAAATATTCTTCTGGGCGACTGATGGTCTCCTTTTACAGGCGCAGCCAGTAGTAGTTAACATTCCGATCATTATGGAATTTTATTAGTGTTAGTGTTGTAGAATAGATATGTATTACAGTAATATAGCAAGCAGAAATTTTTTTTAAAATTTAACTAAATTAGAACTAATTATGTTAAATGACTGCTATATTTGTAAATGATTCTACAATACAATTACTATTTATAAATATAACCATATACATAACACTCTTCAGCATGTTTTATTATAAAAAGATGTTTTGGTTACCTTAAGAAACAAGAACAAACTACTTGCAAATAATATTAGTTATAACACAGTTTCTTAATTTTATCAAAACGAAATATAACATCCATACAGAATACAAAATTGGCTCTCAATGTATTTTAGTCTGTTAAGTAACAAAAATAATTGATATTTTTAAATAGCCCATGTATTAAATTTACTACTTTCAGATATCCATATGAATTGACAATTATCTAACTATGACAAAATATTCAAATCACAGTTTCTCTTTGAATCAACCGCTCAACACATGAAGAATATCATTTACCACAATTAATTTCAATTTTATTTAAAATTAACTCGCTCTTTAAATAATCGACGATCCGGTCATATTTTTAATTAGGAGAATACTCATCCATAGAAATGCTAGGAAAACAGATTTCATGATATTCACTATCTTTAAATTTAAAATTCAAATAAAAATTGATATTAAACTGAATTTGAGGGATAATAAATTGTAGTTGTAAAAACACCTAAAACATTTATATACAGTAAATATTTTTACTGTAAAATACTCGTGTCTTTTGTGGTTATTTTTTGACAACACATACTGAGCTAAATTTATATACAACAAAAATACAAATTCTAAGTAAGAGTTCTGTAATACAGTTTTGTAACATTATAGGAAAAAATTCACATAAAAGTATTGTGTAATAATATTTCTATTAATTTATCTATTATATCTATTAATACAGATGATTTATCTTGGACTTTTAGTGATATTCCTTAAGACAAATAATGAGCAACTTAGTGTTCTCCAATACAATAGGTCACGACAGCAAATTAACTACGAGTACCTCAGATACCTATTCAGAGTCAGTGGTTGTAGATTCCAGAATCATGTGCCCTAAGCAGACGGACAGAATTTAGAATTACCACTTTCTCCATTTGACCTGCCAACCGCAAGTCAGTACGATCTTCGATTGTGAGACCAACGTAGTATTTATCCCTTCGAGTACACCAATTGGAGCTTGTATTGGAGGTCGCGATATTTGGTCCGTTTTTCGTCCTCCTCCAGGTTGACGTTCTTCTCTCGGGGTGCCGAGAAGTCGATAACATATTACGTCATCTTAGTTTGATGGTCGAGAGGGACTATGTCTGGCTTATTGGCTAGCATTCGACTGACAGTCGGAAACGAGTAATGTCTATTTATCTATGATATTTCTCGTCTACGGACTCAGTATCTCCGGGGAAGTAAGGCAGCATTGCTATCTAGTGCTTTAAACGGTAATATAGCACTTGCAACACCACGTTATGTCGGTGGATGTAGGTCCTGCAATTGATATCAGGAACCTCTGCACGCTACATGACGATCTTGACAGGCCACAATGAATCCCTAAGTCTCCGACGTAATGCCCGGTTGACCATAGAAAAGCGAATGTCAGCCTTGTTGATAAACACACTTATTTTATGATATTAGAGAGATCACCATCAACCACACCTCACGTCCCGCACCATTAGCGCCTGTAGATCTCAGAATCATGTGCCCTAAGCACTTTCTGCATTTGGACTGTAGTGTTGTTATTACTATTATTATTGCTAATATTCTATTATCATTGAGTCTTGCAAACATTGTTCTTTAACCGAAAATTTTAATTTATAAATACATTTTGATTTAAGTTTTTATTATAGTTTTAAAGTTACAGTTAGCCAAAGTATCTACACAGAATGGGGAATCCTCATTTTCAGTAATGAGCATGAGGGGAATTATCGAAAAAAGTGCAAAAAATGCAAATTTATATTGATAATAAAAAGCAATCTATTTATAACGTTTAATTACATGGTTTTATACTTTGGACATAACTCATGGTTGTGGAATTAAAAGCACGTTAGCCAGAGGAATGGACAATAAAACAGGAATGATAGAAACGTGATCTTGTAATTAGGCGAGAGGCGTTTCTTGGTCCACCTGCTATGCTGCACCTCTTATAACGAATACATAGCTTGACATCTCGTTTCCCCAAATGAGAATCTCACCTTTTCAGCTCTTTAACCTTTGTCATAATATTTTCTGTCAGAGTTATTGATACTTCAAAACTTATTAAAGCACCGACCTCTATTTAACAGCTGTAAATATAGAGGTTTACGAAATTTGGTTTATAATTACGATTCTTATCCAGAAAAATTATTTAAAAAATAGAATACTAGGTAACAATTAAAACTGTTTATGGATTTTTAGCTCTGCCTTCAATTAAAAACAATGATTAAACAATTTGAAAAGCACCTCAGTTCTCTATGTGGTGCCTATATTTACCAGAAGTCCAGTAAGTAGCAGCTTCTTTTACTCCTTAATGCCCATAATTTTCCACAATGAAATGACTTTTTACATAAAACCCGTTCAAATGTACTGGACGAAAACAGTTCTACAGGTTTACATAGTTTAGCTGACCTCTTTATTATAAGAATTTCCGTTATTTCTATTTGAGTTTCCACAAATCATAATGTCATAATTAATGACCAGGGAGATGAAACTGAACCAGTGTCTGACCTGTAATTACTACTGTCTCATGGTTGACAGAAGGACATACGTAGACAAATAAAAGTAAAAGTATAAAATGAATAATGAAATACATAACCCCTGTGATCATGTATTATTCAGAATGACTGAAGTCTGCCATCGCATTAGCATACATGGTCAAAACTAATATTCATTCTGCATCTGTAGCTGTTAAATTTGGGCAATTTCGTCTGTTCATATATTTGTACAAGAAAAATGAACGTTCCGCATCTACCAAGGTTAATGGTGCACATTCCTAATAGTTCACATGGGCAAGCAGTAGTGATGGGAATAATCGAGATACAATAATTAAAATAGTCGATTATTTGAATATCCCAAGATAATCGATTATGGATTCTAAAAATTAGTAGTATTAATATTAGTAATTAAGAAAATTATTTGTTCATAATTATTGCACGATAAATGTGGCGACGTTCGGATCGATTATTCTCTCGGTTTCAAAATTAGAACCTTCGACCGATACACACGATGAAGTACAAAGTAGGTAATTAGTAAGCCTGGCCAAGCGATGGCAGATTCAATGTCGGGCGCAATACCAATGCCATCGTGCGCTTGTTTACGATGACGATGATACGACACACTTCAGTTGTTATCTGTCGGTCGATGCATAGAGTACTAATAAATAATGTTGAGCGTAAAGAGTAGAAAACGACCATACGCTGATAAAGTGAATAAATTTATCGGTGAATTTCCGGATTTATTCTATGATGGATGTAAAATAATTTGTAAAGTTTGTGATCAAGACTTAATGTGCTGGAATAAATACGGCTGCAAAATTCATGTCAATAGTAACCGGCATAAAAATTAAAAAAATGGCGTGTCTTCTTTGCAAACTCAGTTTATATTTGATTTACTGTTAATGCTGACTGCCTGTGATGTTCCCCTGCGCATATTGGATAAACCAGCACTTCGAGAGTTCTGGAATAAATACAATCCCCAGGTGAATTTACCAAGTCGTTCATCGTTACGTAGATATATACCAAGCGTTCGTGAAGACATTGTAAATAGAATTAAATGTGCATTAAAAAATACACGGCTGTGGTTATGTGTTGACGAGACGACAGATTGTAAAAAAAATTCTATTTTAAATGTTATAGTACGTGTACTCGACCCTGTTAAACCAACATTTCCACTTTTACTAGCTAGCAAAAGACTAACTGCGTGTACTGGCGAAACAATTACGCGGGAAGTGTTGGAGACTTTCGAAAAATTTGAACTGTCAACAAGTCAAGTGTTGATGTTTGTGACCGACAGTGCTGCGACAATGCGTTGGTGTTCCGTTTTCTTCAAAGAGACGATTGCAGGTTTTTACATGTTACGTATAAATGCGTTCCATCTTGTAGCAGAAACGATTCGAAAATGTTTTCCAGAGGTAGATGCATTAATAACAAATACAAAAAAAGTATTTCTCAAATTTCCTTACACGTTGGGAAACGTGGTTGAAGGCAGCTTTTTATTATGCTGAATATTTTCAACAAATAAAAGCTGTGATACTACAGTTCAACCCTAATGAGGCTGCAGCTATTAAGGAAAGCCAGACAAGCTTTCAAGATGTTTCCCTTGAAACAGATTTAAAAACTATTTATAAAAATTATAGAGGACTACACCACACAATATAAAAATTGCAAAATACTTCGTTGTCGTTAGTGGAACGCTACAAATAGTGGACGTCGCAAATACAGAGCTACAGACTATAAATGACGCAAAAAATAAGCCCGTTATTGAAAAATTCGAGAGTGTATTACGGAAAGATCCTGATTTTACCAAATTAAGACAAATTTGTGATGATGCATTTACAGCTGCGTTAAGTGAGTTCACAGAGTGTTTTACTTATGCATGTATTACTTCCGTAGATGTCGAACGGTCTTTCTCAAAATACAAACATATTTTTCACCACAGCGAACATCGCTTACTGAGACAACTGTAGAAACATATCTGATTCTACACAGTTATTACAGAAGTGCTCCAGTTTGTGATAACGACAACCAAGCTACTTCATAAATCTGCTTAAGAAGGTGAGTTTTGTACATATTTTTATAAAGTGTACCAGTATTAATAAAATTTATTTCCATTTATTTTATTTATTTATTTATTATTAGTTATCACTTAGATATACAATGTACATGTGTGAACGTCATTTAACAGTTTAATAATAATGCGCAGCACTAAGCTTACAAAATATAAGGAAATACATAAAAAAAGAATTTAAAGCGAACGAAATAGAATAAAAACATACATTATAATATATAAAATATTTTTATTTTTATTATTGTACTTATTCAAGTATTATGATATGATGCATACCCAGTACGTCTCTGTAGCATTAATGACCTTGGCCAGGCTTAGTAATTAGTTAGTGGCAACAATAAGTATAGAAAACCCAAAGATTTCATTTAGCAAACCAGATACAATAATTGGCCAAACGTAGCATATTTTTATAAATAGGTACATATTTAGTGTAAAGTAATTGAAATGTATTAGTTAAAGTTTTAAATAAGGACTTAGTTATTGTACCTATTTGTAAAATAAATAAAACATAAAACACTACAAACAGTGGTACGTAATACTGTGTATTATAAATAAATGCTATTTGCAAATTGATACTTTGTAGTCTTTTATAATCAAATAAATGTGGTGACGTTGGTCCACTAGAGTGCTAAAACATTTTTCACCTGAATTCATTTTGGGTCTGTCGTCTTGTCCATTATTATCCAATTTTTTATATATTTTTTTAATGCACCTTTAAGCTTGTTTCTTATTAAGCTCTTTATATAGTTCTGTTTACGATCCGCTGTTCTTCTTCATGATAACCCAGTTCGGCACATATTTTTTTTTCTTAAAATGCTCTAAACTATTCTATCTTCAATATATGCGTAATTGTGTTTCAGATTTTATGTCTTTTCCAGTTAAAAGGGTCTGTCGATACCAGAGTTACGTTGGTTACCCCTCATCCGACCATGCCATTGCACTTTAGATCTTGATATTTGTCTATTTGCTTAAAAAAATTGTTATTTTTATTAGTTTATACAGTCGTGCCGAAATACTTGCTTGTTGCAGATTGGAATACGGCTCGCAGAAATTTCAGTTATATCTCTGCAAATGTGTATATAGTGTTGCCTACGTACATACGTCTATGACCAGCGTTAGTTTTGCCACGCTCTAGACATAACTAATATAAAGTGAGTGCGTGAGTCACCTTGAATGTTAAATACAAATTTTAAAATTTATATTCTTATGCAAAACCAATATGTTTATATATCGATTAAATGATCAAATATATAAATGACATACATAAATCAATATAAAAATATTTTAATTTTACATAGTTCGACGCACTATTGGGAATGCTAAAATGATGTTATTTTTAAATTCAAATTTTATTGGTACTTAACTAGAATGTGAAACAACTAATTCAGAATTATAAGGAAATTTTCTTGGGAATTCTTTTATTTATTAGTCATATATGAATACAAATTAACACAATTGGAAGAGATAATTTACCACACACCTCAGTTAGATAATTTATTGTTTCAGCATAAGTTAAAAAAAATATATATATACTTAAGTACAATATTTAGATGGTTTACAGATTACAAACACATATTATACGTTTTATTAATGGATATGAGTTTGTTTAACCTAACGGATGTTCCTTTATAATACTCTTTTGATTTCAAACAAGTATTATGAATGGAAAAAAAATTTGACCTGAAATCCTGAAAGTCCTAAAATAAGATAATGAAAAATATTTTCTCTCTCTGCATACAGTCTGTTTGTCAGCAAGTGTGTCAACCGACAGACTCAACATACAGTGTATTCACTATTATAAAATTTATATGTATTGACACTCCACTTTAACGGCGAATATCTTGGAAAATTAAATATATATATATATATATATATATATATATATATATATATATATATATATATATATATATATATATATATTTTATATATTTGATTTGAAGGAAACAACTACTCAGCGGGCAAATACCCCGACCTGCATTGGATTACACCTTCAAATCATGTTAGATCGAGAGCCAATATCATTTGTCAATTCCTAACCAGATATAGATCGATTTCGAACTTATTTGTTCTCTTCAGTATGCCATAGGTTATGGAACAGACAAATGATAGTGGCCAACCTGCTAGTTATATACTAACTAAGGTAAAGTGAATAGTGGTGAGAGGTATGAAACTTCTCATATGGTCTGAATGCTACTATCCGACCGACATCCTAGATGTCTCTGTGGCGGATAGCGACTTGCATCACAGCAAGTACCGAGAGCGGCGACCCCTAGCCCAGGTGGACTAAACTAATGTGATTAAACATGATTTGAAGGAAACAACTACTCAGCGGGCAAATACCCCGACCTGCATTGAATTACACCTTCAAATCATGATAGATCGATAGCCAATATCATTTGTCAATTCCTAACCAGACATAGATCGATTTCGAACTTATTTGTTCTCATCAGTATGCCATAGGCTATGGAACAGACAAATGATAGTGGCCAACCTGCTAGTTATATACCAACTAAGGTGAAGTGAATAGTGGTGAGAGGTATGAAACTTCTCATATGGTCTGAATGCTACTATCCGACCGACATCCTAGATGTCTCTGTGGCGGATAGCGACTTGCATCACAGCAAGTACCGAGAGCGGCGACCCCTAGCCCAGGTGGACTAAACTAATGTGATTAAACATGATTTGAAGGAAACAACTACTCAGCGGGCAAATACCCCGACCTGCATTGAATTACACCTTCAAATCATGATAGATCGATAGCCAATATCATTTGTCAATTCCTAACCAGACATAGATCGATTTCGAACTTATTTGTTCTCATCAGTATGCCATAGGCTATGGAACAGACAAATGATAGTGGCCAACCTGCTAGTTATATACCAACTAAGGTGAAGTGAATAGTGATGAGAGGTATGAAACTTCTCATATGGTCTGAATGCTACTATCCGACCGACATCCTAGATGTCTCTGTGGCGGATAGATAATCATATATATATATATATATATATATATATATATATATATATATATATATATATATATATATATATATATATATATGCATTGGTCTGTTTTCATCTAAAAATCACTTATTAAAATTTACGTTATTTATATCATGCTGTTATAAGTTATACAAAGAAAATGCCCTTGTCCCTCTATATTAGAGATCGAGATTAGCGATAAATTTCAGATACGACTTTTACGTAGATACAATATTATATTGTTAACACCTAATAAAATATTTCCACACAATATGAAATGATGATATATTCTTATGAGTTATGCAATAAATCTGTCTTCTTTATAAAAATGGGGAAAAAATTAAACTTTTCCATCAAGTAATTGAACGGATTGCAGCTATAAAATATCTGATATGGCCAGCACATAACTTTCTTATACCAGTATATGTCATCCTGATGTAAAAAAATCATACTATTTAATTTTTCACTTACCAAAATTAAATTTTAATAGCGTATCTTGAAATATTTCATTAAAATTTTTAAATAATTAATTATCAGCGTCATGCGATACTGTTAATAATAATTCATGTCATATATTTTAATAATTTCTTCTTATTGACATTGACATGTTTGTAACTAAATTAGACATTTCAAATGTAAATATCTGATATGGCCAGCACATCACTTTCTTATGCCAATATATATCATCTGATCTAAAAAAATCATTCTATTTAATTCTCCACTTACCTCAATTAAATTTTAATAGCGTACCTTGAAATGTTTCATTACAATTTTTTAATAATTAATTATCAGCGGCCTTCGATACTGTCAATAACAATTCATGACATACATATATTTTAATAATTTCTTCTTATTGACATTGAGATTTTTGTAACTAAATTAGATATTTCAAATGTCAAACTGCCAAATTTACCCTAACCCCATTTTATGAGGCCAAATGAGTAAAATATTTCAGCTTACATCAGCTTTATTTAAGTACTTGGAAAATATATTTCATTCGCTTGATATAGTCGACATGATTTATAATATTTTATCAAGAAGATATTTTCTTGTAGTCAAATACAAAAAAGTTTGGGTCTAGTGGACCCCCTTCCAGCTGGCCAATTTTGCCCATCACTTTAGAATACGTGTACTAAATTTGAAAACTTTATCTCAAAAACTGTGGCTGCTATCGCGATACCACAGACATGCGGACAGATTTTTTTTCATAAAGTTATGTTTTTTCATTATAATTCGTCGAGATTCGGCCAGAAATACAATAAAAAATTTTATTTTTTTCCCGAAATTATGCCTTTCTTCTTTCATTCATTATATCGTATCCTAAGTTAAATACGTAGTAAGAAAAAGTTGCCAAAATTTTAAACAACACTTTACCCTTAGGACGAAAAGTAAGGAAACAATGAGGCTCAGGAAAACAGTACGAAATGACGTATGGTTATCAATTATAGAATGTCACAGAATTTCTATATCTGGGGTATTCATGGTAAAATGTTATGAATTTAACTATTATGGACATCCAAAAGAATTTTATTTCTGCATATCTATCCTGCCGGGATATGAATTATGAATCAATTAGGAAATTCATAGGATTCGTAAAATTTGAGTCACTAATTCAATCAGGTTGACCACAGGATGACCCATTGATATAGTTATGGGATAATCTAAAATCAGGCTTACCAGGATATCTTGTACTCTCTGGGTCGCGAGCTTCGTAATCTATTATAAATTCTTGAACGAGTAAAACGAAGATAATGTCTTTTTAACTTCTAGTAAGTTAAGTCTTTACTTTTTTCACAAATATGTAATATTGTTGGCATATGATTATTGGTCATAGGATTGCCTGAATCTACTAAATGTTTATAAAAGTTGGAGTGTTGTTTTTGTATATGAATATGCTCTCTATATCTTATATCAAATAATCTACCTGTTTGACCTATATATGCCGCATTACATTCTGGATAATCTAACCGATATACCTCACACTTTTTATAAATTTCAGTTTTTCTTTTGCGTTGTACAGAAGCCTGCCTACATTTTTATTTGAAACTGATTGATGATTTTATATTAAATTTTGCCAAGGTATTGCTGATTGAATTAGAGAGGTGCCCTGCATATGATATTGAGATACCTATATGTTTTGTCTTTGTTTATGTTATTACTTGAAAATTAGTTAGTTACTTGAAAATGTCCGAATAGGATGAAACTAGTTGTAAAGTTAAAAATAAAAGTGAAAATTAGACAAGTAAAGAACGGTATTTTGTAATTATTTCATTTCAATATACATATTATTATTGCAAGTGTTTTTTAAAATTAAAGATCAAACAGCTGATATATGGTAGATTTAATTTGAATTAATTAGTTTGAATTAAGTTCTGTTAAGGCAAAATGAAAAAAACACATAATATAAACAATCATAGTAAACGTGTAACGGAAATTAGTTTAAATAAAATTAAAATTATAGTGTAGCCAAGTTAAACATCACGATTTCTTCTTAGCTATACATATGTATAGTTCTTTTCCCAGTACGTCTTTCTAACGTTTCTAAATTCAGTGAATATTTTTAGCCTGTTCGCATTCACCTGTTTTTCATACACTAATTTTATTCCACGAAATTTTAATACTTGAATGTGTTGAAAACATTACTAGAAATCTCATTGAATACATTCTTAAGAGTAAATTACGCTCAAACCCTTGAACATCTGACAGTGATTCATAGTGTTGTGAGGTCAGAGTTCATATTATGGCTATGCATTATATACATACTACATACAGGCTGTACGGTTATCTCCCATAGCCTAAACTGTATTAGACTAAGCTATAGCGATATATTATTGCAATTTTGTCTCGTTCATTTATGTTATTATACAAGACTTAACGGGATTGTAAGTGTTATAATTGAACATTGGTACTATGCTATCTTTTAATGAAATACTAGCTGTACTATTAAGAAAACAATGTACATATTACTTTCTTTGTATTATATTACGGACAGGCGGCAAAGGACGTTTATGACAAACAATTCTATCTCTAGGGGGAGATTTTATTGAAATTTCTTTTCCAGGATAATGCAAACAAATTAAATTATTTTAATATTTTAATTTATTTACTGGTATTCTCGCTGATATTATTATTTATTTCTACAAGGATATACAGAGTGTCCGAAAAGCGAAAAGTAACTATTGACTCCGGAAAAGTTACTACAGGGAAAATCGCCAGGAGGTCAATTTTTATTGCGAAGGTGGCATCTTGATAACGATTCCATTATTTAAAAATAATTTTTCGGACTGGTAAAATCATTTGATAAGTTGGGTTAAAACTATTGATATTTATATACAATACAACATTGTGATTGCCTTGTAAACTTCCAAAAAGGAAGTTTTAAGAACTTTACTCTTAGAGCTGGCTGTTCACATCGCAGGACTTTACGTATCCAGACGTCTTCTAGTCGTAATAATAATAATAATTTTTATTGTCCAAAAGACCATACAGCATGGTGTAAGACACGTCAGATAGCTTGACAAAGTTTCCAATGCTCTTCAACACAATTAAAAAAAAGTATAATAAAAATAACGTTATATGCCAGTTAAGAGATAAACAATAATACATGGTTATAATTTAAAACATAATGTATAACAAAAAATAATACGGGACCTATAATTATATAAAATGTACAATGTAAAGACATATACTATATACGTATACAGACATACAGATAATTACACAAATACATATTTATGTATACCTATATTTACAGAAAAGTTATAAATTTTATAAATTCTTGTACCGAGTAATAAGATTTTGTCTGCAAGATGTATTTAAAGTTTGATGAATGTTACGGTTATTTAAATTTTTAATTTCCAGTGGTAGCTTATGGTACAATATTATACCCATATATTGAGGACTCTCTTTAGATTTAGATAGATACGGAATTACTAAATCATCACTTCATCGGGTATAATAATCATGGTTAAAATTATTTGTTAAAAATGTGCTAAAGTTATTTTTGACATAGAGCAGTGTTTGTAATATATAACTACAAAATAAGGCATTATTTTTAAGTTTTTAAATATGTTTTTACATGAAGTAAATCTTAAGATTCCTACCATGTTTCTTACAGCTTTTTTTGTATTTTAAAAATTCTTTGTACACTTGAAGAAAAGCCCAGGCAGCTAAAACCATACAATATTCTAGAAAAATATCTGATGTGACCAGCACATAACTTTCTTATACCAGTATATATCATCCTGATCTAAAAAAAAAATCATTCTGTTTAATTCTTCACTTACCTCAATTAAATTTTAAAATCGTACCTTGAAATGTTTTATAAAATTTCTTTAATAATTCGCTGCTTCAATATTACAAGGTTCTATGTAACAAAATTATAATGTAGAGAAATTTAAAGGTGAAAATCATGTAACTATTTTTATCTACATATTTGAGTACATACAACTATGTTTTCCTGTTTATTACGACATCATTAATAGTGCTGCCATCTCGTAACAGGGTGCTAAAGGTAGATCGTTGAACATACACCCTTGTTACAGTAAAATACTGGAAAGTGGAAAAAATGTCACATACAACCTTGTAATATTGAGACAATGAATTAATTATCAGCGTCCTTCGATACTGTCAATAATAATTCATGTCATATATTTTAATAATTTCTTCTTATTGACGTTGACATTTTTTGTAACTAAATTAGATATTTCAAATGTCAAACTGCCAGATTTATCCTAACCCCATTTTATGAGATCAAATGCGTACAAAATTTCAGTTTACATCAGCTTTCTTCAAGTAGTTGGAAACTATATTTTATTCGCTTGATATAGTAGACATGATTTATAATCTTTCATCAAGAATATATTTTTTTGTAGTCAAATACAAAAAAAGTTTAGGTCCAGTGGATCTCCTCTCAGCTTGCCAATTTTGCTCATCACTGAATTTTTCATTGCCTTTCGCCTTTACAAAAAGTGTACCAAATTTGAAAGCTTTATCTCAAAAACTGTGGTTGCTATCGCGATACTACAGATACGGAGACAAATTTTTTGTCCATAAAGTTGTTTTTTCATTGTAATTCGTCGAGATTCGTCCAGAAATGCAATAAAAATTTTTTTTTTCCGGAAATTACCTTTTTTTTCTTTCATTCATTATATCTCTTGTGGTGGTACCACATTTACCAAATTTAATGTATCACCTAAAATGTTATTGACAATCTTAACTGCCAAATTTGGGAAGTCTCCTATTAGTATTTTTTGAGTTATCGCGGATACACACATACACACACATCCACACAGACACACACACGCACCGACAGACATTATTCAGAAAATAGTCAGAATGAATTCAGGAGGCTTCAAAACGTATAAATCAATCAAAATCTCGAGGTCGAAAAAAATCACGATTACTATACTTCCTTATATTAAGTATAAGAAAGTAAAAAGTGTTCATAGTAGTATGATAGTATAGTCCCTGTACTAGCAGTCTTCTGCAACCTACATATTGCATAGCATACTGATGTCAGTTGCTTGGAGATAATATTGACATGAGATTCCCAGTTAAGGGCATTATCTATATTTACACCAAGAAAATTTGTTGACTCAACTTGTTCAATAGACTTCCCATCAATTTTTAATAAACTATATTCCACGATTCGAGATATTCTGGTTGTAAAGTTAATAAAAACTGTTTTTGAGATATCTAAAAATAGATTATTTTTAAACCAATCAGTGAAATTTTAAATCTCATTTTGAATGTTATCAATAGCGTCTTTTAAAGATTATGAACTACACAGGTAAGAGTTGTCGTTTGCAAATATAATCAAGCTGTTTTTATTTGAAACATTATCAGGTAAGTCATTGACATAGAGTAAGAATAGCAAAGGTCCCAGGACGGAGCACTGGGGAGCAACACATGAAATATTTTGACTGTTAGATTTAACACCATTTATTACTACTATTTGGTTTCGACATGACTGATAACATTTGAGCCAGTCTTGGATAAGCTTAGTAAGTTATGTATCTTGTAAATAAGTAGGTCTCTTACAATTAGTATTTCGCACAGGTCGAGACCGATCACTAGCACTTTCAACACTTTCTTGACTAACAATATCACTGTGCTTTAAACTCGTATTTTGATCACCCGTATCACTACTTACTCTAGAATTTACAAGGTTGTTATCTGAAGCTAAATTATGGTTGTCACCAACATTCGGACCATTAGAGCTAGAGTATAGATTAGTACTGGTATTATTAGATGGTGCTGGGGTGATTTGGCTATTTGTTGACTGAAAATCACAATTATTTGAAACAAATGAATAATATTTAGCCGGAACCAAATGCCAACGATTTCTTCTGAACCTACCACTATTGGTTTCTACCAAAAAGGATCTTGGTTCATTTATCTTTTGTAAAATTCTACCATACATTTTTAAGTCTATCACCCAAACTAAAACAAAATGTTTTTGAATGACCTACATACAAACTTGAAATTCTACTAAAATAAATTTGAGAAAAAAATATATGAATTAATGTAGTCATATTAATGCGAGTAATGCAAAATTTTCGAAATAGGTCTGTTCTACAGGTTAACTACATTTGCTATTTTTGCAAAATAAACTTGCAAAAACTTAAAAACAGTTTTAACAGAAACATCCATCTATGCAAAACTATATTAACTAATTCATTTTCATTGCTTCTATGTTTATTTCATTGACAAGCTACTATATTACATTAAAAATTATCACGTATGTTCATACTGAACACTGAATAAAAATATACAACCGTGTAAAATTGTACCAATATAAATATAACATTAACTATACTTAACTGTATAGATTATTCTGTGTGATATGCGAACGAAAATTCCTTCTAAAATTAATTTCGAGTCTAGTTTTATAGCAAAGCAACAGAAGCTCATAAATTCATAGCTTAGAGTCTTTTATCTCAAATTCAAATTTGAGATGATCGAAAACCGGATTATCGCCTGTAGGTATTCTCCACAACCTTGATTTAAAAGCTAACTGAGCGCAAATATAAATTTGTTTCTTTGTTTAAATTTGTTTCATTTAAATTTAAAATTTTGAAGAATAAAGTTACCTATTAAAATTTCGTGATGCCCAGTATGGTTTCTTTATTTTCATGTTTCATCAGTCACATCGAGAAAAAAATACATATATTGAAATACCATATCACGTGATAAAGTTTCCTATGAAAGTATATCTAGAAATGCTTTGTTTAAGAGTTACGCCCCTCCAAAGATTGAGGCAAATTTGTGTGAATCGAGATTATTTTATTTTTTTACTCAAAAAACTGTCAGTTCGATATAAAACAATAAAAGAGATAAAACAGTTTCTAAATGAATGTAGCTTTCTAAGACACATTTTTATATGGTGCAATTCGGGTACGTTAAAATGTTCGAATAAAAAATGAAATGGGTATTGTTGATTTCAGCCATTTTACCTATAAGGGATGACTGAAAAAAATATCTCTTGAAAGTATAGTGGCCTGCTATATATTGATATTAAAACTTGGTGGGAATAGATCAATCAAAAAGAGAAAAACTACTTTTTTAATTTAGTCGACGTTTCGCTAACTTTTATTAGCATCCTCAGGACTAGTTAAATGGGTATGTCCTACTATATTAAAAGCTGCATATCTTTTTATTGTATATGATTCTACACTATTTATTTAATCAGTATCCATAATTTATAAAAGTTTGAATTAATTTAAAATTGCCGCCAGTTAATCAACCAATGAAATAATGCGCCTGTGATATGGTCCAACCTGTGTTGCCATATTTTCTTTATGTATTGTTTTGGTAGCTGACAACTATTTGAGAATATTTGTGATTTTGAACGTTTTCGTGAATCTGTACATTAATTGTTGTGTTATATCAAACATTTTGAAGATTATTTTAATTTGGATACAAAATAAAGGGTAAGTATTTACATATTTTTGAACTTAATTATAGACACTTTCAATGACTGTGGATATTTTGGTCGTTTTTATTAAGATTTATATTCCACTTATTGAATTGTGAAGAAAATGATTCTGTTATTGATTTACTTTTGCTGTTCATTATTTGTAATTTAAATTCTTTTTAAAGCGGTAAAATTTTTTACGATTTTTTAATTTAATGCACGCGCCAATACTAATTAAATATAACATCATAATCAGGTTAAAGTTAAAAATAAATAAAAATTATTATAATAATTAATTAATATTTGTTTTCAATCGTCAGTTCCGTAACAGCAACGTAGAATAAATCTATAACCTAACCTAACTTATTCGATTTTGCCTGATTTTTTTTTAATATTTAAATGTCGAAGTTTTAGGGTACAAAAACCGCTGCCAATTACTTGGGGATCAGAACTTCCTCACCGTAGTAAAACTCACGTGTGGTGGAGTTTATAATAAAAGTAGTTTTTGACGTTTCAAAAAAGTCACATTTTTTGACGTTTCAAGAAAGTCACATTGGTGGAATGTCACTAATATTTTTTTGAGACCGATTTTGCTCATCAATGAACTTAATCTCTTCCCTGACCTCTGGAATGTGTGCACCAAATTTAAAAGCTTTATCTCAAAAACTGTAGTTGCTATCGCGAAGAAAGGCACACAGACAGAAAATTTTTTCTGTCTTAAATTTTGTGTACCGTCATAATTCGTCGAGATTCGTCCAGAAATGCAATAAAAATTTTCAAAATTTTTTCACTTCCTCACTGAAGGGTGAGGAAGTAATACCAAATAAATGAAAAGTGCCTTTATACTCATTGTATACACAACAGATTGCTAGCTAGAGCGTTTTCAAACTGAACAAATTACATACTGCATAGAGCAAGGATTTAAATCAAATAGAAGATCGATAAACAGGTAGTCACCTAGGGACGCAAACGATATTCGCCCTTTTACAGTTCATATATAATACAATTCTCAGCCGCTCATCGGTGCCAGTTTACGTGCAAAAGCAAATTAATTAATTTAGTTAAACTATATGTACACTGTCAAAAGTTACAGTTTAATTTATCACGCGTTTTTCAGAACATAGTATTGAATTTAAAAATCCGTCTCTGGGATGACATCCAAACTCCCTAATTCTGATAAAGGCCGCTCAGTGAGTTATACTATTTCTATTGTATGGAGAGAACCTTTAAATTATACAACAACAAAATATTTTTATACAAGAAACAAAAAAATTTATTGTTTTACAACACATTTTTAATATTTTATTCTATCATGATTTATCTTAATATTACCCAGTATTTACATTCAATGGCAAAAGATGTATCCTCGCCTAGCCTAATAATTTATATATTCTATATAAAACGTAAAAAACCATATATTAAAATAATAATGAATTTACAGTATCGAGTTCAAGTATTTGCAAAGCAAAATGGCGTGATCATGACCGTTAAAATTAATAATGTGAAAAAGCTGGAACATTATTAATAACTCCTTATGTTCCAAGAAATAATATACCGAAAAAATAAATTAAAAATTAACTACTGTATAAAAACTATAGGTAAGAAATAATTACACTTTGTCAACGTTCAATATAAGCAGTGCCGTGGATGGAGAAACTTCGCTGCAACATTGTTGCTTAAGATTTTATTCTCAGCTTATAATCATCATTTTCGAAAACTGTTGCGATAAGTGTTAATTACAAAAATATACGGATTACAATTAATAACTGATTACAGTGATTACATTGAGGATATAAGTTGTTATACTCGTATTCTCCTACTACCTGGTGAATTGCAAATAAGGCGCAAGCCTATAGCATCGTAGTTTTCTAACCGATCTAAATGAAGTTTCATATACTTTTAGTCGTCATTTTGACATATGAAATACATATTCATCAGTTCCTCTTTTGCCAAAATTGACAAACTTTTTTTTTATTTAAATAGCAACCTCTTTTCTTCTCGACATATCAAAAGTGCATAGAATAGTACAATTTAAAATTGGATAAAAAATGACCCACTAACAGCCGATTTTACCATTGAAGACAAGCAGACAAGCAAACTTGCAGATAAAGAGACAATTAAAATATCGTGACAAAATTTCACTTATTTGTATCTAATTTAGTTTGCCTTGATATGAACTTATGATTTAGATTTTCTGTCAATTATTCACAAATAAGAAATATTTAGTCACTTACTTTCTTTTCACGCTGTTGTTTCAAATGACTATCCTCAAATTATTTTATGTAGAAATATCCATTATTATCAAAGGCAAACACAAATTAGTGCAATCTGGGCGATAATACTTAATTTTGAGTTTGTGTTACAAAATTGATAACTTTCATTATTCCCAGTGAGAAAACGTGAGAATATAGAAAAAATGGAAGTGAAGCCACAACATTGTATGCTTAACGTTACCCCAAAAGGAACCATCCAGGCAGAAAATATTTTGTAAGAGTTTAGTAACAAATGCGAATGGGACTGTCGGCTCAGTGGCTCAGTGCTTACGTTAGACTTAAGGCTAAGAGGTCCCCGGTTCACATCCTGGCTAGGACGTGGTGTTTTTAAAATACCGAGACGGTATCACAGTTGGCTAGAGCGTTGTTGTGTGGCAGAACACGGCTAGTCACTGTATATCTTTCCTGAGGTCGAGTCTCAGCTGTAGCATCCGATAAATATCGCAGGGAATGGTTATTTTGTGTGCGTCTATCCTGATTGAGTAATGGAACAGCAATGTGTTAAACTCCACCAGGATGTTAATAAGTCGTCAAAAAGAAAAGGTAAATAATCCCAACGTAGAAAATGTAATCTTCAGCGAGATGTAACGCTTGACATCTTAGCTTATACAGAAGTGAATCTTACTGTATCTACAAGAGATCTTGCTATTGAGAGGAATATTAGCCAAGCCTCAATATTTAAGATATTAACAAGCTACAAATTCACAAGTTACAAATTTGACGTTCATCAGCATCTCTACGAAAGGGATCGTCCTTGAAGAGTACAGTTCCGTAATCAGATGTTGCAGAGATGCCAATATAACGACTTTGCAAAAGTTATTCTCTTTTGTAATGAAACCAGGTGTAATAACTTCAGTATGTTTAACTGGAACAACAGTACAATTTGGGTTCGTGAAGATTTTCATATAATGTGGCAAGTTAATCACAAAGAACTCTTTGGAGATAATGCGTGAATGGATCTCTTAGATACACACATAATAGGACCCATTATATTTGAAGGAACTCTCACTGGTGCAAAGTATTTAGAATATCTACAAAACGAAATTAAAGGATTTCTGGCAGAATTAGTGATATAGTCACTTTTTTTCAACAAGACGATGCGCCACCACACAATAGAAGGATAGTTATAAATTGTCTTCAAGAACGTGTCCTAACTAAATGGATTGAGACTATTGGCCTGCGCGGTCGCTGGACCTCACTCCCCTAAATTACCTTTACAAATTTTGATTACAAAAAGTAACAAGCCAAAATTTATATTAATTTAGGAGTTAAAACAATAGCCCCTCCCAAAGAACTTTTAATATATGGGGTGTTCCATTTAAAATAGACACGTTGCCTTCATTTTCAGTTCAATCTCTAGTACGCCTTAATGAAATAATAAAGGTTGTGGTCAATAGCATAAAAATATTACGAATATTATGAGAATTGCAAAAACGACTACTTTGTCCAGTATTATTCTCTCCGGATAGCCAAGACATAGATTTTGCCCATAATCCATGTGGCTAATCTCCTTCAACATTAAAGAATCCTGAACTCATCATTTTAGAGTTGTATTAAAACAGCGATAAGACAACTGAATTTCTCTGTTTAGCACCATCCAACCAATTTGTGTTCTACATATATTCTACATTTTAATGAGGTGAATATATTTTAACAAGAGACACAAAGAATAACAATAAAATTCTACTATACGGGGTGTCTAATTGAGGACGGACCAACCGGCACAGGGTAATAAAGGACCTCAATATGCATCGATTTGACCCCTATTTGTGTTATGCGTAATTTGTTAGTTTAGGAGTTATTTAGGTTTTTGTGCATTTTTAGCCAAACTCCGGTTTTGCCCACAAATTTCATCATTCTGGCTTAACTATAAATACTAGCGTCATACTTGTTTTTAAACGTGGTACAGTAGTGAGCCTATCATTCTGAGAAATATTCTAGACAAAAAAAAAAAACTTAAAATTTTATTAAAACAAAAATTCCATAATTTTACAAATTTATTTTTGTCCAAGTAGTTTCAGTTCCAATAAAAAAATATTTCTCAAAATGATAGGACTACTACTAGACTACGTTTATCAATAAAAAACATGACGCTAGTACTAATAGTTATGCCAAAATGACGAAATTTGTGGGCAAAATCGGAGTTTAGATAAAAATACACAAAAATCTAAATAACTCCTAAACTAACAAAGTTCGCATAACACAAATGGGGGTCAAACCGGTGTGTATTGAGGTCCTCTATCACCCTGCGCCCATTGGTTCGTCCTCAGTGGAACACCCTGTATATATTAGTCCTACATTTACCACGATGTAATAGTAACAAAATTATTACTTATTTAGTTTGAACCTAAAATCTATTGGAAGAAAATATATATTTGTATTCGAAACAAGGAAATAATATGTTAATATCAATTTATTTTTAATTTATTCGAAATATACAAATATATTTAAACGAATAAAATTATATGTAAATTTAGAAATAATTACAAGAAAAATATTTGCTTGTGTAAAAAAAATATATTTCATATCAAAATATATTTCAATTGAAGAGAATTTGCATTAATTCAAAACAACTTTTAAATATATTTTTCTCTTGATTTGGGAACAGTTTTTATACCTAAAAATAAGTAGAATGTTAAAAAATAATATCTTATAGGACGTTTAACATTTGATTACAACGTTTTACCTTTTTATGATACAACATTGTACCGCTATGTTTAACGATTTATACTTTAAAAATCTTGCTACCTATTGGTCTATTTAATTATAAATAAGGCTATTCAAACTTATAAATGTGTTTTGTCAATTTCTGAAGTAAATATAAATAATTCTCGAGTCAAAATTGGTATTTCAATTAAACTATCATTTATTTTGATTAACACTCGAGCAAAAGAGATTTATAAACTGACAGCTACCTATTTCCTTATAGAGATGATTGAAGCTAGCACGTGCCCACTGATGATTCTCCTTATAAATGTCTGTAAAATTTAAGACATCTACATAAAAATGAAAATATTAGGAACAGATGGGAAAAATAATTTCTAATAAAAATGAGAAATGTTTGTGATTTAAAAGATTTGAAAAAAATAAAGAACCCATTTTTATTATTTTATTTCCTCCAGTCAATATGTTGGTAATGTAAAAAGTTGTAACCAGAAAAAGAAAGTTTTTATGCGTCAGTAAAAACATGCATTGAAATTAGCCATGCATCATCCTAATCATAAAAGAGGCAGTTCGTCTGTCTGGGTGTAAATGTCCGTGTATCTGTCAACTATTTTGATTCAACATTAGTACAACATAAAAGGCAGTGTAAAAGCGGTATTTTATCGATTTCTAAATTTTATTAACATGAGATTCATGTTTTATGAGAAATAGCGGATTAAAAGCAAATTCTTAAAAGTTCGGGTAATACCACAAATGCATGAAAATTACCGATAATTCTTTGTTTTTGAAAACTGAAAGTATCCGGCTCCGAAAGAGCGAGGCTCTTCTTTCAAACAAACAAAAAAAAAATAACGATTGCAGTTTTCCTTCGGCAACGTGCTTCTATTCAGAATTATCTAGTTCATTTTTATCTATTCGAGTGAATATTTTCCCGAAAAAGTTCCTATGATCAACTTCAAATATACCAAATATGACATTCCAATAATTGAATTATGAATTATCGATTGTAATACCATAGGTGCATGAAAATTACCGAAAATTCTAAAAAACGTGTGTTGCATGAAAATCACTTGACTTTATTTTCTTCAAAAAATAGCCCTCCTCCTTCGGAGTCCGGCTATTTTAAGTTTGAAACAGTTATGAAAATTAACGAATACGGTTTTCTAGAGGCAACAGGATTTGTTCAGAATTTTCTTGTTAATTTTTGTCCACGATTGGTATTGATAGAACATTTCCAGATTAAAAATGAACGCGTTGTTATTTCCGTTTTTTCTTTTTTTTATTATTTATTGTAAGTAGTAGTACAGTTATTGTAATTTGTAACCTAATGGCTCTGAGCGGTGCTATTTAAGCATTATATATGTGATTTAGAAATTAAATGTAATAAAAATGCATCATGATAGTTAAATTTTCAGTGCTCAATTTTCACCTAACGTGCAATTTTCAGTGTAATTTATCGAAAACTGCACTTCTTTTATGGGAATTTTTATACATGTCAAAACTTACGCTGTGAGTTTTGAAATTATAGAGTATTCTTCATTTGAATAATATATTTTGAAACTTTTAACTGGAGGAAAACAATTTTTTAAAATATTTTTATCAGGTAGATTATGCTAAACATTTATTATAGTCTGTTAATTAAAGTCGAAGTATACTAGACTGCTTGATTGGACATCTCAAAAAACTAAAGTCAAGTATATATTATTATATTACAATAAGGAGAATAAAATCCTCTATCTAAATATCGCCCAATATAAATAACAGTATTCCGTTTAAAAAAAGTTATATTCATACCTCATTAATTTGATGTTCATTTGATTGTATTATTAGATATTCGAAAACTTCAGAAAAAATAACACAACTATGACACAAAAAACTTTTTTGTCTCTAAAAATAAGCAGGAGTGAAAATTCTCAGGGAGGCACTATACAATTTTTGATTTTTTTCTGCTCCGCCATTTTTAAGACATTCGTAGTTAAATCGTATATTTTTAACTATCATAAACAATCATATTTTATATGCAAATGTTTTTATCAATTCTGTTCAAATATTTTAGTAGGTTCAAACCCGTAAACAAAGACTTTTCTTTGTTTCTCTAATTTAAATTTAAATTAAACTAAGAGAAATTCCCATTATCGTCCTTCGGTAGGAATTCCAGTGCGCGACCATGCCTGTACATAAAAATACTGAACAAAAATAAAGTAGAACTGCTTAAAAGTGGATGTGAAGGTTGCCGACAAAATACTCACTTCACGAAAATTTCACGGGGATTAAATTTTTCTGAAATCGTGATCATCAACCGTTTTATAAATGCAGCTGGCGTGTCTTTGTATTTTCCTATTCATTCAATCGTCAGCTTTTTTACGGGAACCTATTGTATAAATATATAAAATTGACTTTTTACGTAAGGAGATATCCTGTTTATCAATTTGTTATACTCACACTTATAAATGTTGTGCTGTGTTTATTTCATTATCGCGCTGTAATAAAGTAATTAATTTATTATCTTGCCTACATAATTATTTAATTAATTCAATACATAAAGCGTAATATACTGGCTATTGAATATACAAAATTGTTATTTGGATACCTATGCACTTAAGAATATTATTAGAAAGTACCAATTTGTCGGCGATGGTATTTATTTCAAGTATTACTAAATAATAAAAGTTCTTTACAATTTCTCCGATTTAGAAATACTTTCAAAATTAATTATATTACGGTACCTATACATAAATGTAATATTTTTAATTGATATTGTTATTTTTATCAAGATCTACAACTAAAATAACTGGAATGTACTCAACCGGAACCAACATTTAACTCCGGGCTTTCATCCCAATTCTTCAGTCACAAGTAGAGATCGCAACTCAGGTAGTCATTTCGCGATATCAACGGCGACATCAGCTCGTGGTATGAATAGAATCAAAAAAATCCACTTCTGTGTCTGTAAAAAGTCCACTATATGACAGTATTAAATCCCGGATTATTATTCAAAACTTTTTGAAACTTTTGTTTCACATAGTTCGCAGTGGTTCCTAAAAACTGGAAAATAAATTGTCGTAGATCGTACACAATATTCATTGCGTCAACTAAACAAAATTGTTGGTTGGCGCCCAAGACTCTGTATGGCTGAGGGAATTTGTGACAAGTTTCCATGTAATTTTCATGAATAGTTGGATAAATGCTCAATTGCGATGTATGTAGGTGGTGGGATTCTGTCTTGTGCGTATGCCTGCTTGTTTATTTATATGAACTGCGACATATTATAGGCGTTTTCTATTTATAATAGACCTTTTACGATCGTACAAAATCTACATTTAATTTAGTGCTTTGTTATTTCATTTCAGGTAAATCATATAAGTTTAATTAAGGAAAATTTATCATAGACTTACGCCCTTTCTGCATACACTGATTCAAATATTTTATTTGTATAATCCATTGTAATTTGAAATTTTATTTATCCAATACGGGCCTGTTTAAACACCCGATCCGTTGATTCATGGCCAGTGCTAACAGCACGCAGAAGTCCACTTTACTATATCTATGAATACGATACACTACTTCCACTCTATACAAAATGACGTATCGGTAGCAACTGACAAATAATTTTGTATAAAGTGATACTTTAAATATTCTAAAGAAACTGTTTTTATTTTTTTAAACTTTAACTTTTCGAAAAATTTAGGATTTAAGAAAATTAGCTTTAAACCATAAAACCAAAATTTTACCAGGACAATCTTTTTCGAATAAAAATAAAATTTTCTAAAAAAAAACTGAAGCAGACTTTTTTTTATAAAATCTATCCAATGTTTTAATACTTTACGAAAACTGAATATGGATTGGAAAATGTGTTTTGGTCTTCAACATTTTTTTCAAATTAACCGTTCTTTATGGCACCTTACACCGGGTAGTCCAAAAAAACGAATTTTTTTAATTAAGAAGTTACCCGGTATTTATCAAACTAAAAGTTCGCATAATTGTAATTAGTTAATTTTTAAAATTAGTAAAACTTCATTGACAGAAAATATATTATTGTCTATGAGTGTCCTAAGCATATGCACATTGAGCCGTTGAAAACCAGAGTGGTGTATGTCAACTGATAGTCAATATAAGATAAATAGAGGTAAAGTGTTAAGGCTATTATTGTATAATTTTCGTTGCTCGTATTTTCTTTGGCATTAGGTTTTTAGTTCGAAATGAGATGAATTTATCTTAGAGTAATATTAGCTTGGCTCAATACTTTTTCAAAAATGATTGAAATCCGATTATATAAATAACTTACATCATCCTGTTGACTTACACCACTCTGGTTTTCAACGATAGGTCTGTGTAAAATGTCATTTAGAATGTTAATGTATGGAACATTTCCAATATGTTCATTACATTACATTACATGAAATCATCCTGGTTCAACTTATAGTTTTGTCTGTTATTTAGATTCAAAATCACTGAAATCTCTTAAGAGATGAAATAGTTATAAGCGATTAAAAAATTTTGATCCTTTATATCCCACTTGGTATATGTATTTACATCAAACTAACATATAACTAAAATTAATTACTTTTTAAAAATAGTAATATTTCCGTGACTGGAAATATTATTGCTAATGAGTGTCACAAGTATATTCACCACACTTGTAAGTCTGTATAAAAATATAGTCTGTTACTGTATGGGCGCTTCCCAATATGTTCATTTTTGGTATGGAATCATCCTAGTTCGAATTCCTTTTTATAGTAAAAAAAAAGCAAATGCAAATTCTTCCGAAAGACATTCCGTCGACAGACAGTTAGTATATTTTACAATGAAAAATATCTAGGGCCATAGATAATGGAGGTAATCGATTTAAAATTAGATGATACATTACACGCAGATTCAGGAAACAATCGATATTATATGTATCCGAAGTAGGTTGAAATTTTGCGACCAGAGACTTCATTAGCTGTGGCCTTGCGACGTATGTAACCTACAATATTTAAAGTCGGAACAAAATCTTTACATTTTTTGGACATTAAATATATATTTTTTAATCTTCTCTAGTATATGTGTTACGGTCAAAGTAAAAAAATCTGGAAAATATATATAATCACCGGAAATTATAATCACGGGCAACTTTGGAGAAAATAATAAATTTATGAATTGTAATAAGATTTTATCACATTCACCTGTGACTTTACATAATTTCCAAGCACTGTTGGGAAGTGTGGTAAATCAATAAGATTTCCTCACTTTTACCAGCCATTACAAAAAATCCCCATACTCCTTTAGAGAATGTGATAAATTATAATAATATGTTAGACCCAATGTGCGATTTCGGTTGATCCCCGAAAAAATGCTCAGAACTACTAATGAGAAAATAAAATATCCAATACTCGACATATCTATTTTCAACTAGTATTACACATCATAATATGCGCAAAACTAGTTCTAAGAATTTTGACTATATAATTACTAGTTGTACAGGGTGTCCAAAAATTGAACTTTTGTTTATAACTCGAAAACCAAAGACGATAGCAAATTTTTGTTTTCGCCAATGAATTTGTCTCAAAAAAGTGATCGAGAATGTGTCTTCCATTTTTTTGTATCTCTTACAGTTACCGAGATACCCCATACAAATATCGAAATTTGTCCACAAACATTATAAGAAAAATTAGGTAGTTTATAACTATAACAACATTTTATTATGATAAATCAAAAGGAAAAATTCTCATAAAATTTTATGAGAATTTTTCTTTTTGATTTATCATGAATAATTACTCATATGGGATCAACCTACCTACGTTAACATTTTATTAGTTTACAACATGTATATTATTAATTTCACTGTGTTCCTTGCCCTACAATAACCATTCAAATTTATGCCATTTCCCTTAATTTTCCTTGTCCTAAAATGACCCTCGAAATATCATTATTCCGTTCCATTTTCCTTGCCCATCATTGCAGTTTCAATTACTGACCTTGAACGGTGACCTTCATAACAATAACCATTACAAAAAAGGGACATTATAGGACAAGGAAATATAGTTACACCACAAAGTGTATGCATAACGGGCACGGCACCGGGAAATGAAACATATTTATTAAATTATCCAATGATTGTTGGAGATTATGAAAAATAACCGGTTAAACTGATAATATTTAAGAATTTATCACATTACCCAACCAGCATTGGAAAAAGTAATAAAAACAATATTATTTCTTAAATTAACCGAAGTTATTAGGAATTATGCATTTTCCGGTAATTATGTATAGTGCCCAGTTAATCAAATTCGCCGTAAGATTTAAACTATATTTAAAAACATTAATTTATAAATATTTATGAACAAATTATTCAATTTTAAGTAAGTTTTGAATAATTTTGTAACTTTTAATATTCAATTTATTAATGAAACTTATAACTACCAAACCTTGTCTTGGCACTAATTTCTGTCACAATCTGTCAATTTCGATCCTAACCTGAAAGTAAAGAAAATAAACGTATTATAAACAGTATATAAATATCTTCTAACTATATATTTTTAAAAATTGCAAGTTTAGTTAAGTATAATTTCTTGTTAAAATTTTCTATTTTGTGAAATATTTCATTTATTCATAGTTTGTATCAGACTTTCTGCCAAGTGATTAATATTATATTGTGAATCTTTTGCAATTAAGACTGGTCAGCCTGTAATAAACATGAGTGATATATTTGACATTTTGGTAAAAGTAAGATAATTATTACATAAAAGTGCAAATTTTCTATCTTTTGGATTTGTACTGAAAACAATATTCGATATTGATTATTCTGGTCTCCATCTTGTAAGAGCAAACTACAGACAAGCCAATGAGCACAACCGGCTCTGTCCACCGCCTACACGTAAAGTTTACCTCAAAACTTATTTGCAACATAACAAACGTTGGCTAATTTTATCTCTTCACCGTCGTCAAAAGTGTCTACGTTTTTTATATTGCAAATAAGTTTGAAATATATTTGTTCACCAGTCCGGCACTGTTTGATCGGCACTTATCGTTGAAGTGTTTTAATGTTAAATTTTAGCCTCAAATGAAAACGTAAAATAATACAAAATAAATAATTCTATTATCCTAATTTGTTTGCAGAAAATAACAAGGCCAGTAACTCATTAAAAATAGTCATATGAAAACCATAAATCACAACTTAAAGGTATCATAAGTTGGGAGATAATGTATGGAATTCCGAATGAAACGTCCCTACACACTGTTTAATTATTTTTAATTTACAACGTCCGCTAAAGTATTATTAAAGGATAATCGATATCATTCCAGATAATACTTGTGGCATAGATTTATGCTCAGCTAATATTCTTCACAATAACCCACAAATAAAAGCTAAAAAACTACTTCACTTGAGTTAAAGTTTTAACAGAAACATACGGTTGCTAAGCCACGAGGGATCGTAAGGCCTTCAACGTGGGTGGAGGAATATAATTTTGGAGGTAGCCGGAGCTTGGACTACAAATCATTTGCAGGAAGTATACTTGGCGATTACTGTCCAAAGTATAAGTAATAATCGTTCACTTCCAATCATTAGCCAGTTAAAACATTTACATTTCGGTGTTGGTGATTTGGACATAAGAAAACTTTTTAGTGAAAAGAAAAATGTTATTTAGAGATAATTATTTATTAAATATTTATGGAATACCAGATTAGTTGGACGTTCCCCTTTCTTGTACTGTTTATTTAAATTTTCTGAGAAAAGATTTCCCCTTATTACGATTCGATGATTTTATCTGTTATTATTGGTATGGAGGAGCACTTATTCTTTCATTGGCCACTTTAAAAACAAAACTCAGTAAGTGACGTGTATTGTAAATAGTCCGCTCAATCCGAATCTGACAAAATGAATATCGGAATAATTTCATAAGCGGATATCTCACAATATATCCGATTATTTTTATTTTAATATTTTATCCAGATAACTTCTTCGACCAGTTTATCTGAATATTTTTATTTAGATTATTATATTCGATTATTTTTATTCGTATAATATATCCAAAATTTTCGTGTTCAGTTAATTTTCAGAATTAATTTTAATAGTAATTTTTATACTGTTTATATTTCGATAAATAATAATCAATAAACCGATATAGCTGCTCGAAGTTATTTGAATAAAATGGTTCAAAAATACGTCCGATAAAAAAATTAATCAATTTAATTTATTCGAAGTAATTAACCCGAATAATTTTATATGGATACATTTTGCGAATAAATTTATCCGAATAAAGTAATTTGAATAAATATGGCCGAATAAATATCCAAATCACTTTATCACAATAAAATTTATCCGGATAAATTTTTCGAATAAAACTATTCGAATATATCCGCAAGTAAAATTATCCGATTAATTTTGTTTCATGAAAATTTGACGTTTAAAAACATATAAAACGAATAATTCGAACACATACAAAAAACTAAATCGATCAATATCATGTATAATATTGTGCCTAGTAAAAGATGCTAAATTTCTCAGCATTGAAGAAAGCTAAAAGTCTTATTATAGCCTCCTTGGATAGAGCCCTAAAAAAGGTTTTATTTGAATTTTGCAATATTCTGTGTATACGGGGTATCCTCCAAAATTTCCTAGTTTTTTAAATTTTTAAGGTTTTTCTACATTTTTCGTATAAATTCTGTAACAATCTTGTAACAATCAACGAAACAATAATGATAATGACAATAGTATCATGTCACTATCAACAATGCAATAGTAAACAAAAATATTGAGTAAGAATTAAGGATCATAAATCCCCTCTGCTGACTCAGTATTGCAAAATCTGATAAGACTATCCCACAAGGCTAGAACAGAAAATCTAGTGTTCTTCATTGCTGAGAAATTTAACTTCAAAATGGGTATTTACATTCTGGTATTGAGACAGCATTAATTAAAGTAAACTAATGGGAAATTTCATTTCAGATCTACAAACCCCCAGAAGAAAGATGCGGTCACCCTCCCACTTCTCCTTCCTCTACCATGCGGCACCAAACCGGCCAAATCGCTGGATCTGAATCGTACTCCTTTAGCCCCGTGTGGGCCTACAACGCTGCAGGAAGTGCATAGGTTTTGCGCGCCCTAAGTTACATAGTTCTACCGTCCACTCCGACAGCCGATATATGATTTCAGTTGCGTCTTGTAACTGGCAGTTACCAGATCAAAACCCTGGGCAGGGCGACAACAGTTGCCCAGGCCGTCGGAAGCCAACAGCCAACGGGAGCCAACAGCCCAAAAAGAACCAATATGAAGAAAGAAGAGCACCAGAATAGAAAAGACCACGATCGACTTGGTCCAACAAGTCAGGACAGGGGAGATCTGCCAAAACTACAACAATGTTCGCATTTACGGACAGGGTTGGTCCAGATCTACAAAGATTCGATAGGAGTAAAGAGAGATAGTGCCCTCGGTTCCTGCTATCCAGGGCTATCGGCCAAGGATATTGGCGCATCAAAATTTGTTAATTTAACCTCGTTCAAAATTATTAAACTGGAGAAAATTTTCACCTCGGCAAATTCCTATCATTTTTACTTGCTTTTCTTTCACCCATAATGTATATATGTTTTTGCAAATATCCCCACGTAAAGGCGCGGGGGTGAAAATTGAAAAATCTGCAAAAGTATGATAATAATTTAAAAATTTAATTAAAGTAAAAAACCGCTGCCAATTACTTGGGGATCAGAACTTCCTCACCGTAGTAAAACTCGATGTGTGGTGGAGTTCATAATAAAAGTAATTTTTGACGTTTCAAAAAAAGTCACATTTCTTGACGTTTCAAAAAAAATCATATTTTAACATTTCAAAAAAGTCACATTTTTTACGTTTCAAAAAAAGTCGCATTTTGACGTTTCAATAAAGTCACATTGGTGGAAGGTCACTAATATTTTTTTTAGTCATTGGGACCGTTTTTGCTCATCAATGAACTTAATCTCTTCCTTGACCTCTAGAATGTGTGTACCAAATTTGAAAGCTCTATCTCAAGAACTGTAGCTGCTATCGCGAACCACTTAGACACACAGACAGAAAATTTTTTCTGTCTGAAATTTTATGTATCGTCATAATTCATCGAGATACGTCCAGAAATGCAATAAAAATTTTCAAAAGTTTTTTCACGAATACATAACTTCCTCACTTCGAGGGATAAGGAAGTAAAATAATTTCTTCGCCAAAAGAAAAAGCCAAAAAAAGCAAGGCGTGCGCACTTTGAACAATCTGTGTACAAACATACAAAGTGCTCACGCCTTGCTTTTTTTGGCAAAGAGATTATTTTGTACTTTTTAGTACGACGAAGAAAAGCAAGTTTTTAATTTTTTCTTTATTTTTTTTATTAAGGATCTATTTAAACATATCAATAAAATTGATGAAACTAGTAGGATTTATGTTTAAAAACCGAAATATTCATAATATGTGTCACAATAATTTAAACCATTTAACTTTACTTAATTATCATTTATCTAAAAGCTTATTTTATATTTAGTTGGTTCCATTACGTGAATGTGCGACTTTTTTTTGAAAGACAGTCACAATATGTTAAGGCAAGCTGTAAGAAGTTTTATGGTATCATGAAATAAAATAAAACGCAAGGATATTGTAACACCTTTTTAAACAATCTTTAATTTGGCCTACTTTTACGGCAATTAAAAACGATTTTATTAACGACTATATCAGAAAGGAATTTAAACAGAAACAATCAACATTTTTTACTTTTTACAAGAACTGTTGCCTATATATGTATTACATATCATTGTCTATGTGGTGTACAACGTCAAAGAATTTTAGTTAATTAAGCAGTGTAAATAGAACATAAAATGTTCGTTACTGTTTTAACATTCTTCTTTTTATTAGTTTTATTTAAGCGCTCTAACATATTACGCTAGGTTTGTTTGTTAAGGCGCCACTTTTATATTTGAACAGTCTACTGGATTTTAGTTATACAAATGTGTGGTTTATATTTTAACAAACAGCACACAAAAAGCTTTGATTATCAAATTAGAACATCCTACCAAAAAATGCCTTACTAAAAGACAGCCGCCATTTAATAGTTTTCTTCTAAAGAATTTAACATCCTTGTCACAATCTGACATAATAATAAAAAAACCATATTTATAGTAATATATAATAATGGTGGGGTTATATTAAGGTTACATTTTTTTACAATTAAGATTTTTATATAATAAAATTGTATATGCCATTTAACGAATTACTGACGTCAGCTATCAATAATTATTCGTAATTATCCTAACTAATATGACAACATTCTATATAGTTTAAAAATGGAAAGGAATAGTAAAATCGTTATACACTATGTGCATTGTAGCATTAGATGGTACATTGAAGGAAGACTGAAAATTGGCATCCTATCGAGAACAATGACCGTACGACCGCTAGATGGAAAGTGAATTCTCTGCTATCCTAATGCTTACGTTGACGAGCGACGGCTTGCCTGTCTCTAACTTACATTGTAACGTTGCCATTAAAGAAATGCATATCTAATGATTCAGTACAAAACCTGTATAGGTCAAATAATAGCGAACATATGCAGAAATAAGTTTTTATTGGTTGTATAATGCAATAAGGTTTTAATAAATAAGTGGGTATACTTGTATGATTAATACATATATTTGAGAGTATAAGAAAAAAGTCACTATCCTGTAGAGGTCATATAAAACTTTCCTATTAACGAAATCACTATTCATTAGATAGTTCAATAAAAATATAAAAATTAATATTTTCATAAGTTAGATCTTGACAAATCTTATCGACTTCTTCAGGACTAATAACATAATTGAATTTCAGTCAAATAATTGGATTTGGAAGTGCTTTCCAATGGGTTACAAAAACTTCTCCGCACTCCTGCACATTAACTTTAATCAAAGAATATAAAGCTCTTACCAAAAAGTCTACCAATAAATTTTAATAAATAAATCATTTCAAGAAATCACTCAAAACTCTAGATATGACTTTTAGAATTCTGTTATTTTGATCTATTTTGATCTATTTTTGCTACGACTATTTCGAAAAAAACATTTGCAAAATTCACTAAATTTGGTGGTACTACTATTTCTTATAATAACGTGACTGAAATATTAGCAACTAACACTTCACCAAAAGACGGACCAATGCCGATATCTTTCTAAATTTTGTTGTCCTAAAACTTAGGAAGTTAAATGAAACGACGAACTGTGAAAATATGCAATTACCAAAGAAACTTTGAATGTATCCGTAATTTTAGTTTCAGTTTCCAAGAGTTAGAAAATAAAGCAAGTTTACGGGCATAAGCTAGCAAACATACATAAATGGCATTTTTTTGTACAACTGACTTACTAAAATAAGAGAAAGATATTAAACAACTCCAAGACATGTGAAAATAGTATAAAACGCAAGTAATGGGAGAGTGATGAAAACTAATAGAAAAGATATATTGTAATTATATGGTGGGGTTTAAAGCACTTATTCTAATAGCTAATTTTCAGCTGTCTACTTAACTACTGCAATAAATGTAGAGAATTTGTTAGTCATATAATAAATTAACGATAATGAAACTTTCATCTTAAAAGATAAAATTAGCTGCTAATTTAACCACTATGTAATAAAATCAGTTTTATATTTTTTTCTGATTATTCTTAACAATTGTTCGAGAAATATTATAATGAATTTTCACATCATGTATATGCCAAAAAGAACCTACATGAAATAGAATAGATACAACATTTCAGTATCTGCGTTCGGCATGGGATGGAATTGTTGTGATTTTCTTAGTGGGTCGAAATGTTTTGGAAGAGAAACTGTCTTATTGTTTGTTTTTTAAGTAAAAACTCAAAAAAAAGATACAGAAACAGTTGTTTTACTGTCTTTTCTGTATTTTCATTAAATATTTAAGAAGGTATAGTGTCGAAAAAGATTCATTCACTGTGAATAAAATACATCAAAATGCATTTGACTTAATGAGAGAATTGAAATACTAACGATGATTGGTTTTGGAGATAGAACTCGTAATCAAGAAGACCAGTATATTCAAAGAAAATTATCCCAATCGATCTTCCATTTCTCGATCAACAGTGAATAGAATCGAGAAAAAGTTTAGTGAAATTGGTCAGGGAAGAGATCAACCGAAAAGTCGACCACCTTCAATAACTGAAGATGTCAAAATTGACATTTTGCTCGAAGCATGAGAAAATTTACATGAGACTACAAGGGAAATTGCTCGAAATTATAACTTAAGGCAAGGTTCAGTATTTACAGTTTTTCGTTCAGAAAAGCTTCACCCATATAAAGTCCATTTGGTGCAAAGTTATCAGACGATGATTTGGACAGAAGAACTCAATTTGGTGAACAAATAATTATAATGCACATGAAAATTAAATTTCATAAATCAAGTAAGCATTTATCCTGAACGACTGGTCAATTGACAATATTTTTGACATAAGAATTTATGTTGGGATGAGGTGCTGCAATATTCTGTTAGTTAATTTTATTTTTAAACGTGTATTTTACATATATTTGTTGACATACCAATAATCTACGTTTACCGCAGGACATTTCTACTTATATTTAACCAATATACGTTTATTATACGAACTGTGCTACCTGGGCCGTCAAAAATCAATGTATGAGTAGAATCTGTTTAGTCCCCATAGCTCATAAAGTACATCATTACTTCAGAACAATGTAAATGAAAATAGTATCATTTAAATACTTAATAAATAAGAAAATAATTAGTTCACACCTTGACCGTTATATAGCCATTAGTAATATGAAGAGCTAAATGGCTCTGAAATAAAAGTGGTTAACATCTCTTTTTAATACTCGTCTATACGAATAAATTAACCATTTTATGTTGACTCTTTCTATGTAAGCAAAAACCTGTAAAGATAAGGAAACTTTAAAAAATCAGTTTGATTTTAAATTAATTGCTCCGCTTTCAACACCAACAGTCTCCTCACTCTCTCATCCATATAGCGAATAACATTACTGGAAACAATAATATTCATGAGAATATGGTGTCACAAATAGTTTTATGAATAAACTAAGGATTCCCAGCAGTATTTATTTTTTTATTTATTTCTCCATCACTTTTAATCTAAGTTGTAAGTTGTATTATCCACTGAAAATGGTGCGCTAAAAATATTAAACAGTCGTTTTGAATTGTATAAGATATTTACATCCATATGGTGTTAACGAACTTCTTACATACCTACGAACCATTTTTTATTGTTTTGCCTATTTATCTGTCATAATATGACAATAAAATATTTGATGTAAGCGTATGACGACAGTTTATAAACATAAATGAGGTACAATTAATCTTTGTTTATTAAATACCTCTAATGCTTTCAATAGTTAATAAAAACAAGTTTTTCTGGTATTAATCTTTGCATATATTATTAATGAGTGATTTTATTACAAATTGTATAATTATTAATTTTTTGTTATTCTAACATTTACCCACAAGTTTACATTTGAGGAAAAAAGTTGTCCACGATAGTGCTCGTGGGTTTACAGGCCCTAATTTTGTCATTTTTGAGAGATTCTTTTACAAAATAGATTGCTAAGGTAATTAATTTTACAAAGAAGGGTTACATCCTGTACTACCAAGGTCATTCCGAATTGTACGCTATTATTTCCATAATTTATTATTATTTTTTAAGAAACATATAATGATTTAGTTAGAAACAAATTTTATCGTGAAAGTGCAAACCAAAATCTAGACGAATATCATTGGCCAGTAATCTCTACCAGTAATAGTATCAAAACATTAAGTTATAATAGGCTTATTAGATGTTTGTACCTACAGATTTTGAGTACAGTCCTTAGGAAAACTTAGGGAAACAGTTTTAAAAGCGTACTGTTAAAGAGAAAAATGGGTAAAAAACATACAGACTTAATCCAGTATAATTGAGACCAAATTTGGATACTGTATCAGAATTTTAGACGCATCGTTGAAAATTGTTTAAAATTACTGTGCTGAAGTTATGGTTTTATTAATATCCCTACTAGTCGTTTAAGGTTAGGTTTTCGAAAAGTGAGTAAAAAGTAGGTATTTGTTTTTAGGACTTTGCTATTATTTAATGGCTATTTTAATATAAAAACTTTAGTTGTTAATTTTCATTATAATAAAAATTTGTGATCTGACAAAAATAAATAAGTATATTTATTGTCAGAATGTCAGCTCACAAATTTTAATTAAATCAAAGATTAACAACTAATAATTTGTTTTATTAGATAGTTACAACAATAACAAAGTCCTCAATCCAGTTTAAATATCTTACTATGTTTGGTTTTTTAAATATGTTGAAAAAACAAATTTTAATTCGTACATCTTCTTCACTAAAACTATAAATTTCACTCCCAACAATATGAAATCAGAAAATGTAATTTAAGAAAATAAAAAACTAATAAAGCAATTACATTGATAGGTTTAATTTAAACTTTTATTTTTTATTCATTTGCCGTGTTTTAATACTGTAAATGCTGTAAAGTAAGTTTTTTGCACAACTCGTTCTTTAGAATTCTAGCTACATCGGTAGGATGGCCATTAAATATTTTATAGCTCGTATATATCTCTTTTTAGTTTCATATATGAATGTTTGAAAAAATGTTTAAAGGGCCGATGTACGTACTTGTTTATCTTTGTTGCAAATTTATTATATTTTCTCGTTTGCTTATTTTATTTGCAATTCGCTTAATTTCATAAACATTTTTATAACATGTCTTAAGTATGTATCTGTTATACACATACATACACTCACAGATTTTGCCTTGGACAAAATTTATAAAAGAAAAATAGCCTCTGACAATAAAAAGTAAAGCTACTTCTGTATTTACTTAAATTGTACCACCATTCTAACAATACATTTAAAAAGTAATTTCACTTCTGAAAATATCAATATTCATAATAAAAAAAAAAGATAATTGTATTCTCATTTATGAGGCTAGGCTGATGAGGAACAATAATTTTGAAACGTAGCTGCATCTTCGTTACTTATTTAGGGGTGCACGGCCTTGGTCTCAGTTTTGTTAAATGCATTTATTTACTTTTGATCAATGAATGAAAGATGAAAAATTCACTTTTAAATCGTATCCGCCTGCAATGTTCATCCCATTTCCTTCAAAAATTATAAAAGGGAAAGGACCATTTATGCTAGCAATATATAGAATGCTTACGTTGGCTGTGGAGCGCTCCAAATAAAAAAATCCCCAGCTGTCATGATTTACTTCCCACCCCTTTCCGCAATGACGTCACCTTTTTTAAATGGCTGTCCCCATTTTTTTAATTCTTCTTTTAATTCAGCAATATGCGATTACGTGATGTGAACAAGAAATCGAACTAGCTCAAAAAACATTAAACTATTAAATCAGTGTTCATATTGGGTCCCATTTACTTCTTGGCAAAAGTCGATCGATGAATTCCTACCTAGCATTTTGAAGCATCTCTGGGTAAACGTCAGGATTTCATTTCCATTATTTTCTTTTAAGGCTTCTATGGAATTTAGTCTGTTAAAGCAGACCTTACTCTTAAAATAACCCACAAAATATCTTAAGGCGTGAGGTCAGTTGACCCTGCCGGCCATTCAATTACCCTTTGCATCTAGTACACAGGAAAAATGTTGTTTATGTAATCCCAAACCTTAACGCGTTAATGAGGAGTTGCTTCATTTTGCTCGAACTACAAAGCATTATTAGAAACATCAGGGTCGTCGTGATTTGGATACGGCACGATTAGAGCAGAAACGAAATGATCTCTGAGTAGTTCCAAATACTTTTCACCTGTTATTGTTTCTTCAATGAAATAGGGTCTTAAAATTCTACTCCTAATAATGCCAGCACAAGCATTCAAACTTTTATAGATTTTGGGTATGGGCCTTCAAAATTCAGTATGGACTCTAGGGAGTCCAATAGCGACAATTTTGTTTATTAAAGAAAAGATAATACGGTTGGCAATATTAACATCAGAATTACACCTCTCCATCATTTAATCACAAAAATAAACCCTGCGAGCAGCATTGTCATCGTTCAACTCATGAGCTTTGTACAGATGTCATTTATGTTTTTTTAGGTACAACAAAAGATTGACTGATTTGATTATCAACAGCCAACATTCGTGCACGATGCGGATTTTCTTACAATTGCAGCAACATTTAATTGTATTTTTTCAGGCATGTTTTCAGTGGTGTCGCGTACATCGCTGTGTAGAGCACAGTGAGATTCTGATAGGAATATTTAATATTAAATAACACACAGACTTCTTATTATGCACGCTGCCTGTCCCCATATCTTCTCATCTTTAAAATTTCAATTTCTTGTTCTTTTGTTAAGTAAAGAACCATTTTTCACTAGATCGGTGTGGATCATTATCGGCAATAAATAACAATTAAGCACTGTAAAATTGACTTTTCAGCAAATTGTCAACTTGTTATTCATTTGTTTTAAATAAATTGCTAAAAATTCCGTAGCCATCTCGATTCTTTATTTTCAGTGTTTCGTAAATATCAGTTTTTTTGATAAATACCAATAATGTCGCTAATCAATCGAACATTGCACAATCGCATATTGCTATATGCAGAATTTCAAGGAGAATTGAGGGATGCCAATAAAAAAAGTGGTGATGACATCATTGCGAAAAGGAGTGGTAATGAAAAATATGACAACTATCAGAAAAGCGCATTTAAAAATAGGGTTAACCTGTCCGAGGTTTGGTTGTAAATGATCGAGGAAATTTTTAATTTGGAGCGTTCCATAGTTAGCATTCGTACTGTAGATTAATGACGACTGATTTTTACTTTCTTATATCTAATATAAGGAAGTATAGTAATCGTGATTTTTTTCGAACTCGAAATTTTCATTGATATATACGTTTTGAACCCTCCTGAATCCATTCTATTTTCCAATTGATGTCTGTCGGTGCGTGCGTTCGTTCGTGCGTGCGTGCATGTATGTGTGTGCGTGCGTGTGTGTGTGCGCGTGTGCGTGTGCATGTGCGTGTGCGTGCGCGTGTGCGTATGTGTGTGTGTGTATCCGCGATAACCCAAAAAATACTAATGGGAGACTCCCCAAATTTTGCAGTTAAGATTGTCAACAACATTTTAGGTGACACATTAAATTTGGTGAATGTGGTTCCATCAGAAGAGACATATTGAATGAAAGAAGAAAAAAGGTACAATTTTAGGAAAAAAAATTAAAGATTTTATTGCACTTCTGAGCAATCTCGACGAATTATAATGAAAAAACATAACTTTATGGAAAAAAAATTGTCTGCATGTCTGGAGTATCGCGATGGCAGCCACAGTTATTCAAATAAAGCTTTCAAATTTGGTACACATGTTCTAAAGGCCAAAGATAATGATAAATTCGATGATGAGCAAAATTGGCCAGCTGAAAGGAGATCCACGGGACCCAAACTTTTTTGTATTTGTCTTTACAAAAAAATATATTCTTGATGAAAGATTATAAATCATGTTTACTATATCAAGCCAATAAAATATATTTTTCAAGTACTTAAATAAAAGCTGATGTAAACAGAAATTTTTTACACATTGACCTCATAAAACGGGATTAGGATAAATTTAACAGTTTGACCTTTGAAATGTCTAATTTAGTTACAAAAATGTCAATGTCAATAAGAAGAAATTATTAAAATATATGACATGAATTATTATTCACAGTATCGAATGACACTGAAAATTAATTATTTAAAAATTATAATGAAACTTTTCAAGGTACGCTATTAAAATGTAATTGGGGTAAGTGAAGAATTAAATAGAATGATTTTTTTACATCAGGATGATATATACTGATATAAGAAAGTTATGTGCTGGCCACATCAGATATGTTATTATTATAATAGTGGTTCATATACGTCGAAATATAAAAATTTAATATTTTTATCGATTTTCATGGTTACTTAGTTGCTCATTTAATTTTTATGGAGAATTAAACAGATGGCAGTAACATTCATATTCATTTTTACAATAATGCTATGTATAAATAAAACAGAAACATTAGATTTTTAAGTATAAACTACCCAAAACATTTCAAGGATCACTTTTTCAAAAAGTCGTGTCTTCACGGCGAAAATTGATTCACATCTAATATTTCATAAATGTATTAATCAAGTGGGCTATTGTCATCAGAGTTTATTTTTGCATGATTTATTTGTTGTCGCTACATACAGTTATAAGTGTGAAAGTATATTAAAATCAGTGTAATTTAGTAAAAATTTTAAACAAAAACTATTATTAAACACATATTGCACGCGTTTTTCTAATTTGTTATTCCCTATTATTGAAAAATGAACGCTAGAAGACACCAGAAATCCAATGATGTCACACAAGCAGCTACGCTTTTGCAAGAAGGGCGCTCTCAGCAATACGCAAGCCAAGTACTGAATGTGTCTCAGTCTATAGTCTCTAGACTCTGGAGACGGCATCAATAGACAGAATTTCTCATAAGCTGATCAAGGCCACCACAGAACCAAGGCCGCTCTCGATGCCAGCTTTCTTAAGACTACAGGTCCTTCTAATCAGTTTTCTAACTGCACCCCCTCTAAAAAAATTACCCCTCTAGAGCTAGAAGAGTACAGGTTTCGGTCCAAACAGTGCGTGGTTGACAGAGATTATTGTTTGTCCTCGAACATCAAATTTGGCAGTTGCAGAACTGGAGCCAAGTTATGTTTTCAGATGAGTCTGCTTTAAATTATGGGTTAATGATGGACGAGTTCGAGTTCTGAAAAAGATCTAATGCATACCGATTTTTACCAAAATACCAAAATTTTAGAAAAACCTATTCAAGTTTTAACTTATGATCCTTCAATTGTTTTGGGTAGTGTATTAAACGTTTCGATGAACATGTTTGACAAAAAATGCGATTTGTGATTTGATAAAATTCTAAAACAATAAAAAGCAGATTCTCTGCATTTCCAAATTATTGTCGTTGTGCCGTTAAATATTAAACTAATTCTCGGTAATACGTGTTTGTCTAATAATTCTTATTTTATTCAAAATTCTTAGAATTTACATTCTAATGAAAATTTAAATACCTTCCTGTCTGTTCCATTCTATATTATAGATCGTCTGCATTGTTTTCTGGAAAAATTGTAGCACAAAGCTTTTTTATGATTACTCGTTTACACTTTTAATGAATTAATGAATGTTTGCCAGAGCATGAAGAGACTCTTTTTAAGGCGGATCTTGAAAGGGCGTTACAAAATGGCGTTCGTATTTACATTTTAATTGAGAAAAAATACAACATTACTTATATCGTATATGTCCTTAATTATTAACTCAAGTTAATAGCATTTGTTTTATACTCAGCTTCAATTGGGCTTAAGAGTTAAAGCATGAATTATCACACAAACTAATTAAATTTAATAAATAGATATATTAAGTTAATTATTTCTCGTCATTTCTTGTACTTTGTACTGGATGTTCAGAAAAAGACTATGTAATACACATTCTGAAAGTGTTGATAAAACAACTTAAAAACTCATATAAGATTATTTCTAAAAAAGCATAGCACTAACAGTCCAAGAGCTGGCGTCCAAAATGTGCAAGAGTTTTCTCAAAGCTATTTTTTTGAGATTAGGTTACTTTTTAGTGATGGAAAGTAACTGTCGAGTCAGCACTTCCGGTACCGGGACATCTGGCGCAGGGACGCTCGCAAAGGTATAATATTAATTAACGTCTCTAAACTGTTTTCTCAAAGCTCAAAATTTATAGAAAACGAGCAAATATAATATAAAACAAGAATCCAACAGTCAGACAGCAAAATATAGGGACACGTGGCGTCAGCGCTACTTCATACATGTCAAAAAAAATGACGTGTGTCAAAGTGATTTCTCAAAGCTGAAATTCTCCAAAACATTAATTGAAACTATAAAGTTAATAAAGGAGACAGTCAGACTCATTTATGATAGGACCACGTCAGTCAGCAGTCGATAGATGTGAGAACGGTAACTGCGCGCATTAGTACGCCTTTTCTCAATACATATAATTTATTTTATATAAAAAAAATAATTTTAATTGTTTCTTAATAATTGTAATTGTTATATATCAATTATTATATAGATATCAGTTATTTTATACAAGAAAAAATAATTTTAATTATTTTATAACAGAAAGAAAAAGATTCATTGATTCATTGAAAAAAAAACATCTAATTGTCAGAATCATTGCCGTCGTCGTGTTCTTCGCCACTATCTTCATCAGAATAAAATGCGATTGCACCATATTCTTCGGCGTCATCAGTGGTGGTTGATTCCGAATCTGTGTACAAATAAAAAATTCAGCGTTAAGCAATACATTACATTAAGAAGTAAGGTTTTGAATCACATTTGCGAGTCGACTGGCAAAAATTACCTGCAGGTGTATGATCCGGTTGAATCAAAACGTCAGAAATGAAATTAGGTAGCTGATCGTCTTCGCACCAACTGAAATCATATCGGCCATCGATCAACTGCCAACCGTTTTCCTCTGGAATCATTGCAGTGGGCACTTTTTCATCAGCATGACTCCAAATGTTCGATATATACGCAGCCCTTTGTATTTGTTTTTTCAATTCCGTCTTGCATGGCGGTAAATTGGAACCATCGACGTTTTTCGTAGCAATTTTGAAAGGGTCGTTGGTGTCTTCGAATGCGTGTCTTATTGAAAAGTAGAAAGCGAGCCTCATTTACATCACAAGTATTTTTCAAGCCATATAATTGACAAACAAATTTCTCAATTTTATAACGTCAACAAACACAATACACAACGCAAATTCAGTTTTTAATAACTAATATACAAAGTCCGAAGAAAGCTAGTACAAGCTGGCAAGCTGCAACAAAAGATGAAACGATATGTTATCTCTATTATACATATATTAATATGCTAACTGAAGCACTGGAAACTTAAACGCGTACCGTACTATACTGTTATAGTAATAATATTAATATAATAGACTGATTTCAACAATTCGCTTCTTTAGCAAAGAGTAGTTTATTCTTTGTTTTTAGTTAGAGAATAAATAATAAAATTAAATACAGAAAACTCAGAACTCGGTCAAAGAAAACCGGCAGTCGGCGCTCTATATAAAAACGATAAAACGTAAACATCATAGCTACGCCAACACTTTGTACTCCGCCGGCCGCTATTACTTTGATTTTTTTGTTTTCATACAGCACGCTTATCGATAGGCGGGCAGGTGCGGACTTATTTGGAGTGCGTGCTTTTGATTAAAATTTAAATTTAATTATTCAGAAACTACAATCGACTTGCGGCAAGTCAGCGCCCCCAAGATTCAGCGCCCCAGGCGACCGCCTGGCTCGCCTGCCCATCGGGCCGGCCCTGGTAACCCACATTCCATTGAGTTATGAAATAAACGATATGTATTGAGAAAAGGCGTACTAATGCGCGCAGTTACCGTTCTCACATCTATCGACTGCTGACTGACGTGGTCCTATCATAAATGAGTTTGACTGTCTCCTTTATTATCTTTATAGTTTTAGTTAATGTTTTGGAGAATTTCAGCTTTGAGAAATCACTTTACACACGTCATTTTTTTGACAGGTATGAAGTAGCGCTGACGCCACGTGTCCCTATATTTTGCTGTCTGACTGTTGGATTCTTGTTTTGTATTATATTTGCTCGTTCTCTATAAATTTTGAGCTTTGAGAAAACAGTTTAGAGACGTTAATTAATATTACACCTTTGCGAGCGTCCCAGCGCCAGGTGTCCCGGTACCGGAAGTGCTGACTCTACAGTTACTTTCCATCACTAAAAAGTAACCTAATCTCAAAAAATTAGCTTTGAGAAAACTCTTGCACATTTTGGACGCCAGCTCCCCTACTATAAATTCGTTAATTGGAGAAAAAATAAAACTTCGTTTCGAACTCGAAAACATCAAAGAGCACGACGCGACATGGTCAGTACGAGATATTTGCATGAGAGTATTTTAGTGTTTAAAAGTTCAAAGACAAATTAATGATCATATCTTATCTTCACGAAACTCAATTTGTAAAATTCAAAAGATTTATTTCAGAATGTTCCATCAGCTCTAAGTCCCTCTAAATCTAAATTCTACGAGATCTAGAACCCCTAGATCAATTTCGCATAAGATACAATGCATCGCCCTATCTATCTGTTCTTCTTTTCAAATGCATTTGGGTGAGTCCAGCGGGTTCAGCGGATTCCGCCTGCCCTATAACTAGAAAATACCAACCGTTACATGTAACGTAACAGTTATGGTAACCAATTTTTTTAGTGTAGGCGCCTTGCGACCAAGTGGACGCAGACGCACTTCAAGCACAGTTTCAAGCTCACTAGCTGCGAGCCACTGCTTGTAGTTTCCGCTGTGAACACAAAAGGACTCATAGTAGGCTTGGGAACGCAGTACACTCCTTTTATTGATGTGTACGTTGCCTCGAAAAAAAGTACAGCCACTTTGTGAGAGCGATTATTAAAAAAACAAAAAAAATTAAGTGGGACGATGAAAATTATCTGACTTTAATTGACATCTACAAGAACACACCAATACTGTGAGATCCAAAAGATACAAATTATTGTAAAAAAAATCTGAAAGAAAATGATCGGGCTCAAATAGGTGCTCCATTGCGACCTTAACGAAAACGCTGTGGATCTGGTCATTTGCAGTTGGTTATACGACGTAGGTGGCGGCCACATAATAAAGAGGTTACAGCAACCGTTACGTTACACGCAACAGTTTGCTAATGAGTACCCGATTTAGCATAATAACATTCGAAAAGGATGGGAGTTTTATTAATAAAAAATGCCTCAAACGGCATCCTCTTTCGGCAAAGCACTCTTCTAAATGCTGTGTGAAATTATCCAATACAATATGTAACATGTTCTCCGGTGTTATACGAATTTTACCCTCTATATTTCTTTTGGGTTATCAAGAGTTCTTCGCCTGTTTTTATATACTCTATGCTTGAGGTCACCCTAAAGAAAAAAATCTGGTGTAGTTAGATCGGGCGATCTCGCTGGCCACGTCAGAGCTGCGTCTCGTGAAATCAATCGTTGCGAGAAAAGTTTTCACGGGATTTTCATGGAAAATGTTGCAGTATGGCTTGTAGCACCATCTTATTGGAACCAGTATTCTTCAATTGTTCAACTTCAAGCCTAAACAGATTTCATAACATATTCGAGTATCATAGAGAAGTTACAGTAACAGAATGACCATTTTCTTCGAAAAAGTATGCTCCAATAATAGTTTTTAAGCTTAAAATTGCACACCATACCGTAACTTTAGGTGAATGGGAGTCTTTGGTGAATTTTGCATGGATTTTTCATAGCCCAGTTGCGAAAGTTTTGCCTGTTAATGTAGCCATTTAAGAAAACGATTTTATCACTAATAAAAATACATTCCACGATATCATCATATTATTCTCTTAAGAAACAAATGCAATACTGAGAACCAGCAAGTTTATCATTTTCGGATAATTTTTGGACAAAGGCCATTTTGTAGGGATGGAATTTCATTATGTGTAGCATTCGCCAGACACTTGTGCTTGATAAATTCAGTATTGATGGGTGTTGCCGTATAGAGCGTTACGGACTTCAAATAATAGCCAGTCTCACCTGTTCTTGGTTTTTCAACAGTGCACACCGATATAGGAGCCACCGTTCGTTTTCCGTGACACACTGATCCGCTTGAATGGCACCTTTCAACCCATTTTTTTATAATAAATCGAGAAGGATAATATTGGAAAATGTGACGAAAATGTATTGGCGTCGATGTTCTAATTAAAGAGATTTATGATTTTATTCACTGTTTTTATTGGGCCAGATACAGTTATAAACAGCACAAAATTTGAAGTCGAGTAACCAGATATAATGTGAAAACCTTAAAAATAATTAAACTTTAATACCGTGTAACTCGGTTATAAAGCTTTTGCGGACATAGGTGCATAGGATTTTTTTTCTCAAAATCATATTTTCTATCAGCGGTTACAGTTTGTTGGTTTAAAACTCGGACACCCTGTATAAACAAACGTTATAAATACGTTTCGCGACTTTACTTTTTTACCCCAGTTTGAAAATGATAATTTGGCTCTCACTGTACTTCAGTGTTTCGGTGTTAGCGTTAGTATCACTTTATTATTAAATGCGTATGAAATATCATTATTAATATAGTTCCTTCTGATTACATTTTAGTACCATCTTGCTATACATTAATTTTAATACGAATATGGCTGTAATTATCAAACTGAAACTTTTTCCCTTACGAAATCATACTGGTGGGAAATTGAAAACAGGACACCCTGTATATAAGCGCACATTAATTTCAAAATAATTTCACACACATATTTTTGTCATTAAAAAGCTGTTTCAATAAGAAGACTGAAAAATACTTCAGTATTGCTATAATTGTTATAATTTAGTGTAATTTATTTTTTTTTAATTTGTGGCAGTTAAATAAAAGCGTAAATGTAAAATTGTCATTGTTCATTTCTCACGCTCGAACTAATTGATAAAAAATATCATTTTGTGGATTTATTCACTCAGAAGTATTCAGTCATTGTCTATAACGAAGATATAAGGTGTGTTCCGTCTACGGTCAATCCTGTAATTTAGCCCGAAAAACCGCAGTGACCCTCATGGAGCCATATTGATAGACATGGTCCATTAGAGAGGAACCTCTTTCTCATTTACGACACACAGGTAGAAGAACGAAAGCATCGAGTAAAAATGTGTAACCCAAAGGGTGAGAGTATAAATTAAAAAATGAATTAACAACTATAATGAACAATATTCCAATATATAGAGATAGATAGATACACTTTATTTGTTCACTTGTAGCAAAAGTACGTAATACCCATGGGGCGTTGAATATGTCAATATATAGAAAAATAACAGAAAAAAATACAAAAAAATACAATAATATAAAATACTTAGACTTAAACTTAGACACTACACGTTAAAAAGTAAAATTTAAAATAATACCATATAATAGAACGGTTATATATTCTCTAAAATCACATATTAAAAACTAAAAACTAAGGCTACAACGTTAGATACAGAGTTTTAATAGATAACATTGTTATCATTTAAGTATTCATCCAGTGTATAGTAGGTTTCCTCCAGAAAGATATTTGTTTTTTTTAGTTCTCTGTGTGGAAGACTTTGTATATTTAGGAGCAGTTTATTATAAATTTTAATGACAGAAAATGGTAAATTTTTTTGAATAAACGCATATTTTGGGATCTTCGTGCTTAGAAGATCATTTTTATTTCTTGAACTGTACAGATGAGTTCTGTCACATATTTCAAAAAGTGAGCCATTTTCTATAACAAATTTGATAGCTTCGTATATATATATATATATATATATATATATATATATATATATATATATATATAAAAACTGGTAGACGTAGTGGACGACTAGTTAAAAAACAAACAGCTTATTTTTTATTAATGAGGATGCGGTCCAAATTTTGTTGGGTTAATAAAGAATACCCTTTTCTACTTTGCCAAGCTTTCGAAAATATTTTATTTTCTTTCTCAAGACTTATGCCAGTAAGTTGAAGTTATAAGTTAAAACTAACATCACGTTACACATTAAAATTTCACTATGCAATGTTGACATCTACTTTATGTTATTTAATACATTTTAATTGCTGCATAATGACCAAGTTAATCGAATAACAAGTATGGGGATTCAACCCCATAGTGGATGTGCTCCACTACTCTAGTACATGTCAACCGTCAACAAACCATGGTGTTAATATTGGTCACTAGGGGTAAATCATTGGTGTATAGTATATACAACAAGGGATTCAGTGTTGACCCCTGTGGCACACCTCTTTGTATTTGTAGTTTGTCTGATGCTAAGTGTTCTCCAGTTTCATCTGTCTCTATTATACGTTGCTTTCTGTTATAAAGATACGATACTAAGGCAACTCCTCGAATACCGTAAATTTAAATTTTTTTGCTTAAGATAACGGTATCTACAGAATCAAAAGCTTTTGACACGTCTAGATATGTACCTAGGGTATTTTTATTTTTGTCCATTGAGTCCGTAATTTTATACATATATTGTCCTTATTGTTGATTTATTTTTTTCTAAAACCATTTTGAATATCAGATATTAAGTGATTTCTTTCTAGAAAGGTGATTAGTTTATTGTAGATTATTTTTTCGAATATTTTACTAATATTCGACAGCAAGGCAATAGGTCGATAGTTACTTATAATATTTATTTAGGTATTTAAATTTATATTTCATTATTTAAATATGAAAATAACAAAAAAAAAACAATCTAAAATCAAGCAATAATTGGTAAAACGTCAAATAATATAAAAGCAATTATTTTTTTAATTATCAGAATGAAATGATGTTCTCCAAAAACTAAAGGAATTGCAAATATTTAAATTTTTAATGAATGTAATATAAACCTTTTAAAGTGCTTTCAAAAATACATTTTAAAAGTGCCATGCTAATAGGAATTGAAAGAACTTTTAAAGTGCACAGAAGTACATTTAAAAGCCTTCAATTTCTTTCAGCAGGACTTGAGTCTCTTAAAAGAGAACTTTCGAAAGCACTTTCAGAGTGTTTTTTTCATCTCTGGTCATGAGACGACTGGGTTGGGTGATAATCGTACTGGGTTTTGCCCTAAATTGCAATGTTTTGAAGAAAATTACCGAAAGCTATATTTAAACTTTCTCTATTTTTATGTCAATTCGCATTTTCATTTTTGCTGAAACAATAACTGTGAGGGGTGTTTAATTTGATTAAAGTAGATTTCACCATTTTTTTAAATAATTTACGAAATCACATTGCAATACACATTCTTTCATTATTTTTAAAACAAGTATTATTACTGTGCCCCAATATTAACGATATCTAGAAAAATAATAATATTAGGTTGTGTAATTGGACTTGGGCACTGTATATACTATTATTGTGAAACTTCCGAAGCCTTATAAAACCTTTAATACTTTCCAATTTTAGCCATTTCGTGAATCTGCAAAAGAGATAAATTGTATTTCCTCACGAATTTTGCATACAAATTTAGCGTTTACAACTTTATTATCGCACCTTAACACAACTGTTTATAAATCTATCTTCTAAACACAATTTATTGCTCATCCAACGAGAAGTAGGTAAAATCAAATGAGGTACAACTTTTTTTATAAGACGACTTAATGTAAGACATGTTAGTTCCTTGGCATACATTTTCAGTGTGCATTTTTACTAATAGTATCATGTTTGAAACGCACGATTCAGCAAGAAACTGAATTACGCTGTACAACTTCTATAAACGTTAAAACCTAGAAATGTCTTAACTTTATCGCATACATCTATCAAGACTTAAGAGAAATCTTCGATTTCTCAGAAAAGCAATTTAAAACCATTGAAGTAAAGTTACATAAAACTTTAGTTGCACCTCATTAAGCAAATCTTGTCCTACAGAATTGGAATTCTCTACTCGTTGAATCTGCATCCGACTGCAAGTCAACATCTAAAGTAAAATTAAATGTAAAACCGTCTTTATGTATATTTTTTATAAAAGTATTTGACCTATTTAATTTACTTCGGTATTTGTTTTGTTTCTCATTTTAACTTAATTGGTTCTAATTATGTTTTTAAGTATTAAGCAGCTTCTAATAATACAGAATCGTCAGTTCTTATACTTATTGTAGTCCATCATATGTTTAACAAGCAATAAAATTGGAAAAATTTAGTGAAAGTAAATTAACCAAAACAACTGCAATTCTGTTTAAAACCACGCTGCACATTGAAATATACGAGATAAATTCGATTACCCTATTTCAGAACAAAAACTTAAAGTCCATCTAAACATCGGTACAAATTATGAATTATATGATCAACCATAAAGTGACCCATTCTTCTATTCAGTTCATTTTATGTTTAAATGAAAATAAAATCTGTATATAATTTAGTTTACCTGAAAATGTCCGAATAGGATGAAACTAGTTGTAAAAATAACAAACAAAGTGAAAATTAGACAAGTAATAGAAAGTGTCTATAATTTTTTTTAAATCAAAACGTAACTTCATCCTCAATCAAATATTTTTCCATCTAAAGATACATGAATTGTAACATGAACAAAAGGATTAATCTGTACTTCTTTATTAGAACGTCATTTAAACAAGGATTTCAGTTGGTTTAAACTACATTCTATCATTTCCGTTAAAATAATGTGTAAATAGTACGGTTAGTACAACAGATATTATAAGCAATTCATGCAGCGAACATATAAACACTCGTCTGCAATAGTTAGTTATAAAATGTAAACTAGTACCAAAAAAATACCAAATAATCCACTTCTTTTCTGACAATGGTTGTAATAAACCGAAACGTTAAAAAATAAATATTGTTCTTATTAATTTAATTGACCGAAAGCCCAGGATATATCTACATCATTTCTATTATTGAAATTAACGCATATAAACATACAACGAACATCTTCTTCATAAAACAGGCCATCTAAAATGGCCATCTAAAAATATATGAACTGTAACATCGATAGAACGATTAATCTGTTATTGTTTATTAGAACATCCTTTGAAGATGGATTTAACTTGGTTTAAACTACATTCTACCATTTCCGTTAAAATAATATGTAAATAGTTATGGTTAGTACAACAGATATTATAAGCAGTTTATACAATGACCATTTTCTACCTAATATCTTGTAAATATTGAAAGTCAAATTAAAACAAATCCGAATCACTTTTGGTCATACTTAAATACAAAAAAGAGCAACTCCTCCATCCCTAACGTTATGACCCATAATGATGTCATATTAAGTGAGCCTCATGCAATAGTCAATGCATTTGCTACTTTTTTCCAAGATGCATACACTCCATCCAGTAATTTTTCAGCAGACTCTGATATTTCTCATTGTAATATGAATAGCTTAAGTATACCTTACGTAACAGAGGATGACGTATTAAAGGCACTAAGAAAAACCAAACCGAAATGTACTACAGGTCCTGATGGAATCCCGGCTTTCTTACTTAAAGACTGTGCCATCCTACTGGCCAAGCCTTTAACCTACATTTTTAATCTGTGTATTAAGACAACTAACTTTCGTGAGGTCTGGAAAATATCTAGAATATGCCCAATATTCAAAAATAAAAATACTAGTGCCATTGAGAATTACAGACCTATAGTAATTCTTTGCAACTTTAGCAAGCTTTTCGAGAGTTTAATTTATAATATTCTTTTTAACCATGTACAGCTACAAATATGCCACAATCAACACGGATCTGATATGCATCACACAATTCTTAGCGGAAAACCTTGATGCAGGAAATCAGGTTGATGTCATTTATACAGATTTTTCTAAAGCTTTTGACAGGCTGGACCACGGTGTTCTGTTGCACAAGCAATCTGCGTTTGGTCTAACAGAATCATTTCTAAAATTCTTTGAATCCTACTTGATGGGTAGATGATTAACTGTGCAGTATCGTGGGTTCTGGTCTGTTGAGATCATTGTAACATCTGGTGTTCCTCAAGGTTCCGTACTGGGACCTTTATTATTTAATATTTTTATAAACGACATCATCAGTGACTTACAGTGCAAGACCCTATTATACGCCGATGATTTAAAATTGTATACTCCGGTTGCTTGTGCAGATGACTGTGCTACATTACAAGGTAATCTATTACGGCTTTCCTCGTGGTGTGATAAAAATAGCTTGCAATTAAATATTTCTAAATGTAACTCGATGATATATTCTCGTAAACTAAATCCAGATAAATTTGATTATCAAATTAATAATGTAGTATTAAACAACTGTACTGAATTTAAAGATCTTGGAGTTCTCTTTGATTCCAGAATATCCTTTGCCAACCATATCAATGTGATCACTGCTAGTGCTTATAAAAACTTGGGTTTTATTACACGCAACTGTAAAGATTTCAAAGAAGATACGCTAAAACTCCTCTTTAATTCGTTTGTAAGGTCAAAACTTGAATATGGTTCACTTGTATGGAATCCCGGTTATGAAAGTCATAAACTTAATCTTGAAAAGCCCCAAAGACGATTCCTTAAATTGTAGCATTCAAAATGCTACTGTTTAAATTTACGGGTTAATTTTTTTTATAAGGTTATATTTTTGTTTGTTTTAAATAATGAATCAATCACATTGATTAAATGTCAAATACAACCCACAAAACACCTTAAGTGTATTGTTGGTTGCTGTTAAATTTTTAACGAAATGGGAACTTTTTAATGGAAGAAAACAGTTTTTTGTATTTTTTTTATTATCACTAAATACTGCCAATATCTAATTAACATAAACAACATGCAAAGAAAACATTATAACACCTACTTTGCAAACTGGTATAATAATATATTTAAATAATATCGACTCCTAATCACGATTCGGTCATCTTGAGATCCAAACAGTAAACAGTGATTTTCCTAAATGAGTGGTTATTTGAGCTGTCCACCACGTTCTAAAAGTTTTCTCAACACTTTCCTCTATCTATTTTGAAACATTCCTACTTGCAACATTAAGTTCTGTGGAATTCATTGAGAAAATATCCTGAAAAATAAATAAAGGTTATAAAGGACACTACTTGTTTTAGGACTTGTATTATTAAGTAGTACGTTAATTACTTACCTGTAAATGTTGGTACGTGGCTAGTTCCTTCAGAACTTCTTCGAAAAGTATTTCTTGGCGGATATTTATATTTAATTATTATTAAGGATTCTTTTCTTTACATGGTTGTATAGCTTTCGAGTGACATTAGTATAGGTTTTATAAAAAAAATCCATTGGTATCAACAAAACTACACTGAGAGTACTAAATAATGTCCTCTCAGGAAGGACTTTTTTTGATATACCTTCCGGGTAGACATGTTGATGGCAGATGACTAGTGATTAGCTGTGGGTTCAGGTGTGATACACATTTTTCATTTATTTGGCTCTTCATAGAAATTCAAAGCTACACATTCCTTGTTCGAGTTATTGTGTCTCGATTTGCTGCAACTCTGGAAGTTGGATGGTATCAAAATTTTTTTTGAAAATCCAGAAAGTGCTACCAAAGTTTTTTTCGTAAGTAATTCATTTACTAGATAATTATTTAACGTAGGTAGGTTGATCCCATATGAGTAATTGTTCATGATAAATCAAAAAGAAAAATTCTCATAAAATTCCTTTATTACTGTGACCGGTTTCGTGAACAAATTAATTACTTCACATCATCAGACACAGGAATTTTTATAAATTTGACGACCCTGGTTTTTTATTTATAAAAATTCCTGTGTCTGATGATGTGAAGTAATTAATTTGTTCACGAAACCGGTCACAGTAATAAAGGAATTTTATGAGAATTTTTCTTTTTGATTTATCATAAGATAATTATTTATAATGAACGTTTTTTTTATTGTAGTCACACAATTGAGTACCTGAGATTTAATCTCCTACTTGGGTGTTTTTTTTGTTCCCACAATTGTTTCTTTTGTAGCAACCCTTCAGAAGAAGGTGAGTTTAATGTTTTTTTTGGGGCTAAATTCAGATGATAATTTCTGCTTTAATTTTAGGGTGCTAGGTTACAGTGATAGGTTACCATACTAGGTTACCGTTCTAGATTACTGTGCTTTTTGGCGAATAAGCTGATTAGGATTTCACCCTTCCATAAGGGGATATTTTTTTTTATGAAATGGTATACACTGGGTGAACAAAGGAGAGGACTGACTAACGTTACTGCCATTGCTAACCCGCATTTAGAGAGAGAGGGAGAATCCTCGAGAGTGAAAGGCCAGATCTTTAATTTATTATTAATTTTTTTATTTACTTGGACATTTTTAATTGCTCTGCCAGAGCGCATGCTACTTATTATATTATATTACCAACTGCTTATGTGAGCTGATGAGCGGACACATAGTACTATGGGGGATGCCTAAAGCATAATTAGTTAATAATCAAAAAAACCAAATATTTTTGTTTTTTTTTGTACTTTTTATTTATGGAAAAAAAATCAGTGTCAATTAGAAAGATTGGTGAACAGATTACACGAAATTTTGTTTTATCAAATTTTTTTTTATTTTGCTCATTCATGTTTAATCAACCTAACCTTCTTTTACACATGTATAGTGTTATATAATTCTTTAACACCGAATTGGAACAAAGTTTTGTATTCCGTAACTTTTGCAAGACTAAGAAACAATCATTTTTTTTTAAGTTACGTGGCGCCCTTAGTTGCTACCATGTTTTTGTTTCAATTTTAACCCTCCTTACTCCCGACTGCTCTTACCGACAAAAAGCTGCCGTAAGCAAGAAGCTACACTGCACTCCGAGAAAATTTAGGTGAGTAAGCACATGTTTATACATGTGCCAAGTATTTGATTATTTCCAAATTTCTTGTTGGAGAGTGTACCTGTGGCAAAATATCTGTGGTACAAAGTTCACGAATCCTACCCAGACAGGGGTTTGCCACACAATGTATTACTAGACGAATTTCATGTGAACAGCCTAGATACTCGTCGTATGTGTTACTCTCTTGTCTTTCTTTTCAAAATTTTAATTAACAAAATAGACTGTTCGGAATTTCTTAGTCTCATTAGTTTTCATGTTCCGAACCTGCAAACTCGCTCGCAATCCACCTTGTTCTATTTGCCTGTGCCCCGAACCAATTTATTATTGTTTTCTCCATTGCATTGTATGTGCTCCAACTACGCCTCTCATCATAATAATATAGATATCTTTAATACGACAATAACTGATATTCGGAACTTTATTCTTAAGCCTCAGTCATAGGCCATGACACTTCACTGTGTTGTTACTATGAAATATATTGTCATCTGTTCTAGTTTTGTATTAATAACTAAGGTATGTTTCTCTGTGTTTATATTTATTTTTATGTTTATGTGTGTAGGTATGTGTTTATTTATAATCAAAATTGAAATATTACTTTGTTAATTACCCCTTAATGCTTATATAGTTTGTACTTATATGTTTATAATATCCCTGCCCCGTAATTGGATTTCTGTCTGGGCAGTTGTAACCAAATAAATAAATAAATAAATAAATCTGTCATTGTTTATTAGAACATCCTTTGGACAAGGACTTTATTCGGTTTAAACTACATTCTACTATTTTCGTTAAAATAATGTGTAAATAGTTATGGTTAATACAACAGATATTATAAGCAGTTCATAAAACAAACGTTTTTTTCATAAGAAAGTCCATCTAAAAATATGTGAATTGTAACATCGAGAGAACGATTAATTTGTAATTCTTTATTATAACGTCCTTTGAACAAAAATTTAATTTGGTTTAAATTACATTCTACTGTTTCCGTTAAGGTAATGTAAATGGTTCTGGTTAGTTTAACATATTATAAGCAGTTCATACGACGAACATTTTCTTCATAAGAGAGCCCATCTAAAAATATATATGAATTGTACCATCAACAGAACGATTAATATGTATTTCTTTATTAGAACATCCTTTGAACAAGGATTACATTCGGTTTAAATTCTGCTATTTCCGTGAAGATAATTGGTAAAAGTTACGGTTCTTCTCTTTGACAAGACCAGCACGTGAACAAATGTACATACTGTTGTCCTCCATTGTGGTGTTGACAGAAATTAAAGTGAGAAAAAGCGAATTTAGGAGATGTTGGTCATTCTAACTATGCTACTTTTAATTTAAAACCGCTAAGTAATTACACCATTTTGTGTTGACTGTTAAATTATTCAAATTTGTGTATCCTTGAAGAAACACAACCATTTTTTTTTAAAACTCATCAGTTTGAGGAAGCGCTTGTTTTTTTCGGCCCACAATATCCATATTTTACCACGAATTGGTCCGCGTTGAACAAATTAGATTAGATTAATTTCCAAAAAAAATTGTTTATAAAAAAATTATATAAAAGTATATATGCGCATACACACATATATACATTTAATGCTGAAAACGCCTCTTTAGCATAGGGAAAATATGACTATATTACAACATAATATTAAGCATCCACGTACATATATATATATATATATATATATATATATATATATATATATATATATATATATATATATATATATATATATATAAATATATAAGAAAATTTTCTTAAAGCACCAAGTTGTGTAAGGTTATTTCATGAAATTCTACCAAATACTCCATTATATATATATATATATATATATATATATATATATATATATATATATATATATATATATATGTATATAAATATATAAGAAAGTTTTCTTAAAGCACCGAGTTGTGTAAGGTTATTTCATGAAATTCTACCAAATACTCCATTACCTCCACAGCCCATTATAATACGATGGAGAACTTGGCTTGAGGCAGCATCGTATTATTACTGTTATTTTGAAAATGTGAAATCCCTAATGCAGCAGTTAAATGCGAATGAAGCAGTTGCTATTTCATAAACGCAACACACATTTATGGATCCAACTGTTCACGAAAATCTGTAGACCATACACAAAAGTTTTTCACGAATTCCTCTAGCCATACAGGCTTTTCAGTATCAGCCAACATCAGATTTAACTACAGACGATGCAATAAACGTTATGTTCGATCTTCGACAATATATTTTTCAATTACAGGGAGAAATTGCTGCGAGGGTACAAAATTCCAAACTGTTTAAAAAAAAATCCCCGATTTGTTACAATGACAGGTGTAATAGACCTTTTAAACGGCAAAGAAGTAGACTTTGCTACACCAGTCATGACTATGGTGACTTTGCGAAAATTTACATATTTTGTCCAGTTACATCTGTCGACGTCAAGTGGTTCTTTTCGCAATGTAAATGGATTTTCAACGAGAGGTGCCCAAGTTTAACTAGAAAACATTTAGAACAGATATTAATAATATACTTTTATTCTTGTAACCGGCAGTGAAAAATACTTGTAGTGTGTGTAGTTTAGTGTTAAGTACATCTTCCTATATCTGCAGTTCTCTTTGAATGAGTGTTTATAATAAATTGACTATATCAACTTTGGATAATACGGAATTCGCTAAAAAATTTCAAGGTAAGATATCGTTTCATATACGCATGCAAATCTGATTTATAGCCACCTAAAGCACCCTGGTTTTACGTCATATCTGATTGATAAATCCTACATCTAATGATAACAATAAAATAACTATAGTTTCTTACATGTGCCACTGTCATTCATATCTGAATACGCTAGTATAAAAGTTTTAGGTGGATAATAAATTAAACACAACACTTCAAATACATTTTATTGCAGAAACTGTTAAAACAACTACTTCACCTAGATGCAAAATGGTATTGGATTAAATGATAGTATTCATAGTGTTAGAAGCAAGAAAATATTGAAATTAAAAAAAAAAATTATACCACCAAAAAGAAAATGTTAAACTTTTTCAACTTACATGTTGCTTATGTTTTATATGAAAAAGTGTTGCTAAATGAACTCTAGATTTTGTAATTATATTCACTAACTTATCAGTCAAAATAGGATTTGCTTTTATGAAACTGCACTATGTTTGATTTGTTACAGCATTGCATGATATTCTCAACAAATTAAAATGGTGGTTAATATAACTTAAAGGAAGTAGAAGTTATCTGCGATCATTTTACTTAATGTCTGTAGCTAATTGCTCATTAGATTTTAGTACTGCCTGGTTACCAATCCTCCGAGACCAAGCACATAAAAATAGCATCGAGTGTGATAATCCTGAATCGCTATCTAAAGATAATAGATATTTTATGAAGAAAACTTAAATAATCCAGTGTTCTGCAAGAGACATTCGAATTTGTCATTATTTACTGAAAAACTTTAAATAATATTAAAAGTATTCCTTGCTAATTATTTTAAAATTATTACTTCTTTAGCACCTTGACTTTCTTTTGATATATAATATTCTCTTATGAATGTTAAATAACAGACTCAATGTAACGTCTGTTTAATGTTGTATCGACGTCGCCTTAATGTACTTTAAAGCTCTTATGTTAGAGTAAGCGAGATCTTAACGTTGTTTCAAGATAATCTGTTCCATCCATTTAATGTTTTAATATTAATGTTAAAATAACCTCTCAGATTGCATCTTTTGTAAACAACAAAAGTGAGGTGATATGTACAAAATTTATATCAAATTATAGTGCAAAAAACAACGATTCACAATGACATATTGATTCACAATATATCATGGCAATTGGATAATTATTAATTATGGATCTTCAATAAAGAATTAAACAACAGACCAAAAATCAATTTAATATTAAGAACAGTGATAAAACCGATAAATAAACATTAGACATGAAAAAAGTTACCACTGAGCTGGAAACAAAAAACAAGTGTCTTTCAAATAAGGTGAATGATCTTGGAAACAAAATAAATAATATAGACTATCAGCCAAAGGAAATAATTTGATATTTTATGGATCGATCATCCAATGCAGTTACAAACGTTGAGGTACAATTCACAAGCCTGATTGAATCAAAAATGAACATAATATATATATATATATATATATATATATATATATATATATATATATATATATATATATATATATATATATATATATATATATATATATATATATATCAAATTGTCAACATTAGGGTAGCACCCCCTAATAACTTCAGTAATCTTATGAAGCTTATGTGCTAAACATGTTACATGAAGTATATTCTGATGTTTCCTTCAAAATTCCTCTAGCAGTTTTCATATAATTCACTCCATCATCAGTAAGAAATCTTAAGAACTTGTCCTTATTTTTTGCATATTTGTCGCCCCAAAACTCTTGTACACTTGAATTCACTACCTCCGCTATAATGCGAATATTTGTAGCTTCTAAAACTTTAGAGGCAATCAAGTGCCTGCTCATTGAACAATTTTCCTCCAATGCACCCACTAGAATATTTGCTACCTTAAACTCGCAAGCATTAGTGGTTTCGTCCACGCCAAGCCAAATGTATTTCCCATTAAGCTCAAAAGAAATTTCTGTCTAATATTTTCACACTCCGTTGATAAATGTTTTTTTCTTAGTGTAAACTCCAAAGGCAAAAATTCCACTAAATCTAAGTTAAAATTACGTTGCATATCACTGTAAGTAAGTAATGCCACCTACGTTCTATTTATGGTTTTCTGAGGAAATATGTCCATTAATATTTGTGTTGAATGACCACGAAATTGCTTTGTTACATCTAGTGGAATACAATTGTCTACCATCAAGTTGTAAATCGGCAATATTGGGAATCTAAGAATTTACTGTATCTTCCGTCGGTTTAATACGTTGTGATATTTTATTTGCGCATTTTTAGTACCTACGTCCGAATGATTCCACGTTATGCAAGATACTGTTTGATCGTGTTATATGTTTTCTCCCCTCCACACTAGGGCCGGCCGTTGGTCTTCAGTAATCTAAATTACCAATATACTGTAATTTAAAAGAATCTATTACGTATTACGTTTTAATTTAATATAGTGCATTCCCTGACAAAACTAAGTTACCATGAACATTGTAAAATTAAATAAGATGCACTTAATATGTTTTTGTAGTTTAGAAATGTTTCAGTAGGTGTTGCAATATATTATATTATATCTGTAAAAGCCATCCCTGGGAACCGATCGGTAAATCCTGCGTATGGTTATCATAATAGGTTTGAAATATGTTTCTATAGTAGCCAAATAACTAATTTATTATACTTACTAGAAATTAAAATGAAATTGTTTATAAAGTGCATTTAGTTTATTTTAAGGCATAAACTAACGATGACAAGATACCAATACTAAATACGAGATGTACTTCTTACACGTAGTCTGTTAAGGCGATTTTATTCAAGTAAATAAAAGCAGTAATTGTTCCAGGAATACTTATAAATGGTCATTAGCTTTTTAAAATTTTTACACCGTACCTGATAAAATTACAACTAGAAACAATTATGGGCATTAATTTGCCAATAAGGCATTTTGTAGAACTGATTAAAGATATGAGGATGTTGTTTAAGGATTACAAGTTTTCTTGTCATGATTTTTGAGATGTTTTGTGCGAGTATAATACTTTAAACTAGATAATTTATTAACTGAGAGGTTTGCATCATCAATGTTATATTAAACACGTAATTGGCAAATAGATCAGCATGGTATTCCTTAAGAATGCGGGCAACAGGAAATTACATATATTCCATGTGATTCTGTGGCATCTCTACGGAGACCCTACCGCATTTTCACGGCAATATGCCTCTTGACAATATTAATTTATCATTTTCTACACGTGTAAAACTTGTTACCATGTTGCTACTACTAGCAAAGGCTTGGGAAAAATATATATATCTAAAGGATAAAATGTATTTCTAATTTATAAGAACAAAACTCATTTTAAGTTAATGTCAATAAAAAAAATGTTAAATCATCTTTCTTTCATTGATTTTGAACAAAATTAATTACACAGTCAAGCGTTTTTCGACAGCTAAACAATAACAGGTAATTACAATGATTCACTTATACAGGGTCCAACAAAACGTCTTGATCAGACATAAAAAAACGTGTGTTATAAATGACCGCCTTCCTCAGCAATATTCTTCTAATCATCTAAACAACTTTTGCATCCTAGTATGACGAATGTGACGTGGGTTATCATTTATTTGATCTCTTATGTTTCTTTCCAATTCTTCTAGATTTCTGGGTTTATTCGTATACTGTTTACTCTTTAAATAACCCCAGAGAAAGAAATTTGGTACCGAAATATCAGAAGATCTTGGGGGCCAAGGAAGAATACCATTCTTTAAAATAACTCCCGTAAAATGTTCATACTGGTTCTCGTAGTATGGCTAGTTGCACGCAGCAGTAACTGCTACCGCCTGGTTATTTTCTTCAAAAAATAAAATGTAAAGATCACAGCTGGTACGTTAAACTGTTACTTTAAAACTATATGAAGGTCGTTGGTGTATTTCGTGGGCATTATAGTAAGTAATTTTGTTTATTTACATTACCAAAGATAAAAATGTGCTTCATCACTGATGAAATACGAAATACACCAATCATCACGCATGATGATCATACAAATAGGACCATCTTTGACAGTGTCCTATTACAGGCCTAATATCCGCCGAATTCGTTATGTATTGAACTTCAGAAGCCGCTTTATATTAGAGACGATTTGTTTTAGAACGATCGTGTGCTATACCCGATGTGTTAAATGGGCAGTGTAATTTCTGTCGTATGATCGCATGTACAGATCGAGCTAACCCACTAGATACACGATTAGCGGTATGCGCAGTTTGCAGTCACCCGTCTGCTACAATGTGAATGTCAGAAGGGGCTTTTTCAATAGATTAGGTTATTGCCTTGCTCACAAAGGAAGTCTTTTTGAGTATTTAATTTGAATTGTTTATTTATTTAAGTATTACTTTATTTTTTTTAAGTTGGTATTATTTCTATTTATTATTTATGAGGATATTTATTTATGGTTTTAGAATTACTTTTTGTATCGAAAAGGAAATTAATATTTCACTGGTGCTATTCTCATATTTTTCATAATTTTGGTGTTTTACTATCTGTGGCGTTTCGAAAGAAACACTGAAATTGTGAAACATTCAGATAATTTACTAAGTTCTGTAATGAAAACACTTTGAGGCTGGTGCTCTATGTTTGAAAGGAAACAAGATAACTACTATTATCGTTAATCGTTATAGGTCCCCCTGTGGTGATCTAAATTTATTCCTAAATAGAATTACTGACGTACTAAATTATTTGGTTAGATCTAATATTAATTTAATCCTATGTGGAGATTTTATGGTTGATTCATATAATTTATCAAAGGATTTTAAAACTTTGTGTAATGTTTTATCGTGTTTTAATTTGAATAGTGGGGTGAAGTGGCGTACCTGGGTGACAGACACCACCCTTAGTACTATACATCATGTTTTTGTTAACTGTAAATATGAAGGATCATGTTGTGTGGTTGATAACTTTATTTCAGATCACCGTACTATTTTTCTTGATATAAAATTAGAAAATTTTAATATACATTCAAAAACTATGACATTCCTCAATAAAAATTCGATGACTAAATTTGAAATAGCAAATCAAAATGAAATTTGGGAAAATCTCTATAATATCTTGGATATTCATGAGGCATTCATCTATTTTAGTAACATATTTGTTTTTATTTTGATTTGTATTTTCCTAAGTGGAACTTTTATGTTAATAAATGCTCAAATAAAAAATGGCTAAATGCCAAGGTGAGGATTTGAAGTGCAAATTTAAAAGATTATTGTTTTAAAGAAAATGTGTTCTAATATGTCCAATATCTGTAACAACACAAAAAAGAATCACAATTTGTTGATAAAAGAAACAAAAAACTTTATTTTCGAAATAAAATTCTACAGTTTGACAACCCTGCAAGATCTGCCTGGAATGTGATAGGTGAATTATCAAATAAGAGTAAATTTATCAACAACATTATTATAAATTTCAGGTATGCTCCACCACAGCGTTTAATGGTTTCATTGCTCAAAAACTCATTATAAGGTGTATTGCCGGCGTACCGACTCTTCCAACTCTTGTAAACATATTTTTAGAGTTTAAAAATTTTTAGTCTCTCCTGTCTATATTTTTGAAATTTGTATGTATGTTTTTAGGGATAATAATAATTTTATTTTGAAGAGTGAGTACCATAATGTCAATACAAGGCAAAAAAATAAATTTCATATGCCTTACTTAAAACTATTATTGAATCTCCTAGAGTTGTGGGGCCTAAAATGTATAACCATTTGCCTGACGAAATGAAATATAGTGAAACGATAAATGCTTTTAGGAATAGGTCAAAAGCATTTTTTATTAGACGAATATTTCTATTCACTTTCAGAATTTTTTGTACCTAGTATTTTTAAAGTAGAGACTATTGACGATATTTTGTATTGTCATAAAGGAAAATTAAATATTATTAGTATTATTGTTATTATTATTATAAATACGTTAAACGCAATTTGTCTAAATGAACGAGTGTTGCTCGTCTCCACCGTAACTTTAGCGATACTTAAAGCCACAGAACAACTATAATTGTGTTCTGAAAACTGAAATCTACATGCTCCTCTCAGCAAGCGCCCTGACGTAATCATTAACTTTCGTTCGGACTTCGTATTTAAACGGTCAACTGTAAACTGCGCATACCGCTAGTCGTGTATCTAGTGGATTGACCCGATCTGTATACCTTTATACCCATCAAAAAAATATATGTCGGATGTTCATCAATTCAATTTATTTCTTTAGCTTATAAATGAGAAACAATTAATTTTATAAGATTAGTTCTGTTATGCTATTTCTACTATAAAAAATTGTATTACTTTATCTTGACAATTTTTATTTGCATTACTGTTGCCAATTTATAACTAATATATTAAAAATATTTATTTAAACTTCAATAGGTGGCATAGATTAAAAAAATAAGTAATAAAAATATTTAATGATCACGAAAAGACTAATTAATAATGATCTAAAGGACAGTAATGTGGATATAATACTAACGACGCTAATGACCAAAATTAGTTAATATTTAATTTGAGTTACATCTTGTGAAGGACTCTTTAGTGTCGACTGTCCTGTGTATCATCTAACCGCGCGTATATTGAACAGGAAACATATAGCAGATACTTAATAGATAAATATCTTTTAGTTGTGTTGCATTCAGAAGGTATAAACAAAGCAGTACAGTTATTTATAACCGTAGGTGTAGTATTTGTAATGTCATCTTATATTTAAAAGGTAATTTTAAACACTTCGATGAAATTAAAACCAATTCTTAGTAGGCATCATTATACAATTAAATACATACTACTCCGTTTCGGAAAACATGACAATGCGAGATACTTTTAGTTTGATATGCCTAAAAAGTACTTGAAATAATTAACGGTTATTACTCGTAGTTATACTACATTTTAATCTATTACCTTAATATTTATATTTGTGCACAACAAAACACCTTTAGGATAAAATTTACTACGTACAAATAATAAAATTTTTAATGAAGGATAACCGCTCACCTATAAGAGGTTTTAATGAAACACGAGACAACGAACTCTTTATAATAGGAAAAATGACAATATTGTCTAGGATGCACTTTACCGCTTAAAATCTATATTGCATTTGTTTTTATTTGATTTGTTCATATTCACGGCCATAATTAATCTTAAAAAAAAATGCGCCATATTTATTTTTTGAGAGCACTTTATTATGTCGCTGATGTACATCAAATGTAAGAACAAAAATTTAATGTTGCGAAATTTGCAAGTACTACAAAAGAACGCATTAGAGCAAGCCATGTTGTGATGCCATTCTTTATAAAGGTTGAGGAAAAGAACGGGATTTCACATTATCTTTTTGACATTCCGACATAGCCTGTAGCAAGCATAGTTTGACACAATCACTCCCAAAGCTAGCATATTTACGTCTCCGGAACGAAAACTGTCAAAAATTGCACTTTTTTGTGTATAATGCATTGGTGTACTCAATTTTTTTTGTAGCGGGAGCCAATTTCAATACATGACCAATACTTTTTTTTAAATTTAATATCTTCTATATTTTTGCACTATAAAATTACATCTTTTTTATCTTTTTAAATATACATATACGTATTTTATTTGAAAATATAGGATTTGAGCGAAAATTATATTGATATTTTCCTTTTTAATGCACCCATTTTCTTCTACGTCACTGGCTATATTGATTATGAATCTGAAACTGTTGTTCTACTGAAACGTAAACATATTAAAACATTTTTGTTTTAAGAAAATAAATCAATTTATTAAAAAAAAACTAGCTGCCAGACTATCGGAGCAAGGGCCAAGTGGGACATAAAAAGGAACTCATATTTTTCAAACACTTTATTCCAAAGACGCCCTTGTTCATTTGAACAGGTAATAAATCTTTTTCTATGGGCCACAATGAGGGCTACCTTTTTTAGGCTCACCAGTTGGCGCCACTGGCGAGTAAGATAGGTGTCAAAAGTTATTGTTAGGCGCGGAACAAGTTTATGAGGTTTTATTATAATTATTTTATACACCAGCAAATAAAAGAAAACTTGTTAATCATGTCTCAGTTTGTACAGTTCCATTTTGTTCGGAAACAAAAGGCGGATATATGTTTCCGAGAGACAGAACGCGTCGCTTCCAACCACTGTCGGTAGCGATTCGGAAGGATAACTTTACTCCTTCGAAACATTTGCGTGTTTGTAAGAAACATTTTAATCCTGACGGTGACCGGTGACCTAGGTGGCCATTAGTTCCTATTCAATTTTCTCCAAACATTTGGTTCAAATATTCCCTAACAGCAATAGTATTATGAGCAGAAGCTCTATTCTGCTACAAGAAAGATATTAGATCTTGCAATATACTCTCCCTTTAAAGATGAAACAAGAGACATTAAACCCAAAACTGCTTTAAGCCTGTTTAGAAAAAAATATTACGTAGATTAACTTCTGCCAATTGTCTATTAAAGATACTGCTTAACAATCATGATTTTGGTTCATGTTATGAGAATAGTCTCATATAAGTATGTATATGAAACTAATCTGACCATATAATAAATACATGAACCAAAATCATGATTGTTATTTATGTTTTCAAGATACTACTTACAGAAATTTATTCTTCTTTCATAATCTCCTTCTAGCAATTGTTGTGGAGTGTGTGTCTTTTACGATTTAAACCCTGCCTTTTTCAAAATCATGGATGCACTGGACTTTAAATACATAAATTTGGTTCTCTATTTCCCCACATGAAGCATTAGGATTCTCAGTGAACAGAGCAATAGTATTTATATTATTAACTTCATTTTCATATTTGGTCTTGGTTTAATAAATGAGTCATGATTTACTAAACTATGTTATAGTCTCAAGAGAGTCCTCTTACCAAGTTGTCGTCTTTTAGGATATCTTCAATCAGAACAAAATGACCTGTAGCATTGTCTATTTTATTTTTGGAATTGTTTGCCAGTGAAAAAAAAAGTAATAAAGAAGAAAGAAGTAGTAAAGGAAGTAATTAAAATTAACTTAACACTAATCTGTTGAATGCTCTTTCACTACAAAATATATTATCATTTTTTTATTTTTTTATTGGCAAATAATGAAATAAAGGAAATAATACAAAAGTTCATCCATTCCATTTCAAGAACATATACATATAGAAAATATTTAGACACTTTAATTGTTGGATGAATTTAATGTTCAAAATTATACCTATCAAATTGTTATAAAATTTCTCTCTTAATCACGCCCTATTTTTTTTAAATTTATGAACACAATTTTCACACCTAGCATAGACAAGCACAAGACTGTTAACATTAATAAATCTATGCTTTGGCAGATAAAGGCTAACAATTTCGGGGTAGGCAGACTGACGCTAGCCTCTCGCAGTTCTTAATGAATTTTTGAAACTATGGCACAAATAACCTACAACAAGCAGAGTCTACAATTTTCAAAGCTAGCACATCTAAAATATTTATATATGTTTCACGTTGCGTGAATATGAAATGCCCAGAAAAGTGATAAAAAGTCAGGAACAAATTTTGATGATTTTGATATTTTATGCTGAGCTCAAATAATCTCATTGATATTATAAAATAATGAGAAGTTGGGTAAATAATGTTTTAGTAATAAAATATTTCAAAATAATTAGAATTCTGACATTTTATCGAACACACAGATGGACAGAAGTGCAACGTTTATGTTATGTAAATGTGCAATAAACAAATTCTTTGATGAAAGATTTCTATTATTTTTTGGTGCCTTTTTTTTATTATTTTTAAATAAATTATAATCTATTTTCCTTAAAAGGTCACAGAAAATATGATTTGATATTAATAAATGTAAATTGCTATGTTACTTTTACGAAGACAATTTCTAGGTGGGTCGTTTTCTTATCAGGTATTATTAACTCTGTATTGACATTGTCAAGGAAAATGGTTTATTTGCTACTGATTTAAATTTTAGTAAAGGTGTTTATAGTATGTAAATGTATACAAATATATCACTGTGATTTATATTGACTTAAATTAAAAAGATACAGGACGCAGACATGAACAAATAAGAATAGGTAACAATAATAATAACATATTAATCGCCGCCTGACAAACATGTTAGCGGTAAATTATGGTTTATCAGTACATAACAAGATAAAACCCTTTTAAAATCGATTCTCGTACACGTATTTGTAATTAGTAATTGATTAAAATGTCAATTCTTTTTCTACGTCTGTCTATTTGAATATTACTTTGTCACCAAATATAATATATAGCAGTGTTTTTGCATATTTTATAAGCAAATAAGTACACGAGAAATTGTTCATCAACAGCAACCTATAACAGTTATTTATTGCTCCAGGAAAATAGTTCTATTATCTGACCAAGCCGGTTGTGAGCCACCCACAAGCCATGAGACAATATTTTTATTTGTAAATAGCTAGTAGATGCTGATATTCCCTTTCAATTTTATATACAGTATACTCAGGTATTGGTATTGTAAAGACAACAATGTACTGGTAAAACAAATCTCTGAATCAGGGGCTTGTGGGTGCCTGATCCAACATGAAGTCAATAATTTTCTAACCCAAGAGTACCACTTTTTATTTGTAAGGTTGTCGTCGCATGTTATAGGCCATTATTTGCAAATCCTGTCTTTCTTTTCTTTCCTAATTTGAGTAATATAATTAAAAACAAATGTTCCTCACCAAATCCTGTTTACTATCTAGTACACAATAATAATAATAATAATAATAGGTAATAATAATAATAATAATTATAACAGCCATTCAGGATAACATAATCCGCACCAGAAATTACGAGAAGTACATTCTTAAAACCCCCGGAGTAAACGATGTGTGTAGGAAGTGTAACGCAGCGGGTGAAAATATCGAGCATGTCATTGGAGGATGCCCTGCTTTGGCTGCGGGAATGTATTTAGGAAGGCACAACGAAGTGGCGAAGATCATACACAGAGAATTAGCACTTGGCTTAGGACTCGTTACTAATCCACCGCCTTTTTATAAATATACCCCTCAAGCTGTTTCAGAAGACGAGGAAACTCTACTGTACTGGGATAGACCAATCCAGTCCGATAGAACTTTAGATCACAATCGCCCTGACATCCTAGTGATCAAAAAGAAAGATAAAAAGGCCACCATTATCGACATTGGATGCCCCCTAACCAACAACTTGCAGAAAACGGAGACGGAAAAGAGGAACAAGTATCAAAACTTGGCAATCGAACTTAAACACGTGTGGAGACTAGAGGAAGTTCGAACTATCCCGGTCATAATATCGGCTACAGGCGTAGTGACGAAGAGGTTCTTGAAATATCTGGAGCAACTCAATCTACCTAGAGGCCTCGCAAAGATTATCCAGAGGACGGTGATTCTCCAAACATGCCACATTACGAGAAAATTTTTAAACGACGAAGGATAGACCATCGAAACATCCACCGGACTAATGGGACATGATGAACTTCATCCCCATTAACCGTGCGACCCCCCACCAGAAATGGGCTCGGGCCCCTAACCTAACATCTTAACCTAACTAACCAAACCCAAACCCTATGGGCCCGAGCTTCCACAGAGCTAACCCCAACGGCGCGCGCGAGGGATCGGTGAATGTTTTCCGGCTACGGTCGAGAAAGTGAGTCGCTTAAGTCGATAATAATAATAATACGAGTCATCTAAGGCACTCGTACGGGGTAGACCAGACATCAGTGCTGCCTTACGTCCCCGGAGATATTGAATCCGGCATCGGATAATCCGATGAATAAAAATAATAATAATAATAATAATAATAATAGTAATTCCCCGACCGTCAACTCAAGGTGATGTATGTCATCGAGTTGTCGGCACCTGCGAAGAAAAACATCACCTTGAAAGAGAAGGAGAAACGGACCAAATATCGCGATCCGGTACGAGCTCCAAGTGCTGTACCCAGGCTACTCGATAAAAATGGTCGTTCTAATAATCGTTGTACTCGGAGGGATAAAGCCTACGCTGCTCTCGGAATTGAAGATCATACCAGCCTGCCAAAAATCAGCCGAATGGCTGGCAGGCCAAATGCAGAAGGCGGTCATTCTTGGTTCTCTCCGTCTGCTTAGGGCACACGATTCTGGAAGCTACAGTCACTAACCCTGCGGGATGTGGGGAGTGGCTGTGGTTAATGTGCTGGCGCGACTCCCGTGAGGCGTCGGAGGCCACGGGGGGATTGTCCAGCGTCGGGACCGAAAAAAAAAGTTACTTGTTATTAACTTTATGTAGTCACCATTGAACCAATAAAAAATTTGAATAACCTAACAAAATTCGTTGTACAAGTTTATGCGCCTAAAGTGTTTGAGATAAAGATACCTCGGTTGTGCCAGTATTCATACCAGGTATATGTAGAAAGCTATACGTCTTTCTAGACCACTTCCAATTAATATGACGGAAATAATTGATGAAGTAATTGCTGAAAATGCCTACTTCGCACACCCAAAGAATCTACTACCAGCAATGATAGTATATCCTCGGAATCACATAAGAGAGTTGGAATTAAGAAGGATCATAAAAGCTAGAAAGGATTAGCAATTAGTTATGAGTGTTCGTTTTTTCAAGGTGCTTTCTACAAATTTCGACGCGGCATATGATACTGAATTAATCGAATGGAGCAAATGTATTGTTACCATTACAATGAATATTAAGGACGAAGATGGTTATCTCTGTGTCCTTAAGAAATAATAATCGATGGGAAGTTCACCGGGATAGGACAATAAAGAAACTAATTCAGTTCAATCGCTAATGTTTCGACTATATTTAGTCTTCTTCAGAGCTCTGAATAAGATAATTTAAAAGAAAACACAACAGATGCCCCAAATTTTGTTTTCTTTTAAATTATATTGTTCAGAACTTTGAAGAAGACTAAATTATAGTCGTAACGTTAGCGATTGAACTGAATTATTTTCTTTTTTGTCCTATCCCGGCGAACTTGCCATCAATTAAGGACGAAGACCTCCAACACATGATTAGAAAAAAAATACCAGTGATCAAGTCCAAACATTTTCCCTACAACATTGAGGATGTTGAAAGATTAAAAATAAAGGGCAATAGTATTCCAAGTAACAATATATCTAAGCGAAACAACTACGAGGGGATGGATGGACCTTGTGATAGAGCCATATGGTTGTGAGGTGTGGGTTGATGAGGTCGTTCTTAAAAGCATATTTTAATCAGTTCTGAAGGATTAAATAAAGACTAATGACGATCTAATCAAGCAAAAAGCTATAACAAAAAAAGTAATAATTTCTCCGTATTCACAGTCGCAGGGACCCTGCTAAATATTAAACTAGATAGACAGTTTTTTCTGTACGTAATCAGAAACTCATTAAGCAACTTTTGTGTGCTATTACCAAATATATTTCTACAAAAGAATGGGTTCACTTTTGGCCCAAAAGGATAAATATCAATTGCAGTGAAAAAAATTATGCTTTGACTTTCATTTTTCAAATGTAACACCCTATACATCCTTTTATTTTTGAATGCAGTGATTCCTTTAGAGCGCATACAATGGTGCCACTTTGAGGAAAACTTATTACATCAAAAATTATTTAAAGAAATGTTAGTTCTGCTTTTCCGCAGTAAAAATGTTTCCTGTGTTGAAAAAATTAAGTCAACTAAATTTTTTTTAATAAGCATTTAACCATCATGAGAATCGTGTTCCTGTTATCAATTTTTTTTATTTTAAATAGAACCGTTATTGATCATACCTTAATTTTAATACCAAACAGCATCACTTCTTCACATATAAATGTTTTTTGTAAGTTGTCTTTCAACTAAATGGTGAAGGGTTTGGTATTAAACTGAAGATATTTAAATTCTCTATTTAAACAACACAACAGTCAAGAATGGTTCCATTTGAAAAATAAATATAAATTACTATGCTCTCTTATGCATAAAAAAATTATTCTGCGACATTACTCTTCCAAATGGGAGGTCTCCATTCTATAACAGACATATAAAATATTACTATTTCTAGTTCTTAAAGATACTATAAAAGAAAACGAAATGTTATTTTTTACCATTCTTAATATTGTAGTTTTTATGATTTAATTAAAAATAGATTAGTATATGTTTACCGTTTACCTAATTTGTAACCTTCAAATTATACTTATATATTAATATTTGTTTAGTAACGAATTCCCAAGAACTATTCTCATAAAAGTTCATCTTGTAGATTGTTATATACCTACCGCTTTTAAAAAATCTTACAAAGTCATCTACCCTAATTAAACAGCCATATTATTTGGGATAATAATAACAATATAATGTGTATATAATAAGATAGAAACAATTACCAGTTCTTAGCATTTATTATTTTGGTGCTTTACAATTGACTGCGAGTGTTGTTTTTTACATCTAACGAACTAACATTTTTACACAACTTGTTAAATCATCCAATAAATTTAAGACTTTCATTTTCGTTTATTTGTTCGTTTGGTCGTTTAAAGCTTGAAGCACACTAGGCCGGTTCGTATCGGAGCGGGAAAACTGATGAAATCAAGTTCATAGTTTTATACGTAAACGCGCACACTTAATCGGGCGGAATCGATTCCAGTCGGCCAATATGAGTGAGTATTCTATTTGTGGCACACGACATTTTCCGTGCCAATGCGAGACAATCGAGCCGGTCTAATGTATTTTAAGCTTAAGAGTGTTGACACACTATGCGGTTTTGGTGCGATTTGCTGCATACGACAAATCGCACGCAAAACGATTAATTATCGCAGCGTCTCAGAACAAGTCGTCGTCGCGACCAATGTTGTCACATTATACAGACTGTCCGGCGAAAGAAAGCCTGAGGAAAGGATGTGCATTATGCATTCTATTCTCCATAAAGCGTAAATAACTAAATTAATTAGTGTATAACAGATTTTTGTGATCGTCTGCATCTACACCCATTCATTGGGAGATATATTATACTTCTTATATGGAAAACTAGCGACTTCTCGGTAATGGACTCACTTGCCGTGCGGGATTGTTTTTCCTGGTCAGACAGTAGTGCCAACGTTCTAAGAACGTTGACAAATTATGCGGTTGCGGTGCTATTTGCCGCATGCTATTGCATGCGATATCGCATGTAGCAAAATTATATTATATTATTATTTTAAATGAGACGTTTCTAGACTGCTGCGATATGTTAATAATGCCGTTGCCAACAGGAACATATGAGCGCTTGTACACAGTGGTCGCATGTCGCAAAGATTTTAATCGAAGAAGGTTTTCACGTGAATGTATATCAGTTTCGAGTAGTAGAGAGGATGGCAAGAAAATTTGTTTTCATCTTGGGTTAATCTGTCGAATAAAGTATAAAAAGCACCCTCAATATACCGCACTTTTATTAGTGGATGCACCCAGTATCTTCGACTGTTTAATACTCGTCTTTTTCTTCAGTAGTGTACTAATGCTAGAATTAGAACACGTGTTCTGTTTATCTTTTCTTTTGAAAGATTATCACAACTAAAGTTAGACAAACCACAACGTCACAACATAAGCCGTATGGGGCAAATATGCGGCAAATCGCACCGCAACCACGCAATGTGCCGATGTTCTAAGACTGCTATTTTAACCGAGATTCCAGGAAGAAGTTGCAAATTCATTCGGTAGAAAACTTTATCCGCGACAGAATAGTTTCAGATACTGCTATAAACTGCAGCCGACCTTATTAAACACTTGACAGATGGTTAGCAAATGCTTCCAACCATATTTTTATATCAAATATCTATAAGACAAAAAATCAGTAATATAAATCAACAAAAAAAAATTCATATCTGGCCAATACATTTTTTTTAATAATAATAATAATAATATGCTTTATTTGCCCAACAGGTAACCCCACTTACAGGACAAAGTTTCAGTACAAAATATGCGTAAAAATATTGTACTTAAATTTTATACTTATATTGAATTATAAACTTATCAACCAAGATAATATACTTAAATTCATAATGCTGCTATAAAAAAAATACAAAATTTGAAATATAAGACAATAATTAATTCGAGTAACGTAATATTTAGTATTTTGAAGAAGGTAAATAAATAACATAAGAAAGCAGAAGAAGATTTTGGTTCTAAAGATTAAGATTATATTTCAAAAGCTTGTCTAGCTTGTTTTAATAGCTCTTTTTGTGTAAAAGTGTTTATATCACAGTATCGACTTATTTTGTTAAAATTATAACACACATAATATATAGATGATTTTAATATCACGTTGCTGTTGGTTCGAATATTGTAAAATGTGAGATTTTGTCCAGAGTGCGCTCTAGCAATCAGCAGATTAATTTGTGAAAGAATTTGAGGACAATCAATTTTATTATGTAGTAGTTTATGGAGAAAAATTAGCATGGAACAGATTCGTCGAAATTCCAGACCCTCAAAATTAAAGCTAGCCAGTAGATACCTATTGTCTACCCCCTCTCTCGGGATAATTATCTGTAGCTTTAAAAGATAAGAATTTTAGAAATTTCTTTTGAACTTTTTCTGGCGTATTTTTGTGGTTAAGGAAATAGTGGTCCCAAATTATGCTTACATACTCGATCTTTGATCTTAGTAGTAGCTATAGTAGTAGCTACTTATTTTACTAGGCAAGTAGGCCACAATGGGTCCTTTTTACCTAGGGACCTACAATTTAGCGTGGACTCCGAACCACGGTCTTCGACTGTCAACTAACCCACCGCCTGGGCCTGCCAGCCTGCACGGCTAGCAGAGTGGCAAACCTCCTAGGTAGGTCTCTTCGACCCCGAGGCTCGCCTCTCCGCCTGCAAAAGCTAGCGGCCTTCCCGGGATTGTCTGTTGACAGCCTACCGAGTGTTAGACGTTCATACATCCAATTGCCAGACTCGATCAGAGCTGCTTAACTGATCGAATGTCGGAAATTAAACATATGTCCATACCTCATCCCCATCTTTGATCTTACGTAAGAGTAGTATAATAGTTTTAGACATGTTAAATTAATAAATAATTTACAATTTCTTTTTATAAAGCTTAGCATTCTGATTGCTTCTTTAGACTTAATGTTCGTATGTTCGGCAAAGCTGAGTTCAGGATCGAAATATATGCCTAAATCTTTGATTGTATTTGTGCGTTTTAGGACAGTATCATTGATTCTGTAGTTCACCGAATTGTGACGGTTCGGTAAACCGTGACAATAGTTTAGGTATAAATAGGGTAGATTGTTAGCATAAGTTTAGTTTTAATCATCTCCAGATGATGCCAACTTTGTTGGCGAAACGCACGTCGAGTGCAGTATATAGTGTTTTGGTGTTTCGTGGAAAACTACGTCAGTGTTATCTTCACATCAAAGGTTCGAATCCACTCCAGGATTCTGTAGTTGTAGATAATATGATTTATCTTTTTTGTGTAAGTTACTACATTAAATTTGATGGCATTGATGCCAACTTTGTTAAGAATACACCAATTGTTGACTGCGTCGAGGTTATTTTGAAGACTTATACAATCATTTACGGAACTTATGCACTTGAAAATTTTTAAATCATCTGCAAATATCAGGAAATCGCATTGTAGTTCAATACACAGATCATCTATAAATAAGAGAAATAATAAGGCCCTATGATTGGAGCCTTGTGGTACTCCGGATGGTGCCAAGTATGTCGATGATTTATGTCCGTTGTAAAATACAAATTGCTTTCTCTCTGTTAGGTATGATTGAAAAAATTTAGTAGGTTTAGGTTAAATCCGAACTTTTCCAACTTTTGTAGCAGTAGCTGATGATCAATGCGGTTGAAGGTTTTGGTAAAGTCTGTATACAAAGTATCTACTTGACCTTGTTAGTCTATGACTTAGACGCGGTTTGACTGATTGACACTAGGCTCGTAACAGTGGATCTGTTAGACATGAATCCGTGCTGACATGGTGATAATATGTAGACAAATATATTCGATTATATAAAATAATGTCGATCATCTTTGCAAAATAGCACAGAAGAGAAATATTGGGCCTTTTCACAGATTTTTTTATTGCTTTATGTGATAGTTGTTTATAAAAAAAACTTGCCGTATTTTTTTTTCTTTTTTTAAGCACGATTTCTATCGAAAAAAAAATAACAAAAGTGCGGAAATAAAGCGCGCGCTTTTATGTGACGTCACGCAACCCACCTTAGTGACGTCAAAGGGACTATGACCTTGAACATGACACATCGGTGTATTGCAAAGTTGGTTCTCTGCTTTTTGACAGTTGACGTCGAAATTGACTTTGACAGTCGTTTCTTTTTAGTTTGGATTGTTGTGTGTGGAACCATGGAACATGTTTAAAAAGTGCTTTGTACCAACATGTACAAATAATAACATGAATTGTCCAATCAAAATTTTCCTTTACGTTCCACCAGATGAAAATAGACGACAAGCATGGTTTAAAATACCCAAAGTTGAGAAGCAATTGACGAAAACCAGAAACATTTACTGTTGTGAAGATCATTTTGATGTAAGAAAAGTAGTTGTATTTAGAAATTGATGCTAAATTATTGAAATTTTACAGTTAAAAGAAGATTCAGAAAACTGGTGTTACTATAAAACCATTGGTTCCAAACTTATTGCAACAATTGCATGTTAAAATAATGGTAGTTCCATTATATTTATAAATAAATTACATGAAAATAAGATTGCTAATGACTTACCGTTTTATTTTAATATTCCTGACTTCTGCTGATAAATAATCTAAATTTGACATGTAAAACTCGTCCACTATAATAAAGCCAACTTTCGGCAGATTTTCTTCATTTCCTTTAGAAAATCCTGTGTCCATTTTCTTCCAATAATGTGCAGAAACAAAGCAAAACACAATTCGTAAATGAACACACAAAACTAATCGTAAACAATGTAAAATGTGTCAGATGTGGTGTGACGTTAGTAGTATTAGGCGTTCTGGCAAATGCTACCAACATGATTCCGGTTTGTGTGACGTCACTCAGCTTCAAGGTCAAATGAGTGTTCAAATTGCCATTATAAATGTTTATTTTTTTATTAAACAATGGGAGACTTATATTTCAAACTGAGTTGCACAAGGTGAATATCTATCAGTTAGCTTTCAAATAAACATATTTGTATTGAGATTTAAGAAGTAGTGAAAAGGCCCATTGTTTACACATTTTTAAAACATAGGTAGACCTAGCTCTAGTTAGTTAATCGTATGGTAATCCCAATCTATTCTTCGATAAAACTGGTAAATACTATCCGACAAAAATAGAACCAGGAATGAATTTACAATATGAGTTTGAACGGTAGTGGTACTTAAACCATAAACAACGATTATTGGAAGCAGTTTGTCAAATGCAATGTCTTTGTTATTCAAATATGTCGTTTGTATGATAAGAAGCGAGTACTATTAATTATATACCTTTACCCGCCGTGTAACACTAACTGCACTTATATCCATTCATTGTAGGTAGGCTATACAATAACAAGTTATTCCCATAAAATCGTAGAGAAATTTAGACACATATGCAAGGAGTAATCCTTTTATTAATGATGCTATATCCTCCCTATTTTAGTACGATTCTAAATTTTGTTCCTGTTAAGATTAAATATTCTATTATTATCAATATCGAGTCCCGCCTCTAAATATAGTGGGCTTATTTAATATTTGTAAGAAGTTCATATGCTTAAATTATATTTTTATTAAAACACTAGACATAGGTAGGCAATAAAATTTGAAATATGCTCTGCGGTTTAGAGCAAATCTGTTTAAAAATTAATTACATAGTAAAACAACTCAAAATTGTGTTCTAAAGTTCCAGAAAAATTTTGGTTCAAAGGTAGGAAGTTTCTTATTAAAATATTGAAATTATACAAAATTTAAATGTTTTGTTCCTCAAAAAATGATACATCAAAAATGTTAATAGTTTTAGGTTTCCTTAAATTAAGGATAATTTTAGACAGGATTTCTGATAAAACTTGAAAAAAATATTTAATACAATTTCAATTTAGCTTTTTCAGTTCTTTTTGGTAAATTAATTAGCAGGTTTTATCACATTACTTGGTTAGCCTCACAAGTTTAAATATCACTATTGCCAGTGTAAAAGGGTAGGTATAAGTGTACTTTTTGGATTTTGGGTTTAGATGCTTAAATTCATACTTAAGGCCTCATAGTATTTTAAGAAAAGGAGTTGTAAGGAAATTTGCATGCATAAAATTTAATATATCACTGTGTTTTACGATACATTATGCCGCTATTATGTCTGGAAATAAATAAACTACAAGTTAAATGCTTCCTTTTTCTTGTACTATATCGTTTTTGTCTGACAGTAGCAACATGATTTTTAAATATTCAGAAATTTTAAATTCTTCCAAATTAAGAGCAGCAAATATTTTTCAATTTTAAAATTTTCACATTTTTCAGTATCTAGGTATTATTATCAAAAGTGTTTACAATTATCAATGTTTTAATAATTGGCTGGGAAGGTCCCAAACTTCTTGGAAATGCATTAAGCTGTTCACTAATTAAAATAAAATCAATTTTATTAAGTTCACAAGAGAAGAAAAACCTAATTGATTGAAATTTCTATTTTTTCCTTAAATTGATAATAAATTCATTTACGAGGTGAAATTTCAATAAAGATAAAAACTTGCAATTAAAGAATATTACAGATGCTGCCATAACATCCTTTCCCATTGAATATTTACCTGAGAAACTAATTAGAACGGCACGTTAAACATGTCTTGAGAGACTGAATTACAGTGTTTATATTCACACTTTCTTTTTACAGACAAATCAGCATCTATCGAGTTAAACCTCAAAATATACAATTAATACTTAGGATAGTATTGATATTAAATTTTTTATTTGACAGGAATGTTCAGGAACGAGAAAAAGTAATCAAACTTCATGTTTAAGATTACACAGCCCCACAAAAAAAAAAAATTCTGACCTAGCAACGAGACGAGTATATCCATATGTATTTTTGATCGCTGATTCCGAATCCGGTGTCAAAAAAAGTCGTACACCCACAAAAAAAAATTTTAGAGCCAAAAAAACACCCCCTGAATAGTTTTGTTTAATATTTTCTGGAAAAATTGAATGTATTACGATAAAAATAAAGGTGAATTGCAGCGTTCACCCTATCCGTATGAAACGCACCCCCATAGAGGGTGAGAATCATCTTCATCTGCCATCAAACCAAATGATAACGACAATGACTGAAAAACATCTAAAAATGTTTAAGTTTCGTTAGGTTTGCAATAAAGTGACGTAGAATTCACGTAATACCCTAAAACTACTCCTATAGCGTTATGAAAAACAACCCTTAACTTACAATTACAGAAAAAAAGAAAGGAAAAAACATAAAATTTGATATCGATTTCATTATATAGATGTTCTTATTTGCAGAGATCCTTATGGCTAGGATATTAGCAGTCATTTGTCACCAATCTTAACACCATTTGGGTATAAAACGCATCCCTGAAGGGGGTGAGAAGTACTCTTACGTTAGTAGCTTTTAATTCTTCTTTTTTTAATCTTTTTTTTTTATGGTATCTTTTAACTTTATTTTCAAACGATCTTCTTACTGACTGTCATTTGTGTTGTTCTTTCGTGTCTCTTTTCAGAGACCAACAGTAGTCTGCTATCATGTGAAGTTAAGGGTTGTTTTTCATAACGATATAGGGGTAGTTTAGGGGTATTACGTGAATTCTACGTCAGTTTATTGCAAACCTAACGAAACTTAAACATTTTTAGATGTTTTTCAGTCATTGTTGTTATCAATTGGTTTGGTGGCAGATGAGGGTGGTTCTCACCCTCTATGAGGGTGCGTTTCATACTGATAGGGTGAACGCTGTAATTTACCTTTATTTTTATCGTAATACATCAAATTTTCCCGAAAATATTAAACAAAACGATTGATTAAAATGGTAACATCATTTTCAGAGCGTTATCTCATATCCCTATTCAGGGAGTGTTTTTTTGGTTCTAAAATTCTTTTTTTGGGGGTGTATGACTTTTTTTGACCCCGGATTCGGAATCAGCGATCAAAAATACATATGGATATACTCGTCTCGTTGCTAGGTCAAAAAAAAATTTTTTTTTTGTGTGGGGCTGTGTTATCAATCAAAAATTTTCATATGGGAAAGACATAAAATAATCAGAGGAAGTGCATTCACACTTTTTTCGTAAATCAGTAGCATTTATAATAATCATAATAATGTTAATAATAACACATTTATCTTAACCGGTAAAAATATCCAGTTATAGAAAAATATACAAAGGTATATAAAGTAATAAAAATTACAGGAACAAAAAAAAAAATAAAAAAATTAAAATTAAGTAAAACCAATAAATAAAGTTGGTATGAACACATGCTTACAGCATATATTAAAATTGTTTTTAAATATCAATCATGCAATTTAAAATAACCCAATTAATGTTACATAGGCTAAAAATAGAGTTAAATAAATTACAAATATTACACATTTTGCTACTGCACATAAATGATTAATGCCTACAAAAGGATAGTGGAAATGATTATCACTTGTGCGAGAATGTAACCAAGGAACCTAAAAATTAAGCTTATTGACAAGACACGGACGAAAAAGAAATACAACTTAATAAAAAAAAACACTACTAATCAGAACTTCCTCACCATAGTAAAACTTGACGTGTGGTGGAGTTTATAATAAAAGTAATTTTTGACGTTTCAAAAAAAGTCACATTTTGACGTTTCAAAAAAGTCACATTTTGACGTTTCGAAAAAGTCACTTTGACGTTTCAAAAGAGTCACATTTTTTGACGTTTCAAAAATTGGGACCGATTTTGCTCATCAACGAATTCAGTATCTTCCTTGACCTCTAGAATGTGTGTACCAAATTTGAAAGCTTCCACTCAAAAACTGTAGCTGCTATCGCAAACCAGACAGACAGACACATGGACAGAAAATTTTTTCTGTCTGAAATTTTGTGTATCGTCATAATTCGCCGAGATTCGTTCAGAAATGCAATAACATTTTTTTTAAAATTTTTTTCACGAATACATGACTTCCTCACTTTGAGGGGTGAGAAAGTAATAGCAATACAGTTCCTTATATCGTTTTTTTATAAGAAACATAATCTTTAAACACTTTGTTTGCAAGAATTCAATTAATAACACCGAATTTTGATAGATATAAACCATAACAGTTTACATCGTATGTAAGAAAAGACATAATATTTTTTAACTGTCAAATTTTGTCAAAAAGCTTCAACTTCAAACAAAAAAACTAAGCAATTTAGAAGCTTATTTTGTTTTTCGATTAACATGACTAATACAGGATGAATGTTCAAGCAAATAATACTCGAAATCTTTAAATTTCGTTCTTTTGGGACGTTGCTGATTTTATAGTCATATTTTATGGAGTTTTGCCTACGAGTAATGACATGATATTTATTGTTAAACCACTAGGTTTAACTCAACCTTGTAAAGCTAAATTATGCTGTTTTAAATAATATAAATGAATTTAAATTTACGTTCATTTTTAAATTTCGTTTCCTGTAAAAATATTTATATTTTTATAAATAAGTATCCTCGTTGTAGCTCAGGATTATTTTATCAGAAAATTAATTGTTAATATAAAGAAGACATATTGTAATGGTTGCTTTAAATGTGGAAGAAGTATCTACAGTAATATATACGTAATGGATATATTTGATAATATAAATAATACGTATCTTCAAATTTGTGCAATACAAAGAATATCAGTATGTATAAATAGAATAAATATTTTTGTTAGACTTACTAGATTATTTTGTAGTTAATCAAACAATTTATTCAGTCAATTAATAAATAGAGCAGTAATCTTACGTAATATATATGTAAAATACAGCATATGTAACTGCTTTAATTGATATAGTTATTGACTTCTTAAAAATGTAAACTACTGAAATTTAGAAACTAATTGGAAATTCATGTAGTATATAAATTTTGTATCTCAATTATTCAAATGGTCTAGGTTATAAATAGCATAAGAAAATGTTTGCTTGGTGAATTGATTCAGACAGACACACTGTTTTACTTTATTATTATTATACAGTTTATACTTTATTATTATTATACAGTAAAGAAAGTATAGGTAGTAATAAAGAAAATTGGTTTCGCAATGTCTTTATATTTGTTTTCAACCACCAAATAAAATTTCATATCTGGGTTTCTGACATTATCAACTAGAAGTGACGATTTACACCTCAATTTTATATATCTTTTATATGTTTTTAAAATTATATTGTTTTAGAGAAAATATTGATGGACATTCCAATCATCAGATATCCGAGATGTTAGACATTCCTAGATCTTCGGTTGTGCGAATAGTGCATAGGTATGAAGAATTAGGGACAGTGGAAAGAAGACCACGTAGTGAGCGGCCTCGAGTGTTAGATGAACGACAGGATCGGTATTTGGTTCAATATGCCCGTAGACACCGAAATGCTTCAGCTCCAGCCCTCAGGGCGCACTTTCAAGGTACGTTCCGTCTTGTTATATCGACCTTTACAATTCGATGAAGATTCCATCGTGCAAATTTGCGTGCAAGAAGGCCCTTAAGGGTACCCACTCTACTCCCACGATATCGAGCTGCCCGCTTTCAGTGGTCACGGGAGCGTAGTGATTGGATTTTGCAGCAGTGGCGATGGGTTTTATTCGCAGATGAAACCAGAATTGGATTGGTGAGTGATGACAATAGGCAAAGGGTCTAGAGAGAGCCAGGTCGTCAAGAGAGATTCAATTTTCCCCATGAGGATGCTGCTTACAATGGTGGGACAGTAATGTTTTGGGGAGGAATAATGTTCAATCGCCGTACGCCGTTAATTCCCATAAATCAGAATATGACAATTCAAGTTTATATTTAGAATATTATCAGGCCCATTATTTATCCCCTACGCGATGAATTAGGTGACAATTTCATCTTCATGGATGACAACGCGAGGTCACATCGCGCAAGAACGGTTCAAGAGGTACTTGAACAGGGAGATATTACCCGATTAGATTGGCCAGCTAACTCCCCAGATATGAATCCCATAGAAAACATGTGGGATTTTGTTTCTAGAGCAATTCACAAACGCATGAACCCACCCCAAAATGCGGTAGAGTTAGCTGCAGCAGCACTAGAAGAATGGAACAATATTTCTCAAGAAATTATCAACCGTTTGATTGTTTCAATGTATAGGCGTGTCAATATGTTACTGAGAAACAGAGGAGGTTATACTGACTATTACGTTGGAGTTTACTTTATTAAAAAAAATGTTTTGTTAATTTTTGTCATAATAAATTTACTTAAAAATTGCAATTTTTTTCCCCATTATTCTTTAATTGACTAAATTTTTAAAAATTATTCCTATATTACAAAAAAATATATGTAGAAGAAACATACTTTGAAAAATAAATACAGTATTTAAAAAAAAATTCTTTACTAATACAAAACATCGGGGGTCCAAGACTTTTGACGGTGTGTATTTAATCCACAGTGAAATTGATCAGTGAAAAACCTCAACCGCCATATAATTATATTATAAAAAAAATATATTATAAAAAAATGAAAGCAGTCATACTCAGTCCTTTTATCATTTACTTTGTAACTGCTTATAGTAATTATGCATTATTTTCTTAGGTTAATATATAGCCAATTAGAAATTTTGATTCTTTAATGATACCTTGTATTAATATGTGAATTTATTTAATTTTGTATACAATTTTAAGAGGATAATTTATGTAGAGCCAGAAGAAGCATTTAATCGATTTATTGTCGAAAATTTGAATCTAGAAAAAAATAAAAACGTGCCGAAGATGGTATATTATCAATATGTGAATGAAATATGATTTCTTAATTTTCAAACATAGATTAGCAATTTACTTTCCAAAAGTTCGTGAAATTGCTTTTAACAGATGACACTTGTATTAACTTTTCACGGCTTATGGCTTTTATGCTGTATAAGAAAATGGAAGCAGTCATACTTAGTTCTTTTATCGTTTACATTGTAACTGCTTATAGTAATACACAGGCCTACCAGGGGCGTGCGGTGAGTTTTGATACAGGGGAAGCAGTTTGTGATATAGAGTGATGGGTAGCGCGAGGCCCCGAGCAAAGCGAGGCAAAAATTATTTTAAGAAAAGGGACGTGGCTTCCGTATACTCATTTTAAAACAAATGTCGAAAGCAGCAAAGTTATGATATCTAGAAAAAAGTACACTTGTAGGACCGCCACTCCTCAATAAACATAAAACATAAAAGCCACAAAAATTAGACAATCCCCGATTCCAAAGCCGAAGCTGCACGGGCGAGGGTTACACTTATGAAAAAAATGCAGACACACAACCATATCCACCGACATTGCCAGCGCCGGTGGCGAGGATTGAACCCGCAGCGAAATAGAGAGTTTGTTAAGTAGTTAACATGCACATACCTACCTATTTACAATGTAGTTTAATCCGCCTCTTTTTTTTTTCGATGTCGGAAATAACTTCGTCGTAAAAGTTTGAATTTTTGGACATCTTCACAAAGTCACTTTCTATTGTTAACAGGGACAATTTTGAAAGCCGCTCTTCACTGGTTAAATTTCTTGAAAAAGTTTTTATTCTCGTGTCCGTTTTGATGATTTTGAAAAAAAGGCAGCCATTCCACTAATACTTGAAAAAAACACTTTGCACTCTTTAAGACACGCTGCAGATTGAGCTAGAACTAAATTTAATCGATGCGCAAAACAATGTACAAATATTGCATTCTGAAAAGTCTCTTTTACTTTGGCCTGCAGGCCCCCCAATTCACCAGCCATTACAGCGGCCCCATCATAACTTTGGGCGATAAGTTTGGCACCACACTGTAGATCATCGACTATCTGACAAACTATAGTATATAAAGCTACGGCCGTTCATGGCGTTGCTACGTCTAAAAATCCTAAAAAGCTCTCTTGGAATTTCCCATTTGTATTTATGTACCGTACTACGATTGACAACTGACTAATATTCGTAATATCGGTTGTTTCATCTAACATAACTGCACCAAGGGAGCTTTTTTATTTCTTGCTTGATCTTTTCTAAAACAATATTGCTTATCGACTGAATCAAATCATTTTGAATATGATTTGATGTACCGCGAAATATCGTGGACTGTTCCAGATGGTTACTTAAAATTGTATCGTATTTTGCTAATAAATCAACTAAATTGATAAAATTGCCCCTATTAGCAACGCTTCGAGATTCAGTATGACCTCTAAAACTAAGTTCATTTTCGCCGAGAAAACAAACAATATCAATAAGTCCTTTTAACACTTTCTTTCAACTGCTGATCTAATGAATGCCTCAATTCGTGATTTTCCAAATGTTTATTCTTTTAGTACCGCTCCCAAATGAGTTTCACACTTACCATGCATTTTTGTCACTTTGTGAATGTTGTTTAAATCTGAAAAGCCATTTTTATTCCAAACACCTTTTTCATTTGTGAACAGTACACATGGCCAACAAAACAATTTACACAAATTTTCACAACCCCTTAACCACTGATTAGGACTGTACACTTCAATATTAAAGTACCTATAGCATGATTTAACTTTCGTTTTTAAGAATTTTAAATCAGGTGTTGGTTTCCCATTTCTAATAATATCCAGTTTATCTTGAAACGAATATGTTGAAAATCCCCTTTTCAACAAATTGCACACCACACAAACGCAAATAATATTTTCCACAGTGCTAGAACCAGCTTCCAAATTTAATAAGTAATTCTAAATCTGCGTACACGCGCACTAATATTCAACGTTTTAAAAATCACTTGTCGCCGCACCACAGGTTTAGAAACACCAAAAAAGTTTTTACAAATATAGCACAAAAGCTGAGAATAATACTAGGAAGATTAATATTAAGTATAATATTAAAATCGATATTAAAATCGAGATTAGAATCTATAAAATAAAACGTATTACGATGCTATATAGCTCAGATATCAAGATTATGAAGTGGGGATGGGATGCATTTCAATAAGTTACCTACTTACCAGAGACAGTTGTCTCTGCTTACATATATCGAAGTTGCGCGAGTTCGTGTTGGCTGGATTAATCGAGTGCGTCATCGTTACGGTTTTATCGTGCAACATTATATCAGCTGCTGAAAAGCAGGGCCGTATCTATTGAAATTGGGTAAAAGTAAATTTTAATGATTAATATATGTGATAAATAATAATTAGGTTCTATTTATGTGTTTTTTTATAATAATCCCAGGGGAAGCACTGCTTCCCTTGCTTCCATGGACCGACCGCCACTGAAAAAAATTCACAGAGATCAGACCTAAATTTCCCATGTACTTTGACGCGCTGAAACCGAATTTGACAAAAGAAAAACTTTTGATGCGGCAATTTTTCTCTACGAGCCCCTATAACCTTCTGTAATCTCCTAAGGGGGAAATTTTTTGAAAACATTTCTATAAGGGCTTTTTAGTGGCGGATCATGAATCTGAACATAAAAATGAGTTTTGACATAATGACAGTTATCAACAAGCTGTCAAATTTCATAAAAAATATAAAAAGTCAATATTTGGAGTACATTATTTTTTGGTCTGCTGATCACGAATCAGAAGTCAAAAATGGCATTAAAATAGGCTTGTTTCATAAAGTTCTATTGAATAAGAGGATATTTGGGGCTTGCTTCAAACAAACTAATTTCTACATTTAGTTGAAGGCTGGCGGTTAGCGGGCGACTTATGTGTACAGAAGCCGATGATGATGATTGTGAAAACGAAAATTAATAATCATTAAAAGAAAAACGTTCGGTGTTTCTCTTCAAGATTCTTCTAAACAGGGTTTAATGTCCTAGAAATTAATTACTATAGATAATCGAATCGGCGTAAACCTGTTACCGATTAAATAATAAAAAACCGATCATTAAAATTTCTATATTGTCATATGATAACGAGAGCTTACTGGGATGAGATACTTTACTACATTGATTAGAACGGGTAACATATATTTTTGTCCAAATTAATCCTAATTTCGTACGATAAAAAGTCACTAAGCGAGAGAGATGACTAATTATTAGTAATAATGAATGTATGGGTATAAGTTATAGAAATAAGGTATAGTACCAAATGGCGAAGTAAGGTTTATTGGTGAAACTAAATTAATAGTTGTTTATGGGAGTTATGCCGTAAAAAGGGAAGGAACAACCGATGACAATTTTTAATAGAGCGGTAAGGCGAACCATTACCATTCAGTTATGTACACGTTTTATGATAATTAGCTAACTGAAATTATAAATCACAGGTAGGATCTCTGGTTGACGTTAGCCATGTTGTAATTGCGTCATTATTCTGTTTCTAACACCAGCTTTTCTTTGGGTGGGCTTGGGTAATACATAAATCAGTTTCATTGCCTTCTATCATTGATAACTGCCTTTATGATTGTAACCATTACGATACAAATGTACGCTTACTGTGTGAATATAAATTGTCGGCTTAGGAACGGTAAAATTTTGAAATAGAAAATAGCATTGTTAATTGAAAATATTTTTAAATGTAATTAATTTTGCTGCTTACCTGGGGTTCACCAAAACTGTTAGGATGTGGTTAGATCACAACTGTGAGCATTTTTAAATTATGTACATCGAAGAACACTTCTATAAATATAGATACAATAAGCTTTGGTGAGGAGTTACAAATCTTAATTATGAATTTAATTAAACAAGATTAATGCATGTGTTTGTTGTTTCCTGCTCTGACGTTTCCTTATTTTACAGACCAAAACAGCTTCTCAGCAGTCTTATGACAAAAAGCATGGTATTATTGCTAAGAAATTTTTTTATATTACCAGAATATAAATCCATACATATATAAAAGCTCAGGTTTTCTTCTCCGGTTCCTCAAGCGGCTACCGCTTCACCAATTTTGATAATATTTTTTTTCAATGAAAGGATGGATCATGACACATTTTTATATTTTTTAATCACCCATTTCATATGCAAAACAAAATAAACAAAAACTAATGCATGTTAGCGTATGGTAAGCGCGGCGTTACTTGAAGCGCCCTCTACCACCGACCTCTTAAGAAATGGAACTAACGCATCTTGGCCTGCTTGGCTTATTCTGTGCCAGTGTGCTGTTCGGTTATTGTTTACATTCGAGTTTTCAGTTACTTTGCTGCAAACAGGATTGTTTAAATGTGACTTCGACTTTTTTACTTGCTTTGCAAATAGGAATTTAAGCTAAGTATTTTTAGTTTAGTTTACTATTTTTATTTGTTTTTCGGGATAAACCTATTTTAAGCATGGAACGACATGTTGTTCCTATTGTAGGTGACGGAAATTGTTTATTTCGTTCTGTTTCGCATTGTTTATTTAATAATGACCAACATCATCGCGAGATACGCATGCAAGTCGTCGAAAAAATTAAAAATGAATGGGAATATTATGAAGGTTTTATTGTTGGAGATCCATCGTATCGGTTACCGATTACAAATACCGCTGAATACGAAAATTTATTGTCTTTAGATGGCGAGTTCACCGGCCATGTCGAATTGCACTGTATTAGTCAGCTGTTTCCTGATCGTTTGTTTAGAGTGTATAGAGATAACAATAATAACGAAACTCTTGGGAAATATTATTTCTAATTTACTTTTTTCTGGTAATGTTGATGCAGGACATTATAGTGTTTTAGAATTTCGTCCTGTCACTAATGATGCCGATGTGGAAAACGCACTCTGCAATGTTGTGCAACATAATATTTCAAAAAAACGTAAATTAAAAAAGACGTTGACTGGCGGCAGAGAAAGGAGACGCGAACACATACAAAAACGTCTAAAATACGAAAAAAAAACCTGCTTTACAATTCAATATAGATGTGCCGTTTCTGATACTATTTCAAATGTAACTCCATTCAACTTAAACAACATATGTAGTTAGCTCTGCCTGGTACTTTTCATGTGAAAAAAAATTCGGCTGGCTACTTTGGTCTTTGTTGAAAAAGTTCAAATTACCGGAATATCGGATTCCTAATAAAATGCAAGAATTATTTACAGGGAATGACGAGATATCGAAAAATTTTCGAGATAATATTCGACAATATAATAATGCTTTGTCATTCGTGTCATTCGGGGCAAATATAAAATTACCTTCCGGATATGGTCCGTATTGTTTCAAAATTCTTGTTGTAGTACATCATAAAATTTCGTCATTATACCCTCAAAATGGAGGATGTGCTTCTTATGGACAGTTATACATTTTAGACTTTTTCAAAGCCAATCAAATTAGACTTGAACATGCTGCGAACAGTTTCTTGAGAAAAGACTTCTCGATATACTAAATCGTGTCGTAAATCAATGTAATCCTTATGTGATGTCATATAAGACAATGCATCAGAAGATATGTGAAGAAAAGGAGTTAGTTTTAAAAGAAAATCATGTACCTATTAATTTGGTAATGCGTTTTTATCACGAACCCAAATCAGATCCTCGACGGTATAATGATCCTACATGTTCTGAAGTTGCAGCTGTTTTTGTATCAGCCGACGGTGCTCCACCTTCTCATAGATATATTGCTGTTTACGCACATGACGGTGGAATAAAAAATATAGATTTTGACAGTATGCATTGCGATCCGATGTTATATGTATTAATCTGGCCGTGCGGGGAACCAGGATGGCATATTTCAATGCCAACTGGAGGAGAGCGCAAAACTAAAATTCGCTAAAATATTTCTATGCGAGAATATATATCTTACAGACTTATGGTTCGAGGTTTAACTCCTGTAGGAGACTTCAATCCAATAATTAATGCTGGGAAGTTAACGCAGCAGTTGATTGTTGATTATTACTGTCGCATCGAAGGCGACAGATTGAAATTCATCCGTAACCAACAGGGGCAATTGCGAGTAGATACATACATTGGTCTTGCAGACGGTTTACATGTAAGGGCCGACAACGGAAACTTAAAGGCTGGACGTGTTGTTATTTTACCTTCATCGTTTACTGGCAGTCCTCGAAACATGACACAAAATTATCAGGACGCAATGCCATTGTAAGAAAATTTGGTAAGCCAGACATTTTTTTGACGTTTACATGTAATCCTTTATGGCCTGAAATTACAAATAGCATACATTCTTATGAAACTGCTAATAATAGGCCAGACGTTACTGTTCGCGTGTTTCATGCAAAAGTAAAGGAACTCTTGCGTTTAATTAACCAAAAACAAATATTTGGCGAAGTACTAACATATTTGTACACTGTTGAGTTCCAAAAGAGAGGTTTACCTCATGTTCACCTAGAAAAGTCTAAAATGTATAACTGTCCATAAGAAGCACATCCTCCATTTTGAGGGTATAATGACGAAATTTTATGATGTACTACACCAAGAAATTTAAGGAGGTGTTGTAACATGAAACTTTCGTGACTCACTTGCATTTTCCAATACACCTGCCGTCGAATTTCGACGGGGTTACGCTAGTAAAGTATAAAAAGTAGAAAGAGGTGCATAATAGAAGATTAAAATGATTTAATAATCTATCTATCATTGGCCAAGAGAAGTTTATCGCCCCCTTTCGCCAGAACGTGAACATATGTGTAATTTTGCTGACTATGAAGAATTATTTATGACAATACATGAAGCCCATTTTGCAACTAGCCATGGAGCTTGGAGAAGAACTCTAAAGTTGTCAACACACACAAAGCATACCTAAAATAATAATACAGTTAAACCACTACTAAGGGTGTCGATAATCGAAAAATGTTTATCAGAATTTATCGTCAAAGTTTTTGAATCTATGTGTGGATGTCTTTCGAGCATTGAGCTAACCCAAACATTAAGTATGTTGCAAAACTTAAAAAACAAAACCTTCAAACTATGACCGTAACATAATGACCCAAGAAGAAAACAGTAACACAAAACATGAAGAAAATGTGTTTTAAATACTTATGAAGAAAACGATTCTGATCGCATAAAAACTGTTGTACTCTCACCAACGAAACATATGTTTTAAAGTAATCTCAAACATTAATTTCTAGTACTAAAATTGTTCTTACTACCTTAAATATCCAGCGACACTGACAGTATTAGAAGAACAAGCGAAGAAAATAATATTTTTGATTAAAAACCACTATAATTAACGCCTTAGATGTAGATTAACCTAAAATAAATTTCAAGGATTCTTTTAGCAGTTATAATGGATAACCATGATGAAAAATTATATAGTCTTGAGACGAGCGCAAATTCATTTGCAGTTATTTACTAGAAACAAATTTATCATTTGCAATGAAGATTTTATTGCTTCCGAGGATGTTCTGTTCGTTCTAAAGAAATTAGTGTTGGAGGAGCAGTCCGACATATGTCTTTCATCTGGAGAGCAAGAGTTTCAGAGATGTAAGAGTTCTTAGATATATAGTATCAAAAGATGTTGTGTAGGTCAACAAACAAATTTTGTATTTCATGTGTCAATTCAGTTTGAAATGTTACCTATAATAAATTGACTGATTAGGAAATCTTTATTTATATTAGTGTATTATTTAATACATTTCTTCTTGTATATTGGTTATCAATGTCATGTAATTATTATTATTGACAAATAACATATATAAGAGAACAGTGAGAAAATGCATTTTAACACACTTAATTTAAGAAAAATTAATACAGGAGAAAAGTATCAAGATCCTGCATTTCTAGTTAAAAATGATTTATTTTCGTATCTCTAAGAGACGCTATTGTGGTAAATTATGTTCTCAACAATCTTTAAAATAAGAGAACTTTATTCAGGTATAATAAGGCAATCCGTGTTATATGTTCTCATACAGTTTCTGGTTCCATTAAACAATTTGAGGGTTCTAGAAAATAAAACATTTTCTTGTATATTTAGTTAATGGTTTCTGTAAACGCTGTTATCTGTTTTAATGTAAAGAAGGAGGTGTGAAAGAACTTGTTTTTTGGTGTCGTTAAAAATAAAATGACCGCTATTTTTCAATGGTAATAATTAATTCATTTAAATATAAAAGTATTTATCGATACATGATGGGTCGGTTTCAGTCGTTTGAAATTTATATTTCTTAATTGACTTGTTCAACGTATATAATTTAAAAATTGATTTGGGCTGTCAAAATGTAAGATGTTATTGATTAGGTACTACCAAAATTAGAATCCCCAATATAAATACCCACTATATTTATAAAAATTTTGCATAATGCTTTATCAGCACTTTTATCTTAAAACACTAGCCGTAAAAACATTGGCTTACTTGGATATTTTTTGCAAGAATATTAATTTTACTACGAGTGATGTTTTAAATTATGCGTGCCTGGTTCTGTTGAATAAGGAAATTAACATGATCAAATGAATAAATAAATAAATAAATACTTAACGTATTAGGGACTTTGATCATAACCGAGCGGATTATTTAGGGATAAGCCAGGGTGGCTTCAGTGGTATTCTTTTCATACAGAAATTTTATGTAATATTAGCAATCTCTATTGTGACAGTTCGATATTCTGCCTGGGTAACTTTAACTGCATACAAAGACGAATGTCTTCGTAAATATGTTGATTAAAATTACAATACAAGTATAAGAACCACGATTCATAAGCAGACTGGGCTAAACTCCGAGTAATTCAGTGGCGTCCCATAGACGAATCTATATTATGTATTAAGGATACGTGAAACATACGGATGTTGCATTGCACTAAGTAGGTAAAGGATGACCGTACGTCAAAAATTTGGAAAGCGATACTAAGAAAAATTAGGTACACATTAAAACAAAAAAAATCGATCGAGGTAGACGAAATAACGAACGCAACGGGCAAATATGTGGCAAATATGATAGCACGAATTATAAATCTTGGAGGACCCTCGCCTGAATTTTTACTTGCTAGTAAAAAAAGTTAACGCCGTAAATGCGAAAACTGTACTGAATCTGGTTGTAACATCATTGAAAGCAATAGGTATTACAAGTTCATAGGTGTTAATGCTATTGACTGATCCAGCACGTTATATAATTAAAGCTGATCTTTTCACATTTAATACATGGTCCACGCCCTACATTTGGTAGCAAGAGAAATTAAAAATCAATTAGATAGGGGTAGACGTACTAATTGCAAATAGAAGAGAGATTTTTGTAAAAGCCGTTAAACGTGTTTAGAACTTCGTGTGACCTCTCCCGACATCCCACTGCTACCACAACCTCTATCCATGTCCGTTGGCGGACCTGGATAGAGGCAGTTCGCTATTATTTTAGTGACATTAAAATATGCGTGCTTCAGTTAATTCCTGGTGATTCATATTATTTATAACAACTACAATGTAGTATTGGAAATTATCCACAAATTAGAAAGTTCTTCCTTTTTTCCTGGCATTCTAACTTGAACTATTTGATAAAGCTACATGATTGACAATATCTCTTATGAAAAGACTGAATTCCTTCATGTCGATTATTCGGCCTCGTTCAAAGTCTGACGAAAATTGCCTCTTATGAAACCTAGCTATTTCTAAAAATGTTTAAATCCAAGTGATGACATTAAACTGATTAAAATTTATCAATTTCCAATAAAAAAAGCACTGAAATAATCAGTACTCTAAAATAAAAAAGTCTGAAAAAAGGTCAGAACAGGTTGTAATATTTGCTGAAATTTTAATGAAATAAAACTTTTCTTTAAATTACAACAAAATATCTGAACATTCTTGGTGCATTTTTTTTTTCAAAGCAGTATATACACATGACATCTGTACATTATAAGCACAGTTGATTATACTCAGTTAAGTTTATATTAATAAGCCAGGTTTCAAAGAATCGAAATATTTTTCTCACATAATGCCTCTATCCACCTACTTTCTATAATACCTAGGATTTTTTAATTAGTTCCCCATTTTTGTTGCAGTCCAAATTTTCATATTGTGTTACAAAAGTCGGTATCTTTCAGTTGCTGACAATCTGGACTTTCCAATTCTAAATTAGAAGTGAGCGAAAAAGGTAGTATTTGTCGCACATTTTTATATGAGGCCACTGTGCATGGTCATTATCTTCAAACCGACATCTGATTCAAACTACGCGAGCATAACAGCAGTCATCAAATGAAGTGCTAAGGTAGAATAATTTATCACGTAAGATAAAATTGATATAAAACTGTTTATGCTGATCGACAGTGATCTTGTAGTCCACCCAACTTTTCGCCGCTGTTCTTAAAAAAAATTCTGTATTTTTTTTTATTTGTATACATAATTTTTCTGTTTCACTAAGCAAACGATTGAGAGTCAAAAAAATGAGTATATATGAAGGTCAAGATGTCGGAATTAGACCTGAAAAACAAGATGGTTTTATTTCCTATTTTTTAAATTGTAATTTGTTTAATTTTAAATATAACATCGTTAATGTATTATTATTTATTTTTTAAATTCGGTAACGTATCGCTCGAGCTGGCATTACTTAAATATTTTTTTGCGGGATTATTTTCTACCAACATTCTTTTTTAATCGAAACATGTAATTATAAAGCCAGCGAATAAGCAGCACGTTTTTATATTTAAGTTGACTCAATGAGTATTTAAATTTTTGAGTTGTTCGAATTAATCCCAAGATTAACGACTGTATAACAAAGTGAGGTAGAAAGGCTTAAGGCTACTAAGTACATTCTTGTCATCATATATTGTTATTTGTAGAAATAAAACTACCATAAATCGTAGAGGAAAAAGAAATTTTAACATTCCTACCAAAATTAATTCCAGGTAGGTATCAATTTAGGTACATCGGATTTAGATAATATATACCGACCAAACAGGACCGGCTTGCAAGTTTGTAACATTTTGTAAGCAAGCGGCATATACAAAATAACTGTATTTAAAATACAACTTGAATAAATTTGACTTGTTTCGACACTATTATTTACAAAATAAGAGGTGGATAGTTTATAAAGCTGACTCAGCTGAAGACAAATATACTGCTTTTTGCAGCACATTCAAATACTATTATGATAATATATGTTTTCCACTAATTTCCAAACGTGATGATCAAAAACACTAAAAATTGGATAACATCCAAAATTACAAATGCGAAAAACCGCTTACTGTTTATTTACAGTTATTTCAAACAAAACAATAGTGATGGAAAGAAATGATTTTATCATAGCTACTAAAAGGAATATAACAACTTATTGTCCACTGCAAAGAAAGATTATTACGAGCAATATCTAAATGAAACTGGTAATTATAGTAAAACTGTTTGGGGTATTATTAGTGAAGAAACAAAGAGTTCAAATACACAAAATATATACTCGAATTCATCGACAGATAATCAACTTAATAACTTTTTTGTTAATAGTGCAGATTCAATTGGGCATAATTTGACACCAATACAATTTGACATATTAATGTTTTTGGACAAAAAAATTATAATTGGAGGATTCTATGTTTCTGACACCTATTATTCCTGACAACGTTATGCAACGGTCCACTTGTTTATCGCTCCGTATTTGGTATAAAAAAAATAAGTTTATGACACTGTTAGTTACACAATTTCTAACTTGCGCACAATTAAAAAATAGTTTGTATATAGCTCAATGGTTTTAGTGAATACTTTTATTCCTAGGGGATGGGAAGAAAGAAGCCGCGAAAATAAGGAAGATCACTGGAGTAGAGAAAGGAAATCCCAGCAGGACGAGGTCAGAGTATGTTGGTTGACTTAAGCACGCGTGTGTTATTCTATGTTGTACATTAAATGTGATTGATTATTGATACAATCAATATTGTTTGGTTTTCTATTGTGCGACTTGGTACGCTCAGTAAAGTGTTAATCTTTGGTGCTATGCAGGTGAAATTTGTCTCCTGTGGAGAATACTAACGTTGCCTCATCACCTGTAAGTGTCGCCATTTTTACCTCATTGCCGAGGTTTTCAATGTAGAAGTTACGGCTGCAAGTTACGTTTAATCTCACGTTTGATCGTGTATGTGAGCTGCTATTATTATTATAAGTTATTAGCACTGCTCTAAATGTGGAGTAGTGCATTATGTACTTTATCTTATCCGATGCGGCGCGGCGTGTTTATCTGTTCCCTACGCGGTGTTTTTCACCTATATTGCTATATTATGTATGTACGTTTTTCTGTTAGCTCTTACCTTCTAGTTTACAACCAAGTTCGTCATTTCGCAATATTTGGCTTTTGGTTAGATTTTATTTGTAACTTGAATGTTATAAAACATTCCACTTGGTTGTATTAATGATTTAGTTATATTTTTATTAGTATAGACATTGAAAGTTAATATAATATGTAAATTAGTATTACGAAGACATTTGTTTTATTTATGTGAAACTTAAAATAAGTATCATTAATTATTATGTAGCCTATTTGTAGTATATTGAAAGTTATGTGGAACGCTCGAATAAGATAAGTCTTTTCAGATTAAAACCAACCCCATCGCTTTACTAGTTTTTGCATGGGTGTACTTTTTCGTTGTTGTAAATAATATCAAATTATTATTAGATATAAACAAAAACTGGTGGCGTTCAACAAAAACAAATAAAATAAAAAATTTATTTAATTCTGATTCCACCTGTCCACACTTAAATAATCTGTTTGCCTTCTTCAGAACTAGTTGGTACATTCTTTCGAATAACTTTCCAATTTCTAAAAATTAAAGAATTTCAATTTTGTAGAGAACAAGGAAGTTATAGTTAGAATCACAATTAGAACGATAAAGAACAAAAAATTTAAGTTATATACGATGTCAACATTTATTATAAAAAAAGTTGCTAACTTCTTAATTGACCCTTTGGCTGATGCATCAGCTGGGCATTTTTCATATAAACTAAAAATTGGGAAACTGTTCCTACACTTAAAATGGGAGACGCATTTCAACTACAAAATTATAGATTATCTTGTCAACTAAAAATTTTAGAAGCACTAGTACTCAAGAATCTAAAGCTCATTTAGGAACAAGTAAATGAAGTATGAGGCAGTTAGGAAAAGGTGTTACAACTACTGACGAAATTACTATTATATTCTATAAAAACTACATTTGAAAACAAAAGTCGATATTTAGGGGTATTTACAGGCTTAACGGCCGCATTTAAGAGCGTTTACCTTAATATTTTCGTAGATAAATTAAGTTTCTACGGAATTAGGGGTACCTGCTTAGAACTTTTCAGACTTCTAACTAATCGAACTCAACTAATGGAGCTGGGGTAACTAAAAAAGTAAACTATTACACATTATAAGAGGAGTACCTCAAAGCTCGGTTCTAGGGTATTACCGTTTCTTATATGTATTAATAATTTGCCAAGTAGTATGAATAATCTGACTTTTAGTACCAGCATAGCCAAGGAAAGTGATACCCAGGCCAATCTCTAAAATATTTTGCAGCACGCTAAAGATTGGTTTACACCTAATCAACTAATGAAAAATGAGAGTAAAACAGTAGCCATAGCATTTGAAACCAAGACTTCCTCAAAACTTGATGAAAATCCGAAACCAATGTAAAATTGACGTCAAACTAATATGGGTATATGATATTAATGCAGTGTGTGAAAAATTGGCTAAAAGTGTATATATTATCAGAAAATTTAAAAGAACGGTAAATCAACATGCTGCATTCACTACGTATTATTTAATCATTGTTCCGTTCATTGCTTCTATATATCGTACGTGGGGAAACGCAGCGAACACTCATAAGAAGGTATTTATTTTACAAAAGTCTGCAATAAGAAGTATAGTTGTTGCTAAATGGGATGACAGTTGCAGAGCACCATTTATATCACTAAGGATAAAGTCGCTGCTTTCTATTATAGTATATCAGAATCTCCTGTATATTAAACTAAATATAAACAAATGTACCACTCACGAATAAGTACATCCACATAACATTACAACTAAATACAATATCTTAACACCCACAACATAGACACCAAAAAAATACCATAGGTATTCAACACTCCACCTGGTAACATTCGAAATCTCCCTATAAATCAATTTAAAAGTAAACTTAAAGGAATGCTCACCAATAACTGCTTACAAGAATTTCATCAGCGCATTTCCGAAAATGAAAGCATTTGTCTGTAGTGTATTAATTTTAGCCAATTTGTTAGTGACTGTATAGTTTGTAATTTACTATTTTATAACTGTGCTCTTTATTATTTTTGTTCTACAACTTTATATAAATTGTTTTACTTATATTATCTTCATTAAACTGTTCATAAAATGTAAATTTTCTTAGGATCAATGAATAAGTTAATATAGCAAGAAAAAATACTACAATCAAATGGACAGATGTTGGGACAGTAGTGACATGAATTTTTATCTGTATTTGAAAAAAGTAGTCTTAATTTTTTACCAATCATTTTATTTCAATGCAATCGTGGTTTATTGTACATGTTAATAATAATAACACAAATTAATACATTTATAGAACGAATTACGTTTATGTATAAAATATGAGATCAATAATTTTGTAAATATAGCAATTTAAACTACTTAATAAATTATATCTCAATTTACAACTAATTAGTAATACCAGTACAAGTAAATATATCATAAATCATAAATAAATTGATATGTATTTGGCATTTACATTAATATATATATATGTACACATTAGGACTTATATGGTTATTGTTAATAATTATTATCGCTACGACATTATTTACACTTATGTATGTATTAACAAATAGTTTATAAGGTACATTTGCAACAAAGATTTGCAAATGTCAAGTAAATTAGAATCTACTGTAATTTAACAAACATGGCAAAAGTCATATTATATTAATAATTACAAAATATAAAAATCCAGCTTTATGAATAGTATTTGTAATTAAATTGACGCAAGTGTATTGGAAGACGATTCTCACTGCTAATTTAATGGGACACCATAGTGAGTAACAATAACTTATTAACATAGTTTGTAAACAGAGATTTCTTAAAACTTACCAGTTGCTTATCAACAGGATTAAGGTGAGCATCAAAGTATTTACCTAAAACAAATAGAAAACATTAAATATGTGTTGACAAAATAAAGAAAATTCAACAACAATAATAATAATATTAATACGAACAGTTATTGTGTTATCAAATCTCATTATTAATTATTAATAAACGCTGTAAACGCTATTTTAGATTTTTATTTTGTTTAACTTAACTTTAAGATACTTTTAGACTACAGCTTTGTAAACTTGACTGACGATACCGATACCTTAATGTATGTTGGTCTGATGGTGAATAAATTTATTATTATTATTATTATTATTATTAATGAAAATCCCATCATATTCGCGTAAATTATAATTTTGTAATTTTTAACCCCAAAAACACGTTTTCAACATTTTATAAATGAAGATATCCGATCCAGCATACACATGCCATTACGGGAGGTAATGCGGGAGACTGAAACAGTCTGGTAGTGGTGGGGACGTGAACATCTACTGAGAACTTAAAGCTGCCTATAAGCCTTGAAAATTGGCATCACACTATATATTATTAAATATTATCTCTGTTATTAAGATTTGAAAGAATCAGAACCACCGTAATCTGAATAATATTGCGCATATTTTATATAAACTTTCAGTCATGAAATAAGCCAAAGAATTACCCCCTTGCGTATATACATAATATTTAGGAACACCCTGTATACGTCTTTAGAATTTGTATGCAGTCATGCTGCGTAATTCATCTTTTTGCATATATTTTTCTATATGTAAATGATACTATTGGCTACTATTCTCATAAATTGTGGCTTTTCTATGATTTACTTACACATTTCTAATTATTCTCAGTAAATAATTTAATCTAAATTTATAGATTAGTGTTGCCCTACAGAAAACTGACGGATAATAATATTCACAGGACACCAACAATGCAAAATACATATTTTTATTTTACTGTTACTGCTGTAAGCGCGTGCGAAAAATTAAATAGGGCCGGTTATTAAATCGGCAACATACATAAGAAGTCCAAGACTGAACCTTTAGGTACACCTTTAACATAAACTTTTATGAGTGCAAAGAATTTTAATGGCAATACCTTGGATAAAAAGGTCATATAAATGTATGTCATAAATGGCCAACTTTTCAAGATAAAGGGTGTTAAAATCAAAAAAAAGACATATCGTCATTATATTGAAGAAGATCACACCTTTGCCACTAGTGAAAATGTGCCAGAGCAAGTTGGCAACCAAATATGGTGGGTTCCGGCACATTAGTCTAATTGCTCGACGACATTTGGATACTGTGTATTTTAAGTGGAATAGGTAGTGCAGGACCACAACTTTGGCTCCCATGGTCACCAAAAATGAATCTCTTGGACTATTTTCTGTAGAGGCATTAGTTTACAACAGCTCAATTGAAAATATTGAGGATCTGAGGAACCGCATTGTTGCAGCATGTGAAATAATCTGTAATACTCCAGGAATTTTTGAGTGTGTTATGCAATCTATGAAAAGGAAAATGAACGCATGTATCGTGGCTGGGAATGGTCATTTTCAACAATTACTTTGATTTGTTAGGTTTTTAAACAATCGTTTTATCATTGCCTCATTGAGAAATGTTTCATTTAAAAAACTTTAATTTCGATGGTTTTATATCTTTCGTATTTTTATAAAAACGATTTGTTGCACAACAAAAATGCAAGAGGCAATTTTTTTGTAAATTTTGTATAGATCAGAATGTTATAAAAACAAATCCATATTTGAAAGAATCTAAGGAATACAATGTTTCTTTTAACAAAAGTTGAACTACAATATTCATACGTAAGCCACTGGTGCCGAACCGCAAGAAAAATTTAAAGCATACTGAAAAATACCCCTTAAAACATTATAAAAATCATACCAAATTTCAGAAAAATATGTTGAAACGTTTTCGAGATTTTTGGAAATATTTAACTTAAACAAATAACAAATAATATTCAATAATGGGATATTCTGTATATCTAGTACTGAAATTTATTTTTAGATGGACTATTATTTCAAAAAAATATGTTTAGTTATGATTGTTTAAATTTTAATAAAGATGAAATTCCATAACAAATATGTCATCAAAATTATATTATGAAAATAATTAAGAACCTAATAAATGAATTAATTAATAATTTTAATTACATTATCAATACTGTTTGGTCATTTAATACGTTATTATTATACTGCTGAACCATAATTAAGTAAAAATGAAGTAAAAAAAAATAAAAAATACACTGATGTAAACATGGGTCCTTACCTACAGAGTTTTCATTAAAATAGGGTTGTTGAAACAATAATTAATCAAAGAGGAACATGCGTGGAAGAGATTTTAATGACAAGCATCACTCACAGGCCATTTGTATGAGTAGTATCAAATTTACAAAACAAACTTTTGAAATGCTAATGTTAAATTAATTAATTTAACATTATTTACCAAGTGCAGAATACTTTTTACCATATTTAAATAATAATTAGAATATGAAACTTATACCATTGATGTTCTGTCTTTCAAATCTAAATCTCCGCTATATTTCATAGAAGCAAAATTCCTGTAAAAATTAAAAACTTTAATGTTTTAATTATTTTTATTTAAGAGTAAATCAAACGTGACAGAAATGACAATAAAAAGTCAACACTTTGAAGCAGATAAATTCAGCATTACATTATGAACAAAGACAATCCTAAAATGACTAGCGTATGGATACTTTTTTTGTAAAAATTACGTTAGGGTCCATTATTACTGGGCTGCGGTTATTTTTTTGGTCGTCGTTCACAGTACTCATCTCGGTTCTGAGAACTATACACTTTGTAACTTCCAAGGCCCGCTTTTTAAACGTAAAGAAACTAGAGGACATGCTTAATAGAATCTTCTCCAGTGGCGTACATTATTTGCAGAAATACGTCATATGTATCCCCAACTAAAACTCACTTTTAAAAACACTATAATCGGTAAAAAAATATATCAATTCTAACTTTGTGTATCTAAGTTTATAGATTTTTATTTGCTTTGTTTCTTGAGATATTTTCCTCAACTGTGGTGGTTTTAAAATTTATTTTTTATTTCAAAGAAAGACATGCATTTTCTTTTTTCACTAGCAATTGCAATATACCAATTAAACGTTATCAATATTTCATGCTTGAGAGCTGATAAATCCAAATATTATCTCCCAGTTGGTTACGACTTTTGTAATACCGGTAGACTTTTGGTAAGCTAACAAATGGTCCAAAATATCTTCTATGAGGTTGGATGTAATATACGACGTTCTTTGAAGGACCTTGTCTTATACAACAAGAATGGAGAAAGACGACTCCAATAAGCTCAAAATCATAAAAAGCAGCAAACACAATTGGCATATGTAGTAATCATCGATGTGTTAAAATTCTGATTTTGCCAAATACAAAGAGTATTTACGTTTAGAGAGAACACATAAATGTGCTCCATCTTACAAAAATCGAAGTGCCAAAATTTTGGAGAACAAAATAATACAGAATATTAGAGGAAAACTTAAAGAATCCCCTATTATTTTATTTATTGGTAATAGAGATGTTTGATTTACTCCCGAAAAGATAGGGACGCTAATATTTTATGAGTCTAATAATGCTCAATAATTCTAATTTAATCACGAAATAGTTACGTTCTGCAGGCGGTTTTTGGAGAACAGTTAAATTTAACATTCTGTAGATCAAAGCTGTCAAGTTGACAAAAGCTCTTTTTAACATATAACACAAACTCATTCGTTATCTATATTTAAACTAAGTATTTTTAAAATTTAGAATTTTCTTTACCTACTGCCATAATTGAGGAGGTATTGTTTTTGGCACTGAACAAAAAACTTTCATATTTTTGATACAGAATATGAAAGGAAAAAATAACTATATTGTTGCCTGAAATCTAATCATGTCAATATAATAATTAGGTAAGTAAATTATGTTTTTAAATAAAAGTGAATATTTTTCAAACATGCAATTTTTGATGCCATCAATGTACTTCCACAAAAAAATAATTAAAATTTTCGGTAGAGAATCTGCAATAATCAACGTAAATTTTATTAATCATTTTATTACGTTTCCTCGTAAAAATGTATAAGGCGGATATAAATGATGTATATTAAAAGTATACGACTATTCAAATATATTAAGCAGATAATAAATATATATTTCTGCAAAATGTGCAAAAAAAATATAATTAATGTTATTAAAAAGTATGGTAATGTCACTGATTATGTATTATCTGTTTTTATGAAATATTCCTGATTTTCTGTAAACACATACATACTATAAACTGAAAAATATAAACTATCACAAAACTAGTACAATAATTTTTAATTAGTGATTTGCAGCTGATAAACTTCTACAGAATAAAGAAAAAACCATTAACATTACTTTTCAACCCACGTAACTCAATAACAAATGAAATTTTACAAACCTCACTTGGTGATAATACATGCACATATGAAATTCCTTGGAATCTACGTAGATAAATATTTAAACTTTGCTCAACATATTGAAGAAACAAATAAAGAATTAAAGCAATATATGCTATAGGTGAGAAGAAATTCAAGCAAAAAGCAGCTTTAAATGTTTACTTTGCTTACGTTCAAAATGTTGCTTTATACGAATAGAATTTGGAGATCCGCTGGCTTATCAGAGATGATTTTTTTAACACAAAAAGAACACTACGTATGCTGTTTGAACCAAACTGATTCTTGTAGAAATTATTTCCAGTTACAAAAAATATTTACAAATTTGTATATAGTTAATATATAAATTAGAAATACTGATTTTTAATAGACGGAAAACAATTTTTACTTCCACAGATATTCATGGATATAATACAAGATAATATTATGTTACTTTTCCCAAACTATTTATATGACATAATAGGAAAGGTCCTCTTTATTCTGGTACAACAATTTTTAATCATCTCCCAGATATTTGCAAAGCACACAATGTTAAATTACTTAAAAATTTCTAAGATATATATTTTGTAATATTAATAACTTTTATGACTGTAACTTTGTGGAGGTCTGATTTAGTTTTTTTTCTCTATTATTATTCTGTTTTCTAATTTATTTTCTGTTCTCTCCCGATGTCTTTTTAAAGGCGATGTATTTGCATTTTTTTTTTAATTTGTAGTTTGGAATTATATTGATTTGTATAATTAAACAGAATTAACTACCATAATAATGTATAAATTAAACTGTAAATTTCTTGTGAAAAGTAAATATATATTTCTATTGGAATCCTTTATTACATACCATAATCACAATTTTTGATACAATAAATAATGTTATGCACTCATCGTGTTTTAATTTAATGAAAATAAAAAGTTACATCCGGTTGCAATATAACCCTTAAGGGATGCCAAATAATCATAATATTATGGATGGACGCCGCTGGCGCAAGACGACTGAGGTATCTACCTTGATATTTTTTGCCCTAGAGTGAGACAGCTGCCATCAGGAACGATACAGTGGACAAGAGAGAAGCCATCTATTTTAGTATTAGAAAGGACCAAAGGAGCAAAATTAATAGTAATGTGGTGTAAAAAGTAGTGTGTCTGATTGAATATTTGAAAAACTTTTGGGGTTAATCGAAAGAATATTGGTTTATCGAAAATAATACTACCACAAATGGAATATTTTTTTTATTTATCTGGAGTCTGTTTTAATCTCTAACGGTTTTTATTAGTCATCAGGGGTACTAAAGTTATACCAATTTATGAGAAGTTTTATTGTTTAAGATGTTAAACAAATTTATAATAAATATAAACTGAAGTTGTTAATGATGTCGGCACTAAACAGATTATGAAGCAATTGCTCCAGACTCTACTCGTAAAATCCAGATAATAATAGCCGTTAAAATAGGTATGTGGGTACTTAGTTTAAAAGTAGCGTTAAATAGAATACTAATCAAGATTATTTTTTCTAGCATGTAATATTTAACTGTTGAAACTCGTTAAGTGCATAAAACCTAAATGAAAGCTTATAATTTTTTACCAATTAGTGTTTATCTGTAAAATTGTTTATGGAGTAATATTTTTTCGACTTTTTGACCTTTCTGTTAATCTTATAGCTATGTTCAACAAAAAGTAAGCGAAGAAAATTACTAGCAGAACCAATGAAGTGTGCCAAATAAAACATAAGAAAACTTTGTTTCCTGTATTATGGAAATCAAATTAAATTATATTCATGATAAGGCAAACAGAAAAATTCTCATAAAATTCCTTTTATTAGTGTGACCGGTTTCGTGAACAAGTAAATTACTTCACATCTTCAGACACTGAAGTAATTTACTTGTTCACGAAACTGGTCACACTAATAAAAGGAATTTTATGAGAATTTTTCTGTTTGCCTTATCATGAATAATTACTCATATGGGATTAACCTACCTACGTTAAATTATATTGTATACGGAAGGGTTGTTATTGATTTTATTACCGAAAATAGGCCAACGTCAAGTATGTGATTAAAAAACAGTTCTTCAGAAATTAAAAGCAAGAAATTGCATTTTAATGAACAGTCACGTTCAGGAGTTTTACTCAGTGTTAGCTACTTTTATTTGGAAGGACAGTCAGTCATTCAGAAAAAATACCTTGGCTATGTGCTTATAGTAAATGCTATTCATAACCCAAAGTTTACGTTGGAAAGAAGGAATTTACGAATAAGAGCCGAAATGCTGATGAAATGGCGTGTATTATTTTAAACCGTGTTCGACACCCACATCTATTATCATGCAAACACGCAATGAATATATCTTAACAGTTAGTTATTCCTTATTGGTAATCTTTTTGTTTTAGAAAAAGTCGTTTTACTTATAAACTATAATATTATATCGAGGTTACATATCTAAAGGAAACAGTTTATATTTCGAACATTCTCATTTAGTTGTGAAAAAGTAGTTGTGTTGCTGTTAAATGTTTGCTTTATGCATAATAAATAGGTGCCATCTTTATCAGCAATCAAAATATGGTAATTTGCCAAAACCAATTTGGATTTAAATAAGTTTCTATATAGAAATAAAATGACTAAATAAATTTTTTTCTGCTTTTCGTTTAAGATTATTGTTTCTATACCATATTGGTATTCGTCAGCATTTGGAAACTGATATTATACATTGCATAATAGCTTCCCATTGTACAGGCTAAGTAATTCATTAACAAATGTTTTAATGAACCCTTAGCCCATTTTGAATTTAACAATCAGGAGTTGCTTATCATTCTCATTCAATTATTAAGAGAGGGCCCAATATATAGCCTTGTGGGATATTTAGAATCACTCTCCGAAGCTGACTTGTTTCGTCGTTAATTTGGTCGCTGATTTTAAACATAAATCTTAAAATTTGAAGTAAATTTTAGTGGTGATACTCTCATCCCATACTCATAGAATTGATGATCGATAGTCAAGTATATAAGGAAAGTCAATAAATAAACGAAATGGACACTCTTTTTAATGTGTATGTGTCCATTGCTAATAATATAACCACTTTATATATTTTATAAAATCATATTGCTCTGGTGAAATTATATATGTACGTATGTATATATTTATTATTATTTTTCTTATAAATTGTTGTAAAATCATTAATCTTACTTGACAATTGGAAGAAGGAAATATTTATACACTCATCAATTAAATTATGCAAAGGCATTAATAAAAGAATTCATAAAACATGAAAAAGTTCATGTGAGATAAAATCTCAAAAGCATTCATTTCTGTGGTAAATTTATTAAAAACTAGGAATTTCATGTCAATCGCGTGCTGATTCTAAACATCTAACCTAAAATTAGTTTAAAGCAATGCAGAGAAATATAGACGGAATTTGACTAATACCCGCCTATAATATCAGGGTTTTACAATTATATTGTTTTCGAATCGAAACTAAATAATGTCTTTGTATAGAGTTATAGGCTGAAATTACTTTTTTCTGGTCGAATTTACTCATCCCAAGGTGAAGCAGGCTACAGATAATAATAGAGAAGCGGCTGAATTTTATTATTATCTCTTTTTTTTGTCTACCGTATCCTAATAGCACCATAAGGTTTAAAGTTAATTGGTATTTTTGCAGGAATGCAAATTATTCCTGATACAAGTTTACATATAGCGGTTTTACCGCAAAACAGTGTATAGTTTAGATAATAATAAATAATATAATGCAACTAGTTTCAGTTTTATGAACTTTACATTATGTAATGCATGAGATAAGAGCTACCTGCCTTTTCAGTGAAATGTCAGTAATCTTGCATGACTTAGATGTTATTTAATTCTATATTATATTTTCTTTTACAAAAAATCTATTGCTTTCTCCCCTCTCAAGTGAGTAAGGTATGCACTAACGATAAAATTGAATATGACGCCTTATGGCGCAAAAACATGCTTTTCGCAAAAAATCTATCTGTGTGTCTTTATGTATCACGATGGCAATATACAGTTTTTGAGATAACGCTTTCAAATTTGGCACACTCGTTCTAGAGGTCAAAGTAAAAGATGACTTTGTAGATGAGCAGAGCTCGGCGAAGGTATCGGTTTCCAGTGACGGCTTTTATTCAGACATAACATTATATTGTAAACACCTACTGAACAGAAAAACGAAAATTTATCCAGCATGATAAAGTGAATTTCATTTAATTTTAAAATGTTAATACGTACATACTCATTTTATCGAAAAACGTGAGACAAGAAACAAGTTATATTTTACACTAGCCAAATTTGGGGGTGACGTCACACTATATTTTTCTCATAACTCGTGAACGGCTGGAGATATCTAAATTCTGTAAAGATGTTTAGTTCCTTGTTAAGGGTTACTTAGCGGTAGGGGTTTCATCCCCGTACCCAATGCTGGTTATTTCGGTTTCCTACATTTTTGTTTATAGATAGCAAACCTATATTCAAGCAAATTAAACTTAAAATTAATGCTTTGCTTATACCAGGGTCCCCGTGCTAGAGCCTGGAGCCTCTAGTGTAGGGGCCGTAAGCAAGAACATTACGAAGTGAGCCACAGGAGTTAGTGCAGATAGGTAGTTGAAGATCGTTCAAATCTACCGGCAGCCATTTAACATCTGGCCGGCGCAAAATTAATAAATAGTAACTATAATGAAAATATTTATACCATACTAAAAGGCTTCACTGACTATTTTAAAAATTTGTTCCTTGAATGGAGAAAAACTAGTTCCATGAAAGCAACTAAGTAAAATATCCTTTGCTTACAGTAACTTCAATAGCAAGTATATTACAATACGTAAGATTCAAGAATTCAGTTAACTATGTAAATTGTTGATTTTATGGCAGTTTCAGATATCATTTCAAAAGAATTTTTGAATTTTCTTTTTTTGCGTGTTTCTTTGTTGTTTCCACTGTTAGACTTCTAAGTGTTAATTATTATAACGACACTTTATAAAGTAACGTTTTAAAACACGACTGAGATATATAGGCTTTAACATTTGTTTTTCTTATGACGGCCATATTTGATTTTTATACTGGTTGAAACATTTGTTTTTATTTTTAATGTAAGAAGGATTTATGAATGAAAATAAGAAACACAGAGTCTAAAAAAAGGGATCTCCAAAATTTAAATCTGAAAAGCTGCTCGAAGTTATCCCAAAATTGTAAAAATTTTTTTGAAATTTCTAATAGCTTTTTAGATTTAAACTTTTATTCTTCTTTTTTTCATCCATAATAATGAAAACCCAATGGTAACGATAAAAACACACAGTATAATTAATTCATTTTTTGTTAGAACAATTACTGAAAATATTTTTCACAATGTTAAAACATTTTCTAAAACAACGTTATTTAATGGTTATTGTTTAATTTGCAAAAATAGCACAATACAAATGTTATGAATAAAATGAACAATTCCAATTTGTTTTAAATACAAATTATTGCACCATTATTAAAAGGGAAATCAAAAACTATTTATCTAGATACAAAATGTCTGTATCTGCTCATCTGAAAAACGTGTCGTTTGCTATTGTTTCTTTGTTTATTTCTTGTTGTTTGCCGCCCTAAATGGAATACATTTTAAATTAAAATTTTAGAATGTTATTAGTGAAAGTTATATATTTCATAAGAGCTATAACAATTATTTTTGATATGCAGATTTATCATTAAATTTAATAATAAACAGAACATTTGCATGTCTTACACGTATTTTTTACTAAAAGATAAATGAATATTATAAAGAAAGGAAGTACGTATTGACATAATATTTTGTTCTTTACTAAATACCAGATGCATGCATTCAATTAATATTTTTTTCTGTATTCCTGAATACTGTACAAGGTAACATAATTAAATCTACTTAATCTGTAATTTTCCGCAGGTAATAGTTAACTTACTGTACATTTAATACCTTTGTAAAAGCTAATAAAATTTAAATAAGTTCTCATTAGATTCCCGCACTTCTAAGAATCGTAACTCATTTTGAGTCATTTATTTTAATTTTTTACCACGCAATCGCTTAATTAAATTTCAGTATAACTTAGAAATAGCTTTAACTTGTACTTATACAAAATTCTATTCAGTACGGAATACACATTTATGAAGCCGGCCCGTTGTAATGCAGTCTATCCAGCTGAGATAGAGGACGAATATACAACATGCGCTGAGAACTATAACACAGGTTTGCAGCGACCAGTAGGTTATGTCGGCTTATCACTAGGTACAGTAATTGGTGCCCTCTACGCGCGGCTATCCTCTACGTTTTGTCAGGAAGGGTAAGCTTATCTGTTGTTTTGTTTTGTGCGTTTACTGCGTTCCAGGTTATAGATACTTTTTTTTAGTTTTACAGTGATTTAAGTGCGTATTTATATACTTTTTTTATTTTTTGTTCGTTTTTAAAGTGGTGTGATTGAAGCAGCAAAGAAAAGGCAGGTCACATTTGTTGTTGCAAATTTTGTAAAAATAAAAGGTACACTAGAAGATAGAACTTTTTTTATATTCCTCCTCCTTATTCTGAAAGGTAAGCAACTTTATACAAAATTTGAAATACAAATTTGTTATTTACACTAATCTTAATTATTGTTAAAGTAAAGGGGTTACTCGATAATAAGAAAATACTTGTTAGGTCTGAAAATCACATTTTGGCATTTTCCTAGACGATTTCTGATGTTATGTAAAAAATGCATAAGTTGCTTATAGTAAGAATATTAAGGATAATGCAAAACGAAATTTGTATTAAATATAATTATTACGAAGGACATCGTTATTTCGTTTTTATGCAACAAAAATTATTATTATTACGAGATTTCTTTTTATTTTAATCTGTTTTACTTCCACACCACGTTGTGTGAGTAGAAGCAATTTTTCTATAATGTCAACAAAATGTGCTTTAAGAAAAAAAATACGAATATTTTACATTCTTAAAGTAATTAACAGAAATTTTAAATCTTACAAACAAAACACAAAATTAATAGTTTGGAGACATCCAATATTTGCTTTTTTTATACCTAGCTATTTTATTTTGTAACCTAAATAAATGTTTAGCCTTTATTATTCAATTATTTATATGTATTAAAATATTTCACCTATTGTCTATTTTGTGTTTCGTTTATCTAGAATCTACAAATATTTTATTTTAAGCGTGTAAATTGCCAAAAAATAAAACATGTACTGCACAAACTGCAAAGTACACTATATTTATTAATGATGCAAGTGTATGCTGAAAAAAATAAACAACTGTTAATGGAGATGATATAAGAGGTAAGTCTTTGTAAGTTATACGATGCCCCTCACAGACGCCAGTCAGTTTCTTAAAACTGACCAAGTTTAATAATAATATATATAATATAATATGATATAGTATACTATGAAGTACTGTTTTGAAATATAAATGCCTGGTGTCGGAAGCTTTAAAACTGACATTCTTTTATCTGTAAATTAATGTGTTTTTCCTAGGCTAAAAAGTCGTGTTATATAAGCATTTATTATAATAAAACAAAAAAGGTTTAGTGCCATATTCCCCAAAAAGAAACAATTATGCAGCTACGGACACGTGTTTCGGAGTTATTGCCCATCATCAGCGTATCGTAGCTAAGGAATTGGATCTACGATGGGATAGATCAGGAACAAGAACTAAAATAAGGCTGGAAAGTACAGTACACAGTACTCAATTAATGTCTTCATGTTCCCATGTGCCACATTTGGGGCCTCGATGAGCACAGTTAACACACAGAGCTCTATGTGTACTTCTCATTTCCACCTGGCACATACAAATAAAACAAGATAGATTTATTGGGGTTCAAAATAAAACCAAAAAGGATTAGTGCCATATTCCCCAAAAAGAAACAATTTTGCAGCTACAGACACGTGTTTCGGAGTTATTGCCCTCGTAGATCCAATTCCTTAGCTACGCTACGCTGATGAGGGCAATAACTCCGAAACACGTGTCTGTAGCTGCATAATTGTTTTTTTTTTGGGGAATATGGCACTTGTTTTATTTTGAACCCCAATAAATCTAACTTGATTTATTATAATATTTCAGAAAGAGCTTGCAAAATTAGATGCTTGTAGCTTAAATTAAGTAAAACGATGAATAATTTTAGAAATAATAATCGATGCAATTTACAAATATAACTTGATAATTAAATAATCATTAATATTTACGAAGTTTATTTGTTTAAATTCGTTTAATTGTGAAATAAATTAATAAAGCATATTTCATTATATTTCCTGCCACTCGCAATGCAACTTTTAATTAATTCAGTTTTTAATTGTAATTTTACGTTAAGCTGTTCATACTACTTTTTTACCCGCTGTTGTTGCTAAAAAAAACGACTTGCTTAACGGCATGCGGCAGTAGAAAATAAAAAAGTAAATTAGGTTGATAATTAAATTTCAAAAAGAGGTTAGGCAATTAAAGATAGTAGATTAAACAGCATAAGAATTATAAAAATATAAAGCAGTACAAGCGCGGGTTTACGGGGGGTAATGGGGTAATTAATAATAATAATAATAATAACAATAACAATGTAATATTTCATACACCCAACTTTCCTCTCAAAATTTTAAATATTTCCGAAAGTAAAACATTACGAAGCAAACATTTTGGGCTTACTTCCAGTTATTCCAATCAAAGAAACTCGACACACTGACCCATCATCATATCGTACCAACATCATGGGAAACCCGTTCGTGCGAAACCTTCACCACACTGATGATTGTTGCCAAATTCACTACTACTCAGCAACACTGTCTTAGAATTGGACCTGCCATCGATAACCCTGCACTTTTTAACTCTTGGCCACATGAAAAATGAAGGGGATGTGACGACAAAAATACTGGTCAACTGTTTATTGTAAATGAATTAGATTATGACAATTTCTTAAATGTCAAATATCTTCAGACTCAATGGGCAATAACTTGCATTACAACACAGATGGTAAAATATTTCATTGGTTTGATATTGTCATGATCAGGTTTACTAAAGAAAGTCCTTTCCAATTTCTATATAAAACGAGTTACAATGACTTGACTTTTAAACCAGCCATTCCCTCAAAAAGAAAAAGCCAAAAACAAGTCTTATCATTGGCAAACTTTACAAGCAACCGCTGGAAATTGACCAAAATAAATACAATCGTCTCATAGAGCTCTGCATAAAAAGTCAAATTCTCAAAAAGCATTATAGTTTTTATCAAAATCTGCAATATAAACATCACGACAAAAAGGACGACGAATGAGAAGATGGGAAAGAAGACGAGAAAAGTATAGAAATTCTGTTTTAGAAAAGAAAAGCAGATAAATAAGATGAGGACGAAGAAGAGAAGAAAAAAGAAATTTACCTAAGAAAAGCCTATATAATTTAGTATAAATACAGATTTAACCAAGGAGATTTCTTAAAACATTTTGCTACGGAACGTTTCAAAAAGATATATGCCAAATTCGAAATTATAACTGGGTATCTTGGAATGCAACAAATGACAAATGCTAATTTTAATTATATGTTTTCATTGTTTAAATATACTAGTTAGTGGATCGGTACCTAGTTTTGGTAGGTACCAACAGATGACATGCTTAAATGAAATTAGAGGGAATAGGTCAATTAAAACAGGAAAAGAGTTTTCTTAATTTAGTCGACGTTTTGCTATATTTATTAACATCCTCAAGTCTAATTATATTGAGTTACTTTTTAGTTCCGAGGATGCTAATAAACGTCGACTAAACTAAGAAAGTAGTTTTTCTGTTTTATTGCCCTATTCCCACTAAGTTGTACTATGAACATAGCAGGCACTAAACATTCAATAAATTTAAATTTTCTCCCACCTTCTTTGACTATTAAGTCACGCTTAAGAACTCGAACCTACGACTACACGCGAAATAACTCCACCAGCCACCAGTCATTAAACATGTTGTTGTAAGTGTACATATCAAATCACGAAGGAGAAAACACTGTCATGCATCAGCTGTGCTGAACGACACTTACTGATTGGCGACTGTGGATTCCCCTCCACTGCTAATGGTTAAACGTAAATTGCACACACCAATGGCCGTGTTTGCACTTTCGTGGTTTTATTTGGTTAAACATCTCTAACAATAATTGCTGGCAACGATACACTTTGCCGGGGCCGGGTTCCTTTTTTTTTACAAAGTAGTTGATCCATGACAGAATTTTTTAATTTTCTTGTTACAAAATGTTTTGTACGCCTTTTCTTTCTTAACGTATTCTCCCTTCGCTTCTCTACCTCTGTTTATGTTTTTCAAAAGGTTCCAGGTTTTCTATAATACGAGATTTAACCAAATGTGATTAAAACACCTAGAAGGAATCATTAATGTTATTAATTTAAAACGTTAACTAAAAAAATAGAAAAATGTCTTGTTCATGGTATAATATGAAATTGTACCCTATACCTATATAGGTATATGCATAATTTACTATGTAAATTTAACACTGTGCACGTTACAAACAGCCGTAATAAGCCTTCATCTGATTTTGTAAATACCTTCTAAAATTAACTGCAGGTCAAGTAAGCCAATCTGAATTAATGTACATATATATAATCCAACATTGTCACAGATAACTGTTAAAATAAACAAGAAATGTTTACATTTAAGTTAGTATGCTATATGCATAAATTAATATTGATGTAAGTGTTTTACTGCCCAACAGAGATTATTCTCTGTACGTAACTGTATATCCAAATACTACTAGCTATATTTTCCAATATCAGTTTGTAATAATTACTGTTTCTAGAGAAATTAAGTATATAAGTCTAAGTTATTTAGTTTTCGACTATTACTTCATTTTAATCAATATCCGCTAAAAAACTTCTCTTTGGGAGGGAATAGAATTTAACTTTATAATGAAAAATATATCTGGATCGAACCTACTGACAAATATTACATTACTTTTATATACATATATGTTGTTTAAATTTAAAAATAAAATTAATGTATATTTTTTTTAATATGAAATTTAGCCACAAATTCATCATTAAATTTGCATGAAAATTTTATTTTATTTATTTTTTTTTAGTTACTTATTTCGTCACATTATTTCCGCTACCAAGAACAATTGCCTATGCTAGTATATTAGTGGTTGTATAAACACTGGCAGCCTTATCTTGAAAAAAATTGCCGAACACCCACAATTTTACATGACTTTTCGAAAGACGGTAATTATAATGTACCTCATCTTGATACAACCCGAATTTGAACCACATCGTCTGAGTACATGGATGCTCCACAATCCCTCACATACCGATCCCAATATTTTAGACTTAAATGCTATAAGTATACGGAGATGAAACCTTACAATATTATATTATAAAATGCTAAACATTAAAAAATGTTTTCTAATTTCTTTCCTATGATTTTTTGTGTTTATTTTTAATAATGCCTCATGCTTGTTTTTTTAAAGAGTATGTGAAGAATTCAAATTTTATTTATTATATTTTTCAATATAAAATTGTTACAACTACTAATTTTATAACGATAATCGGTAGATCTTATCTAACATTATATGCAGGATAGTCTCTAATTATTAATGTTTTAATTGAGAATAGCTGTTTTTAAATATATTGGACGTCCATTGAATATCTATTCTACGACTTAAAAATTAATTTGTGGTGGCATTCCTAAAACTAATGAGTGACTTAATTTTAAGTAAAAATATTTTCTTAAGTACGGTCATCTGTCTATTTTTATTTTATATTTATTATATATTGGGTATTATCTAAATCATTTGAATAATATCAACCTAAAATTTTATTAATTATAAGAGAATTTTAATTCGGTTTAAACTTTTTATTTTAATTTTTTGACCTCCGTTTCTTACAAAATCTCACCAATGGTGAATCGAGGATCGTATGGAATTGATACAAATTTCGGAGTTTCACTTTTATTTCGAAGTGTCTCTTTATATTTACATTTCCTAATTATTTTATCAACTAGACTTACGGAATATCGGTTACTCACGGCTATATCCTTAATGAATGCCTTTTCTTTTTTCACACCTCTCCTTATTGAGGGAGAAGCTATAGGCGAGTGAATTAGAACATTAAATCTCACAATTTTGTCTAAAGTGCAATTGAGAGTACTTAAGGATATATTTTAAAGTACTAGTATCTTTTCTGTAGATATCAAATTCTAACTCAAATTATTGTCTATGTTTTTTTTATTTACGGCATCCTGTAATGTTTCTTCTCACCTTTTTTTGGGTATTACGCCACTGTCCTATAGATTATTTTAAAAAAATGTTAAATAAATCTCTGCACCAAAAGGATGTCAGAGGTTGATTTTTTAAAAAAAATGTTTTTTCCTATTCAAAATGTCGCCCCTAAAAAAAACCTTAATTTGAAAATGAAAGTTTAATTAAGCTTAAAAGCAGTGTTGAATTATATGCATTATACTTCTTCTGAAACCAACGACTTTATTAACTACCTTGGAAATATTGATCACAATTGGATATATCTCAATTTGTTAATTTTTATAATCTTAACTAAAATCTATTAAATTTTAAGTTCTGTGTACCTCAAGGTTATGTTCTGGAGTCAGTACTTTTTTTGTATTTATTCGAGGCTTGTAACATATTACAGTTGCGGACTGGTTTTTAAATAATAAGTTAGCACTGAATAGAGATAAGGGGAAACAACGATTTTTTAGTCTAGATATCTAGAGAGTGCATACTCTCTAGACATCGATTTCTCTCATTTTGTTAAATTTTTGGACATAACGGTATAACATTCAATGCTGATCTATAAGAATATATCAAAATATATTTCCTTGTTGCCCAGTTTGTAAAATTGTGTGTCATAGACAATGATGGCATATCATGCTATGTATATGTATGCCATCTTGGCATATATTGCAACCATTTATTCATTCCAAAGAAAGGTTATAAGGACCATTGCAGAATTTTCATGTAGAGACAATTATAAGAACTCTTTTATAAATCCAAATATAATTGCTCTACTCCGTAGATAGTACATAATGCAGTATCTCGTATACTTAAAAAAAAATCTAAATAATTACCCAACACATGACAGTGTTCATCTTATTCAACGGGTAATAAAAGCAATATCAATTTAGATTTTTGCGGTTAGTGAAGACAGGTTATTATACAATAAATCTGTTAATGTGCCGTCCTAGAACTTGATTCAAACAGTTCAAACTTGTAAGTCAAACGTTTTTTGCTAGAAAATGCATTTTAAAATTTTCACAAATTCCTATTAACTAATTGTTCGTAAATACAATAATCATGTTTTATTTTAATATTTTATTTATACTTCTATTTGTCTTTACGTAAGAGTACAATATTATAATAAGTTAAAAAAAAATTATCTGTGACAGCCTGTTTGTTTTAAACTGTTTTTATAATGTTTTCTGTAAAAACACATTAGTGTATCGTTGAAATTTTTAAATTGGGCAAATTTCTCAGCATTCACGTGTAAAATTCCGATTTTAAACATTTTCTTTATTAATTACCTGATTTTTTTTCATGTTTGATCTATATATCTTGGCCCACTGACGGAGTGAAGCTATTTTACGTAGCTTTTATAAATTTCAATGGAAATTAAAGAAATTCCGAGATGCAGTACCTTGGGTTTGCCGAGGTGGGTATTTAAGCCACTTAAAGTTAATATAATGCGGCAGGGAAGAGAATCAACTGGCTAATTGCCCTCACTAGAGGTGAATTCGAGGGTATCTCGCCTCTGGCTCTCGTCAGCCGCATCTTTGCCTCACAATGACATGTTTTACTCTGTCATTACGCGGGGAACATCCAACTGAAATTATATAGCACCGTATATTTTTGTCATAATTATTTTTTGGATTCTATAGCCTAGTATAAAGAAATGAAAATAGGTCTTGTGGCTTTCTACTCTTTATTTTGTGATACAATAAAATTTTAGGTGGTGATTATAAACATGGTTGCGAGAATCAAATTCAATTTTATGGGCAGCGTGTTCAGTTTAGAACTTTTAATGGATTTACCATTATATAGCCGGAATTATATTTGTGTTAGCCAAATAATTTATATGTTCTCTGTATTATTTTACTATGTTTATTTGTTATTATTTGTAAATAGTAAATTTTCGGTTTGTTATGTTTTTAAGTGTCATTCTGTAATTTCTGAAGATCATGTAATAATACGCATTTTTGAGGGGGAAAAATCATATTATTTATATTATTATACACATTTATACGTTTTTATAGTGTCCTGAAAATGCTAATAAATTTATCGAAACGTCCACAAGTTAAAAAATAAAAAAATCTGTTTCATTTTTATGATCCCTCAACCCATCTAAAAAAATACTCATTATATTTAATAAAAATACATTATTATTCTGAGCATGGGTGTCGCCTCCAGATTTCCAAGGTACCTGAGCAAAATTTTTGGAAATGCGTCTAAAGGTTTCTTCACAGTGAATACAAAAAAATATTACCTGGCTAATTAAGTTTTTAAAAATGTATAGGTTGTGTGCATTGACGTCACAGCTTTTGAGTCCTTAGGAAAACAAACATGTCATCGTGTCATCTACCAACTGAACGTGTTATTTTAAGCGTATTATGTGGTTTTTCTGAGGTTTAAAAATTAATCTTGGATTATTTAACATCAATTCCAATTAATTCCTGTTGTTACTTCGGTAATTTTTTTCTTACTTTGAAAAAGAAGACTTCGCCACAAATATTACGTATCTCCAAATATTACACATATTATGTGCCCAAAAAAGAAGATATCAAAACATTCAAAAGTCTTGAAGCATACAACCAGTTCGTTTTTGGTTGGGTGAAGGAAGTCCTTTGTAAGGAATTTTCTGCAAAAAGATTATTGTTGCAAAAGTAAGAATAAGTTATAAATTATCAGTTTCAGTATAAGAAGTTTCTTACTGTTTTACTGCAATTTATTATAATGAGTCTGATAAATTGGTTACTTGTAACAGAAGTTCACAAAAATGCAGATATTATGAAATATCACAAATTTAATGATTCTGTGGAAAAATACAGCTCAATTGCCATTAAAACTTGAACAGAAATCGGCTTGTTTTCCCTAAGGTCTGGTAACTGTGAAACTTTATGGCCACACGTACGCGACCTATTTATTTTATTTTCGTTAGTTTTGCTGTTTATGTCTGTAACAAATCTTAATTATGATAACATTAAATATCATATCTAAGTTGGAATACGAAAGTATATTTAGAAGCACTCTATCGGCGGCGGCCATGGATATTACGGTCTTGTCCAAATCATACGAGGCGCTGTTTTGGCACCTTTTTATAGTTGGTGGCGATTTTTGATAAAATATCTAAGGTATATGAATGAATGAAAAATATTAATATAACTTATTTGTCAATGTTAATCTAGTCAATCTTTTAAAATTAATAGCAATGCAATTTATTGGTTTTAATTATAGGACCTACCTATTATCTTTAGTACCTCGTTTACACCTGTAATATATTTCTGTATTTTTATAACAAATAAATGGAATTTCGTCAGCACTTAAATGTAATATATTCAGCTGATGTTACCTATCACCAGGGCAAGAATTTACTTTTAAACTCTATGTCTATAAAATTTGTCTGGGAAAAAATACAATTATAAGATATCACCATCCATGTCGTTTGAATAAATTTAATTAAAGCTTTTCTTTGAATTAATATAAGCATATCGTCACTAAATTTTATCACAGGAAATGATGACATTTTTATTATGATTTTCAAAAAAAGGCAGCTACTTTATAATTTGTTTAATCCCCCATATATATCTATCGGAAAAAGTAATTCATTCATGCTCTAAGCCAAAGTAGAAATTTTTGTATTATTTTTTACGATCCTAGATAAGAATAATAAATAAAGGCTGAATAGGTGTGGTGCATGTACTTTATAAACAATAGTTCAATAAAAACACCCAATAACGATGTAAATGACTTTCTCTTCTATATTTGATGATAGTTTCATAAACATTTTTTAAAGTACATTATAAATTACCCACCCCTTATCATTATTATTATTGCCTATAGAAAAAAAAGTTTTAAATAAAAGTTGTGTAGTTATGACTAAATTTTGTTAAAATGCTATCAAGAGTACAGTAGCGTGCAGATTTCAGGGGATACAAAAAAATAATATATTTTTTTAAATGGGATATTATTAAATTTTTGGAATGATCCTTTATTCCTGATTTCAAAATTTACCATATGTTACCCCTATCATATACCGTTTTTGAGATATTATACGTCGAATATCATAGTTAAACTAGTTACTGTAAATATGGAAAAGTTAACATTATTAAAGTGAGCTATGAAAATGACAACTATTATGTTTGATAAGTGACATTTCATTAATGAAATTATCAAAATTGTTTACAGTGAAGAAGAAAAAGTTCAAATATTTACTTGTTATATACAAAATAACAAAAATAGACCTGCAGCAAAAAGAGCATATAGGGTGTTGTATCCAAATCGTCCAACACCATCAGAAAATACGTTCAAAAATATTTATCGAAAGATGAATAATACTTCCAGTTTTAGTAGAAAAAAGCGTGCAGTTCAAGCAAACCAGGAAGAACAGCTAGATATACTGCTTCATTTCGAAGGTAAGCCCATCCATATTTATTCGCGAATAGACTTTTTTGAATCATTGTATTATTTTTTAAAAAATTCTGATTGTAGTATAAATAATGCAGTCGATCAATTAGGTAAAAGTTATTCCAAAATCCAAAGTATGTTAAAAAATAACAGCTACAGACCATATAAAATTTTACCCGTACAAGTTTTAACAGAGGCTCATGAAAGAAAAATGCTGGACTTTTGCCGCCAGATGGATCAAAAGTTGGATGAAGATACCGATTTTTTTACTAAAATATTATGGACTGATGAATCATCCTGCATGCGGCAGGGGTTTTTAATAGGAAAAATCGAATATCGTGGGAAAACAAGCACAACAGAAAAAGATTGGTAAAACAAATTAAAAAATCAGGAAAAAAAACTGTTAGCGTTTGGTGTGGAATTTTCAGAAACAAAATTGTTGGGCCTATATTTTATGATTATACTTTAACTGGGGTTACCTATCTGGAAATAATTATCTCAGAAGCAGAAAATATTCTTTTGCAGAATTTTTCGGAAGCCGAACTTGATGATATGATTTGGATGCAGGATGGGGCAACTCCGCATAGTGTCCTACCCGTTCGAGATCATTTGATTAATGTATTCCCAATATGGATAGGTAATAATGGACCTGTTAAATGGCCACCTAACAGTCCGGATTTGACCCCTATGGATTCATTTTTTTAGGGATTTCTAAAAGACATTGTCAATAATAATAATAATAATAATAGTATTCAAGTTATTATAGATAGGATTCGACTTGAAATAAACAATCTGAATGTAAATAATGAAGCCATTTCCGGTGCAATTATAAATATAAAAAGACGTTATCAATTATACATTGACAATAATGGTGGAAATCTCCTAAATAAATCTTTGTAATCTATTTTGTATAAATATTTGGTTTTTCCTTCCTCACTGTAAACCATTTTGATTATTTCATTAATGAAATGTCACTTATCAAACATAATAGTGGTCATTTCCATAGCTCACTTTAATAATGTTAACTTTTCCATATTTACAGTAACTAGTTTAACTAAGATATTCGACATTTAATAACTCAAAAACGGTATATGGTAGGGTAACATATGGTATATTTTTTATATCACGGAAAAGGGATCATTCCAAAAACTTAATAATATATAGGGGTATCCCATTTAAAAAAATATGTTATTTTTTTTGCACGCTACTGTACTTTTTGATAGCACTTTAACAAAATTCAGTCATAACCACACAACTTTTATTTAAAACTTTTTTTCTATAGGCAATAATAACGATGATAAGGGGTGGGTGATTTATAATGAATCACCCTGTACTACCTCGAGCATATTTATTAATAGTAATGGAATATTAACCTATAAGCAACAATTTTACAACATACATAATAATCACATGGATATCGAAATCGTTTCGTTTAATGCTTGGAAGTGGACAGAAATTTTACACCTATTTCTCAATCCCGGGACAAAGTAAGTTTTGTGTTTTCTTTGAACGTAATATCCATAAGTATGTCAGATGTGATTTTTTAGCTGTATTGGAAGCTCGTAAAGATGTTCTACCCCTATTTCTTACAATAAAGCAAAATGTTTCAGGTTTTAAATTGTTGGTTTCGCTTTGAGGATAATATTTATAAACCTCGATACCCTTACTTGATAACGATAATTAATTAATACCTGGTTCTCTTCCACCAACAATCTCTTTAGAATTAATTACCTAGGTATATTAATATCGATATCGATAGTTATTCATATCGGTATAAGTTGGTATCGATACCCAAATTTGGTATTGATACAGCAACAGATATTGATACAATTCTTAGTATCAATACTCGATATCAAAACACTCATATCACCCCACTCTATTGTACAATCAAGAGAAGTATAGAGGTTCCCATGTCGAATATATTTTTCTAAATAAGTGATTTTCCTAAGTGAATGAGATAAATCATACGATTATATTTAGACTAATTTATTTGTGTATGTATGTATCATAAAATATATCATTAAAATGCTTATATATTAAAACAAAAAAAATCTTGTAAAATATTATCACAATCCGATCATTACTACTTACTTTCAGGTCTGTTTCACAGGTCTAAGACGTATTGTTATCATAATTTATCAGAAGAGAGTGAAGATTGAAAAATAATTTTTTGCGCCAAATTTACAACCAGAATAACTCGAAATTCGAAACTTGGAAAAATGTACACGTATTTTACAATAAGGTTATAGATAATGCATTAGTAATTGTTCATGAGAGTGTTTTATAAATGATACATCCCGAAAATATCATAGAATGTGGTATTGTTAATGAGTTTCTTAATTACGAAGCAGGGTTATTTAGTTTCAAGGCATACACCAGACCTCAACATTATAATTAATGGTTTGGTTGCCTTTGTTATGATTATGCCACAAGTTGAGCTAGAAAAATTCTGATCGGGTTTTGATTGGTTTCTTAAGACACATAACAGTTCTCTATCTCATTTTTTCTTTTTCCGGTCACGTTCAGTTAAAGAAAAATATGGGAACACACATTAACTATAAACTAGTGAACCTCTATATTTAGACAATATATTGTTATACAGTGTGGACTAAATTTTATCTCTCAATAATTAAAATCTTTGAGAAGAAATCTCAGAAGGTCGTTTTTTGTATTTAAATCGCCAATTTTTGCCATAAAAATGTCGTACCCACCCTCTTTCAACCCCTTCCTCTACAGATTAACCCTTTCGAAAATTTTAAATGGTACAACTGATTTTTTTGAAAGGTATTATAATTATCTGCTAAGATAAGAACGCTTTAAAGATGCAAAATCAAATGTGATCTCGTAAATTAAAAATCGCTAATCCCCAACTTCTAAAACCGAGTTTTTTTAATCAGATGCAAATACATAGATATTTGAAATACTAAAAGGCGTGAATTTGTTCTATTATTATTACTAAATACTGTTTGGCAAAGTTTATTTAGGTATAACAGAGAATTCACCCAGATTGGGTAAAATCGGTTTTATGGTAAAAATCATCTTGAACGTCTATATCTGCTCATGGGAGTTCTTCTCGTCTCCATTTAAAGCAGAGCTTTGTAAAAATTGAAAGTAATCTCAAATTGACTCGTTCTGTTTTTACATGGGTATAAAAGAATAACTTGGATAATAGAAAATAAAAACATGAAATAACAAAAGCCCAAACAGAACTTTGAGTAACACGAACAGTTAATTAATGAGGTTTTCAGGCTTACGAGTTGGTGCCACTGGTCGAGTAAGGTCGTATCAAAAGTCATTGTTAGGCGCGGGAAAAGTTTATAGTGATTTATTATAATTATTTCGTACACCAGCAAACAAAAAACCTTGTTAATTGTGCCTCAGTGGTGTGCAGTTCCATTTTCTTCGGAAACTAAAGGCGGACATATGCTTCCGAGAAACAAAATTCGCCTAAAACAGTGGTTGATAACTTTACTCCTTCGAAACATTCGTGTGTTTATAAAAAACATTTTAATCCTGACGATTATGGGTTACCAATGGAGTCTACTACAGAAAATCGTGAGTAATAATCATGTACATTCGTTGTTTTCATCATACTCATTCTTGATATAACCTAACTTTAATCACATAAGACACTTCTGATAAATACAATAATTTCCCTACTGAGTAAGTAAATTACTACTTTCCCCTTCTGCCATCAATGTTTTTCAGCTAATTTTTGTAAAAATTACTAAAGACTAGCGTTAAAAAGCCATATTAAACATTAACGATCAGTGACATTGACCTTTCCGTACACTAGCACCTCTCGTAGTGAATTCAAGCGCGTTAACCCTCATTGTGATAGTTTGAAGAGTTGAATTTTGTGGGGAAATTGAACATAATCAATTTATCTATAGATAAGATCTAATTTTCTGACGAACCAATCTTTACTCTTCGTGAGGATGTAAATCGTCAGAATTGCAGATACTGGTCTGGAAAAATCCTCACTGGATGCGAGAGTTTGCTACTCAAAAACTGGAAGAAGTTAATGTTTGGGCAGACATAATGGGGAATAAAATAATTGGACCAATATTTTTTGAGGGTAACCTGATTGGAGCTATTTATTTAAACTATATCTAAGTAGGGCTTATTCTTGCTTTGATATCCTTATTTCCAAATCCAAACAATCCAAAGACATCAAATTCTTCTTTGTGGTGTTAACAGGTTGAGGCTCTACCTCATTTTACATTTCCTGCCAGAGAATAATTAAATAGAGTATTCCCGAATAAATAGACAGGCAGAAGTGGTGCTCTGGAATGGCCCACAAGGTCGTCTGCCTTGACCCCACTGGATTTCTTTTTATGAGGGCTTTTAAAAAACAAGGTCTACCAAACAAAATCTGGAAACTTGCAAGAGTTAAGTGACAGAATACCATACGGAATAAGGGCTATTTATCCACAGATGCCCGAAGAGGTCAGAAAGATATTTTACTTTAGACTGGGTTGCTGTTAAGAAGTAGAAGGTGCTCATTTTTAACAACTTAAGTTTAATAAACGGACTAGATGCATTTTTACTTATTAACAATTTAATGTTAATAGCTGCAGCCTCGTCAGAATTGAATAAAAGTAAACAATTATTGTAGTATCACAGTTTTTATTTGTTGTAAATATTCAGCATAATAAAAAGCTGCTTTCAATCATGTTCCCCAACGTATAAGAATCGGCTGTGGTGGTTCGGAAATACCGGGACACTTACTGTGAAATGCGCGAAGACGTTTAGGAGATTTGAGGAACACTTTTTTTACTTGCTATTAATGCATCTACCTCTGGAAAACCTTGTCGAATAGTTTCTACCACAAGATGTAAAGCATGCATTTTACACGTAACATGTACTAACCTACAACCGTGTTCTTGGAGAGAACGGCCTACCAAATGCATTGTCGCGGCACCATCGGTCACAAACATCAACACATGACTTGTTGACAGAACAAATTTTTCTAACGTCTCCAGCACCACCAGCGTAATTGTTTTGCCAGAATACACAGTTAGTCTTTTGCTAGCTAGTAATAGTGGAAATGTCGGTTAAAGAGGGTCCAGTACATGTACTATAACATTTACAACAGATTTTTCTTACGATCTGTGGTCTCGTCAACACATAACCACAGCCGTGTATTTTTTAATACACATTTGATCTTATTTACAGTCTTCGCGTACAGTTGATACATAGTTACGCACCGTTGCGTGACTTGGTAACGTCACCAGGGGATTGTATTTACTCCCGAAATGATTGTTTATCGAGTATATCCAGTGAAACATCACGGGCAATCAGCATTAACAGTAAATCGAACATAAACTGTGTTTTCGAAGGAACGCAATTTTTTTTTAGTTTTATGCTGCGCATTATTAACGTGACGTCTGCAATCATATTTATCCCAGCACATCAGGTCTGTCTCGCGCACCTTACAAATTATTATAGCACCATTATAGAATAAATCCGGGAATTCATTGATAAATTTATTCACTTTGTCGGCATATGGCCGTTTTTTATCCTTGTGAACGTCTGAAATATTTTATTATTAAATTAATATTAATAATAAAATACAACAAATAAAATTGTCAGCAATACAACATAAAATACAACAGAGAGGAATAAATTAGCGTGTAAACACTATGACACCCAACAATGGAGCAGTCTCGCGGCACGCTCGATTTGTCCGCCAGCCAGTCATTGCCTCACCAGGTATCTATCTACCTGCTGTTGCACCACTGAATAGCCGCACGACTTGCCAACTTTAATCATAAGTTTCCACGCTGCACTGAATGATTAACTGGTGCGGTCATATATTTTACGTTGAAAAGAAAAATAACCCAATAAGTTTTTTATTAAATGCTGAAAAACGCAAATTAAAAATATTACTACAAAATAACGTAGAAAACACTAACAATAACATAAATCATCATCGATTCCATGAAGAATATGATATTAATTAAATTCAATTAATTTTACTGGAACAAATTTCAGTACCATTAAAGAATCACTAAAACCATTTAAAAAATTTTTGAATACCCCTCTGTATTATACTATAGCTTTATTCATAGAGATGAATGGGCCTTTTCACTACTTCTTAAATCTCAAAACAAATATGTTTATTTGAAAGCTAACTGATAGATATTCACCTTGTGCAACTCTGTTTGAAATATGAGTCTCCCATTGTTTAATAAAAAAATAAACATTTATTATGGCAATTTGAACACTCATTTGACCTTGAAGCTGAGTGACGTCACACAGACTGGAATCATGTTGGTAGCATTTGTCAGAACGCCTGATACTACAAACATCACACCACAACTGACACATTTTACATTATTTACGGTTAGTTTTGTGGTTATGTTCTGTGTGTTCATTTACGAATCGTGTTTAGCTTTATTTCTGCACATTATTGGAAGAAAATGGAGCCAGGATTTTCTAAAGGAAATGCAGAAAATCTGCCGAAAGTTGACTTTATTATGGTGGACGAATTTTACATGTCAAATTTGGATTATTTATCAGCAGAAGTCAGGAATATTAAAACAAAACGGTAAGTCATCAGTAATCTTATTTTCGTGTAATTTATTTATAAATATAATGGAACTACCATTATTTTAACAAGCAATTGTTGTTACAATATTTTTAACTGTAAAATTTCAATAATTTAGCATAATTTCTAAATACAACTACTTTTCTTAAATCAAACTGATCTTCACAACAGTAAATGTTTCTGGTTTTCGTCAACTGCTTCTTAACTTTGGCTATTTTAAACCATGCTTTTCGTCTATTTTCATCTGGTGGAACGTAAACGAAAATTTTGATTGGACAATTCATGTTGTTATTTGTACATGTTGGTACAAAGCACTTTTTAAACATGTTCCACACACAATCCAAACTAAAAAGAAACGACTGTCAAAGTCAATTTCGACATCAACTGTCAAAAAGCAGAGAACCAACTTTGCAATACACCGATGTGTCATGTTCAAGGTCGTAGTCTCTTTGACGTCATTAAGGTGAGTTGCGTGACGTCACATAAAAGCGCTCGCTTTATTTCCGCACTTTTGTTATTTTTTTTTTCGATAGAAATCGTGCTCAAAAAAAAAATATATATATTGCAAGTTTTTTTTATAAAACACTATCACATAAAGCAATAAAAAAAATCTGTGAAAAGGCCCATTGTGACAGTTTCGTGACTATAGAGATGCGATTATTACGAGAGTTCTGCATTATAAAACGGTTTGATTGAACAAGCACATTTCTACAACAATATGCTCATGCTTCTGATAATTTCAAACGGTTGGAAACTGATCTACGAGCAAACCTGTTAGGTTCCAATCCGATTCCTAAAATAAGATACGTAGTTAGTGTCCACGAACAAGTTTTTTAAAAATAAAACACAATAAACACTACAGAAATTAGACAACCCACCAAAGTCCAAAGCTGAAGCTGTCTAGAAGGGTTACACATACAAAATCATGGAGATACAACTATTCCTATCGACTATGCCAGTGCCGATGGCAGAACTCGAACCCACAACTACGATAGAAAGATTTCGGGCGACGCTTGCCATTAAGCACTCTAGCCAACTACATCACCTTATTTCATTTCGTTTAAACGTGTCTGAAAGGTTAAGCCACTGTAATATTAAAGTCTGCTGAAAACGATGAATTAAAACGTCGATAAGTCTCGAAATCGATAAGAATACAAATAAGAAATTTTGCTTGTTCCATTTTGTCTCATTCTATTTTAAGATTGTAGTCTAACATTGAAAATTAAACTGCATCTGCCAGAGCAAATTTCAAATTTGACATCAAAAATCAATAAGAAAAAGTTCACAACGGAGCAGAAATTTTGGTAGAACTATTTAGACATCAGTAGTAGTCTAATATAAATACCTGGGCACTTCCTAAATGAAAAGTCTTTAAGTGAGCTTGCGCCTCTAAAAATAGAGATCGTTATCAGAACGAGTAAGCCTTCAGTTTATTATTTTATTTGTATGAATAATTTTGCGAAATTATCTCGACCATCGTTGTTAATTAATAAGATGTTGATATATCACGGCATTTCATCTACTTGTTCGCCTTTAAATTGCTTTAACGTCTCTCAGGCGAAAATGTCTTACACTTCTACACCACATTGTCATTATATCAATAAAACGTAACTTGATAAGTATACCAAACAAGTTTCATGCCTATAGTCTGCACAATATCGCCGTCAAATTGTTAATTTATGCGGAATTAAATTTACGTATTCGCACAACAAAAATAATTCAACCAAATTTTTTTGTACTAACTTCAACATCGTATGTATTAAGGTTCCGTTAACAGATCACAATAAATTATTTCAGATGTAGCTGTGTGGTACCTTTATGTTGAAAAAGTTTACCTACCGCTTTTCTTTATTTTTTATTTAATTCACCGCAATTTGAAGACAAATAAGACCACATAAGAAGAGTCTGAAAATTGATAAAATAATTTTTTTTTAAATCGCTCAAGAATGTCTTTCTCGGCGAAATTTCATATCCCAAAGTACGATATTCTAGTATTTTAGTGCGTTGCTAAGCAACCATCATAAAACAGTACGAGAATAGTACATTGTAATGCAAGTGTGACAAGGGCTTCATTGCAAAACGATGTATGAAAGTAGCAACACGAGCGCAGCGAGTGTTCCTATCATACGAGTTTTGCAATGAAGCTTGCCACATGTGTGTTATATACTATTTTTTCTACGGTTCTAAAGTGTTTCTCTTAAAGTCTTTCTAAAATTTTAAATTTGCCGCCTGTCAGATTTTATTTCAAATAATAAAGATCAAGTACTGCTCAAACGATTGTCATGACTAATAAACAAAACAAATTGTTTTGCTAAACTGACACGTTCTGAGGTATCCGCTGCTTTTGAGGAAGTGATGAATTCAGACGAAGAGATTCCTGCAGAAACTGTTGCAGCCGCTGAAAGTGTGAGTTCCGACCTCCTTCCACGTAAATCGAAAGAACATTATAAGAAGGAAAAACTTTTCGTAAACTGGTGCCGTCAAAAGAAGGTGAAGGTTTATACGGAAGTGGTCCTACTCGCCTATTTCGCAAAAAAGGCTTAAACGTTGAAATCTTCCACGGGGTGGTCAATTTACTCAATGCTCAGAATCACTCTGTCATTGGAAGAAAATGTAGATATTTCGAAGTTTCCGAAACTAATTGCCTTTCTAAAAAGAGAATCTGTAGGATACAAGGCAAAGAAATCTGAAGTATTTACCAGAGAACAAATTAATGCTTTTTTTACTTAACGCTCCTGATGACACATTTTTACTTCTAAAGGTAATACAAATTTCAGTTTTTTTGGCTGGTGCCCTCAGAAGGGAGGAGTTGAAGAATATTACCATAGATAACATTCAGGACAATGGAGAATTTTTGCTCATAATCATTCCAGATTCTAAAACTCATAAATCTAGAACGTTTTCGGTTACAAAAGAAGATAATTGGTTGGATTTTTATCGTCGATATGTTCAGTTTAGACCTGCATCCATAAGACATAAACGTTTATTCATTCAATACAAACATGGCAAGTGTACAGTTCAAATGGTAGGGATAAACACGTTTGGACAGATGTCAAAAAAAATTGCAGAATATTTAAAATTTCCTAAACCTGAAAGTTTTACTGGGCACTGATTTTGTCGAACGTCAGCAACTCTTTTGGTTGACTCTGGAGTGGATCTTACCAGTTTGAAAAGACACGATGGGTGGCATGATTCAACAACAGAAGAAGCATAGAAGATAGTGTTAACAACAAAATAAGTGTCTCCAAGAAAATAATGGGCGACAACGAAAATGCCATAAATATTGGTCCAGATGTAAATATTTCTAGTATTTCTAACAATCTAAATGTTCCAAGCATTAACTTAAGTAATTGCAATTTCTGTGCAACTAATGGATTTAGTTATTACCAGTTAAATAATATAATTCTTTAAGGTAAACACACTATTTTATTCCGATGTGTGAAGATGTAATCGAGGCGAGCAGCAAAGAGACATTTTCCGCAGTCTTTTTTAAAGTTAGGAAATTTGATTTTCAACACAATCGTAAAAAAAGGTACTTTTTCGACCTAAGCCGGGAAAGTAACTCACGTACAGGTTTATATATATATATATATATATATATATATATATATATATATATATATATATATATATATATATATATATATATATTAGTCAGTAAATAAATACACACCAACTCACGTTAAAAATGCATATTTTAGTAAAAAAAAAGAACATTAAATTTAAAGTCACATTTTTTGCTGTTGAACTCTGGTGGTGTCCCAAACATCTGGACATCATCATCACTGTCCATTTTAAATATTTTTTAATATTTTTTTAGCACTTACAAGTATTAAAACGAAATAAGTACTGATTTTAATTTATATCATAATAATAAATAAACAGTGATTGTCAAGGAAACGATTTCATAAGCAATTAGTTTGTAATGAAGAAATTTCATGCAGTGGTAAAAATTCCTTGATTTATAATAATATTGATTGCGATTTCAGAAAAAACAATATGTGTACCTCAGTAAAAGCACATTCCCGGACTTCAGTGCGTCATCGTCCGGGAATGTATGCTTCTACTACTAAATACACAATGTATTATTTCAGTATTGCCCAGACCTATTGAGTTAGGAAATATATTAAACTTCGCTATATTTGCAATTTTCAAATTTTTGTTTACCGTCGCCAACTTTTTAACTTGTTTATCAAAAATATCAAAAATTGTCCATTCTCAGTATTTATCAAGGATAATCCATATCGAAGGGAATTGTTGAAGATGCCACTCCACTAGGGTTACCGTGTTGAGTTGTTATCTTTGGATCCATAATTTTATACAATTAACATGGCGCGGCGGGTAATTCACAGGCCTACAAAAAAAAAGTTCTCTCCTAGAGATCAGAATCAACTTTTTCCATGTATTTTGATGCGCTCAAACCGAATTTGGCAACAAAAAAATTTTTTTGACCCGTCAATTTTTCTCTATCACCCTATCTTGTACCTGCTATAAACCTCTAAAATCCCCTAAGGGGGAAATTTTTTGAAAAAATTTCTATGAAGGTTTTTTGGGTTAGTGATCACAAATCTCAAGTTAAAAATGAATTTTGACATAATGACAGCTGTTAACAAGCTGTCAAATTGTATGAAAAAGTGTAAAGACAATATTAGGAGCATATTATTAAGTTTTTTGGGCTGCTGATCACGAATCATAAGTAAAAAAATTAATTTTGACATAATGACAACTGTCAACAAGGTGTCAAATTTCATGAAATATCTAAAAGTCGATATGTCAAAGTTCATTTTTAATTACAACAAACTTAATAATATACTCCAAATTATGACTTTTTACGCATTTCTTGAAATTTGACAGCCTGTTGACAGCTGTCATTATGTCAAAATTCATTTTTGACGTTAGATTCGTGATTAGCATCCAAAAAATTTCCCTCTTAGGGGATTATAGAGGCTTATAGGGCGTCGTAGAGAAAAATTGACTAGTCAAACAAATTTTTCATTGCCAAAGTCGGTTTCAGCGCGTCAAAATACATGGGAACAGTTAGATCTGATCTCTAGTACAGAACATTTTTTTTGTAGGCCTGTGTTATCAAGACAAGGATAATAAAAATGTGTCAATGTCTCTACTGGCCTGATTTAGACAACTTTTAAGATTGCATTCAAATACAGCAAATACTTTGTATGAAAATTGCAGCTTTCTAGGAAAATTACAAAAAATACTTAAGATAAAATTACTATAGCACTGTAGAAGCAATGGTAAATTTCTTTTTTCTGCAACTGTCAGCAAGTGACAACTTCCCTGCCCCCAGAACGTCAGAAAAGTGCCACTTTATCTGTCTTGTGGTATAAATTTTCCTGCCTAGTAAGGGAAATTCTTTACCGTACTAAATTTTTCTAAATGTCAGAAACACATTATACAGCTTATATCAGAGTTATATTTTTGTTTGCAATAATTTATGTACGGGTATAAAACTATTGGTTCTTATAATGTATGTTAAATTTACGGACAATTTAGCTTGTTAGAATTGAAGATTTAAATTCCTAAAATGCAAAACTAATAAAATATGTAAATCGAAAACAATAGGTAGTAGCCATTCTTCGAACTGTCGTGTGTTAAATTCTTTATTCGAAGAAGCTAATAGTAGCATTCCAGTGCTTAAAGCAGAACTAACAATGCCAAATAGATGCACATGCTGCTAATGACACCAATGTCAAATGTAAAAAAGTGAAAACTCGTTTTTATCTCCTTTTGTTTACTATACTGGGCGTCTAAATAAATTGCATGGTACATTTTACAAAGAAATATAATTGTAAATAATTTATGTGTAAAAACATAAGTTCCCTCTTCTTGGTAAAAGTTTAAAATATAGAGTAGAATGAAAAATAATATTAACTGAAAATTTGTTGATTTGTTGCTAATTATTATTTACTAACTTTTACTAATCTTATCACAGATAAGTATAACATATATCTTTTTAAACAATTATTTTCCCGGCTATTTGCCAAAACGCTGAAACTTGGATTACAAAAAAGATAATATGCACATTATGTTCAGTACAACTGACTCAATAATGTTATTTTTAATTTCAACTATTCTGTCTAGTAAAACCAAAAATAAATAAAACACAAGGTACTGACCAGTTGAACACTCACTTTAAAAACTTTAAAATATCTACCGACACGTGTTTCTGCTTGCAGTGCTTCATCAGGGTAGCCAGGATGGTCAGGGAATTTCCACTATATAATTTCAATTATTCTGTTCTCTGAAGCCATTAATGTTTATTACATTAAAGTTTACAAGTTTTGTTGCTTTGGATTCTTTAAATGTGCTGGCTACCCTGATGAAGCTCTGCAAGCAGAAACACGAGTCGGTAGATATTTTAAAATTTTTTAAAGTGAGTGTTCAACTGGTCAGCACCTTGTGTTTTATTTATTTTTGGTTTTACTAGACAGAATAGTTGAAATTAAAAATAACATTACTGAGTCAGTTGTACTGAACATAATATGCATATTATCTTTTTTGTAATCCAAGTTTCAGCATTTTGGCAAATAGCTGGGAAAATAATTGTTTAAAAAGATATATGTTATACTTATCTGTGATAAGATTTGTAAAAGTTAGTAAATAATAATTAGCAAAAAAATTTTCAGTTAATATTATTTTTCATTCCACTCTATATTTTAAACTTTTACCAAGAAAAGGAACTTAATTTGTTTTTAAATTATTCGACCCTAAGGGGAATTTCCACTATATAATTTCAATTATTCTGTTCTCTGAAGCCATTAATGTTTATTAGATTAAGGTTTACAAGTTTTGTTGCTTTGGATTCTTTAAATGTGCTGGCTACCCTGATGAAGCTCTGCAAGCAGAAACACGAGTCGGTAGATATTTTAAAATTTTTTAAAGTGAGTGTTCAACTGGTCAGCACCTTGTGTTTTATTTATTTTTGGTTTTACTAGACAGAATAGTTGAAATTAAAAATAACATTATTAAGTCAGTTGTACTGAACATAAGGTGCATATTATCTTTTTTTGTAATTCAAGTTTCAGCGTTTTGGCAAATAGCCGGGAAAATAATTGTTTAAAAAGATATATGTTATACTTATCTGTGATAAGATTTGTAAAAGTTAGTAAATAATAATTAGCAAAAAATTTTCAGTTAATATTATTTTTCATTCTACTCTATATTTTAAACTTTTACCAAGAAGAGGAACTTAATTTGTTTTTAAATTATTCGACCCTAAGGGGAATTTCCACTATATAATTTCAATTATTCTGTTCTCTGAATTTATTAATGTTTATTACATTAAGGTTTACAAGTTTTGTTGCTTTGGATTCTTTAAATGTGCTGGCTACCCTGATGAAGTTCTGCAAGCAGAAACACGTGTCAGGAAATATTTAAAGTTTTTTAAAGTGAGTGTTCAACTGGTCAGCACCTTGTGTTTTATTTATTTTTGGTTTTACTAGACAGAATAGTTGAAATTAAAAATAACATTATTGAGTCAGTTGTACTGAACATAATGTGCATATTATCTTTTTTTGTAATCCAACTTTCAGCGTTTTGGCAAATAGCCGGGAAAATAATTGTTTAAAAAGATATATGTTATACTTATCTGTGATAAGATTTGTAAAAGTTAGTTAATAATAATTAGCAAAAAATTTTCAGTTAATATTATTTTTCATTCTACTCTAAATTTATGTGTGCATCTGATCTACAAACCTTAATGACGCAGAACTATTAAAAAAAATATATCTTAAGTTGGCATTGGATATTGGTTCTAGGTCGGAGTTACTTTAAACAACTAGAAAACACCTAAAATAATCAAACATTAACAATACAATTATTTTAAAAAATGAAACATCTTTATTGTATAAAGGTGTATGTAATATAATAAATATTTTACAAAACATTGTTTTTAATTTTTACTATTTACATAATACGTAATAAAACATCTGGCCTTCCATGGTATTTCTGTGGTCTGGTTAAAACACGCTATCCTCTTTTGTAATAATTTTGGCCTTAAAAAAATCGTGCCAATTATTAAGTTTATATTTTTGTGTTTCTTATATTATTATTATTATATTAACAAGGTTCACCTCCTGCTACCGTGACCACGTTCCACCACTGCCGTTGTGGACATATTGTCCCCCTCTCGTGGATTAGCTCAAACGACGCCCATGCCATTCAATAAAGTTTTATTGCCCCAGATGTATTGACTGGATTTATGACCACTTAACAAGTCGACGCAAATCGCAAATATCTTGTCACCGAGAATACCAGACTTTTATCACGGCTTGCTCACCCTTATTGGGTAGTAGTATTTTGTACTGTGTAACTCACCTTCAATGTTTTAATTGTAGTAGGTCACTGCATTTCTATAAATCGATGTCGCATGTTCAATGTTTAAAATTATGAAGTACAGTTTTTTAACCCTTATAATTATACATTATCTGAAGATGAAGTTTTGCGAGCAATCCGAAACAATTATTCTGCTGCTTATACAAACGGATACTCTTTTAAATATTGTACCAAAGACGTAAGAGCTTATACTCTTACTGATATTCTTATCTTAGCCGTAAAATTTGAATCATTTTCGCTTGGCTGATGACGAAATATTTAACCAAAATGTCATGTGCTATCATTTTCAGGCTAGAAGTATTGGAAATACTATTTGAAAATTTATATGCTTATTTTGAAAATTAATTTCCAATACACAATACCCAGTGGGTAACAGACAATACCTAATATGATAATTATTAACTTCATTTTTCTTTAATATTTCTGGTAGTAATATAATTTTGTTCATTGGCTTGGCATTGGGAAGGAAACGTATCTAATCTCAAAATGTCTTAAAAACTATCCTGCAGAAAAGCTGGTGATTGAGTATGTAAATACACAAGTAGCAACTTATGAGACCCAAAAAATAATTGGGTAATACCAATTATTACGTTTCACTGTTATATCGAATGGCTTAGTTTTGTCACACGTCGAATGACCAGCTATTTATGAAGTAACTCACATAACGTTTGTGCAAACGCCATCTGTGAATTAAATGTAATATTCAAATAACCAAAAGTTTGTAACAGAGAGAACCTAAAACTTTAAGTAAAGCGGAAAAACGTGACGTCCAAATAGGACAATATTTAGTAGTTATTTGTCTTTGTTATTTTGATAAAATGTCTAATATTTTAAATGTATATGATTGCAGTGTTTACAGAAACAACTCTCGTTTAACTGGGGTCACGACTTAAAAATGTCAGTAAAATATTAACACCATAAAATCTTAAACATTTTCTCGTGAAGATTGGTCATTTTGATTTGTGGATATTATAGTTATATATCCACAATCAATATTTTTTCCTTAATAAAAACTTTAAATTAATCAATATTATAAAAATAATTTGATATAATTTAAATCCAGATTTTGTAGTAAAGATAATCACGATTATTTTTTTATTTCTTTCTCTCCATAGTAAAAATGGGTCACTTAGCAACACTATTCTAGGTTTCTTGTTTAATCGCCCGTTGGAGTCTCCCCCGTTCTATGAGTACAAAAAAGTATAATAAAATGGGACAAATTATGTTAAACAAGGAAAGACAATTGTTGCTGATGCGGAATATTTTATAATAGTGATTTTACTTAATACGTAATAAAAAACTTGTGTACACTTTAATTTAATTGATCACAAAAAATAAATTAATGCATGTCATAAAAGAGACCGTAAAACTTACAAAATATTTATTGTTAGAAGGAAATAAGTCATAAATGTTAGATTTTTTTATCGTTTTATTATAGTTATTTCATTGGCATAACCAAGTTTGTTTACTAAATTTAGATCATTCTTTTCACTTGTCGTAAATACAGCGAACACTTTCTTTATTAGTTTTCTAATTTGTATGAAAAAATATCATTTAATAGCCAAAACTCTGGGTTTTCACAATAATCGGACATGTTACTAATAAAAATTCAATAATCTGTCTGCATTTAACAATCATTTGATTTTAATAATTTGTGTCTAATATCACTCACACAAGTTAAAAACCACACAATATCCAAAATGGCGGATGAACAAATTCAGAAAATTTCAAAATAAAATAACGAAAACTGTTTAAGATATAAGATCTCACAATCAGTACCATTAGTGCCAAATAAAAATCGTTTTAAAAATTGTGTTTAGGAACGATTTTTAGTTGACTACAAAAGAGAATTGTATTCTAAACACAATGACCATAATTTTAACACAACTTAAATGTATTATGCTACGTTAACCCGGTAAACCCTTAGGAAAACCTAGAAAAAGCTTATATACATATTTAATAAATATATATGGATATAGGCTAGCAATAAAAACGTAAATTGAGCGGGCCTAAAGATGGGTGCTCCTCCAATACTAGGTAGCAAATATTTTTTTATAGTGTATGGTTCGGTTTCAAAGTCGGAAGACCGCACACTCCTTTAATAAACAATAGGGTAAATGCTTGTTAATATTATAACAATTAATGCGGCATACCCTGTGAGGTATTACAAATTGAAAAAGGTAGATATATATGATAATTAATATACCCAAAAAAACAAAATGATCAAGTACTTGTTTTCTCTTAAGACCACAAAAACAATAATACATGACTTACTTCTGATACCCAAGCATGGTCACAGAAAACACATATATAAATTGATACCTTAAAAAGAAATTGTATATATTTTTTTCCAAGTTCACTTAGCTGAGAGTAACTGGAGAGTGATGGTTTCAGGGTGGTTTCAACCCTTCCTGACTTCTTAATAGGGGTTGTGGTGAAGTATAGTTCCTATCCTAAAGGAGTAAATCTTGTATCGCTGGACTTGACAGGCATGCACGGCACGACATCACGATGGACACGCAAGACAAGGATGGGAGCCAAAAGTCAGAGCAAAACCAAATCCAGAACTGAGAGGGAAGAATACCTAGGATCCACAAGAGTACCAGAACAAAACTCCTGGAGCCCAAACGGCACTCGAACCCACAAATGACGAATACAAGGAGTACCAAAAAAAAAACGGAAAAAAAGCCCTTGGCATTGGATGGCTTAAAAGTGGTTTATTCCCTCGACAGTAGATAGCAGGAGGATTTTCTGAATCCCCTAGAATTTTATCCAATTAAAACTTGAAACTCGTGAAGAAAACTAACTACACCAATATTCACGAAAAATAATATTTCGAAGACTATTAATCCCAAAACTAAAAAATTTGGCAAATCTCACAAGAAACAAGTGCTCGCAATTCAGTAATCAAAAATGTCTCCCACGGGAAATGTTAAAAAAGATAAATCAAAAAAACCCACCATCAAAAAGGCTACTGCTCTAGTAGTTGACTATCCAACTGAAAGGATAACTATAAATTTTTCATTTTAGAATAGAAGAAAGGAAAGTAAGTAAACTATAAGTCTTATTTTGACCTCAACTGAAAATTGTATCAATCAGACGAGTTCTAAGTATTAAGATATTTAAATAATATCAAAAATTAGACTACATTGTTCAACTTAACAACTAAACATTTTCAGTGCATTTCAATAATTTTTTTTAAAGAAAAATTCAAATTTAATGAAACAAATTGTATTTATTGAAAAAAAGTCCAAAACGTAAGTAAAAAAAACAAAAGCGTAGCAATAACGTAAACTCCTGATTTGATAGTATTTGCATAGACTAAGGACTTTATATGTTCCCATATATAAAAATCGAAAGGATTATAATCAGGACTCCTTGGTGGCCAAGCAAATTCACTTCTTCAACCGATCCATCTGTGAGGGAAAGTCACATCAAGATGATTTCTGACTGCAATGGAGAAATGAGGGGGAGCTCCATCTTGCATAAACCACATTCTGCCCCTTATGTCTAGCATGAAATCGTCTAATATATCAGCAAGAGTATTTCGAAGAAAAAACAGATAAGGCTGCTCATTTACATTTGAAGAAAGGACAAATGGTCCCAATACTGTTCGCCAAAAATAAAACACTAAACGATAATCTTAAATTCGTGCTGAAAATGTCTTTCTTTAACGACATGAGGATTTTCTATTTCCCAGTAATGGCTATTTCTCCAGTTAAAAACGTCTCGACGAGTAAAAGTTGCTTCATTGGTAAACAAAATGTTCTTAACAAAATTTCAATCTCTGTTGTGTTTATTGAGAATAAATTGGCAAATTTCTAACCCTCGTGGAAGATCCCTTGGAAGTAAATTTTGTACAGTAGTGAAGTGATATGGGTAGAAGCGTTCTTTGCATAAGGCTCTTAGAACAGATTGTTTACTCACTCCTGTTGCAGCTGATAAACGCCTTGAGGTGACTTGAGGATCTTCATCCACACGAACTAAAATTTCTAATTTCTTAATCTGGAGTAATTCGTTTCGGTGGTTCTACATTCTTTATGGCGAAATGAACCCGTTTCTCCCAAGCGACTAAACAGATGTTGGAAAATCTTATAATTTGGCTGCCTTCTATTTGGCTCTTGCACTGAGTATTTCCTGGCTGCAGTACACCCGCTAAAATTATTTTGTGCGTAAACACACATCATATCCCTCATTTCTTCATTGGAAAAATTATTATGTCGAGGCATTTTAAATAAAGAAGTTAAAGAACTTGATAAATTAACACGAGCAACACAAAAACAAAATGAAATGACTAAATGTCGTACATGGCAGAACTAAGACGTAACCAAAGAACACTTTTCAATAAATACAATTTGTTTTATTAAATTTGAATTTGTCTTTTAAAAATCTATTGAAATCTTTAACGGCAGTTTCCTCGAAAACAGTTGCAGTTATCAAGTTCTACCAAGTGTACCTTTTTGCGTGAAAATGACGCCCATATCAGATTTTCTGCTTCATAAGAAGTACCACAACGTTTCGTCAAAAAAAAATGAAAAAAAATTCATCATCAGATACAGCTCCTGCGGGGCCCTCAATGGTCTAACGTGATTTAATACATAAATTATTGTTTCTTAGATTTAAAAATATTCCTTTACCAAATTTAGTGAAGATCGGTCGACTGGTTTTTGAGTTATTGCAAAAAAAACGAGAAAATAATTTCAACCTTGACAACCTGTATCTTTTTCCACAGCAACATTTCACCAAAGCATATTTGGTTATATCCTCATATTTTCGTCCAAAGATCCTAGCCTTGAACTATGGTCCATTATTAATGATCCACCCTGTATTTAATTTAATTAGAATAACTAGCGCTATTCTATTATTTACAGATAATATTTTAATAGAACCTAAAATACTAGGTCTTGTTTACTTTTAAATCTTGAATTAATTTTAACAATATGATGACAAGATATATACTAGATCCATCAATTATAAAGCAATTAAAAAATAAATATATTATACAAAAATAAATTTTATTTTCCGAGAATTTTTTTGATGAGTTCTCGATCTTAGTACTAAATACTATTATGTATTTAATTTAAATTAAATACATAATAGTATTAACTTACAGTTCACTAGTAAAATTAAAACTTGTTGCACTTTTTGTTCACATTGTATATTCGTATGTGATAAATATAATCAAAGTTTAACGACCTTTTTCATGGCAGTGCTTTGAATTTGGCGAAGTATTGAATGTTCTGGGAAAATTCAAAGATGGAATCACTTTGGACTTGAAAGAGTTTGAAATCACGAATGTCATCAGGTGTTGGCGTTCGTCGGGGGAGCGGTCGGGCCAGTTTGAGGATCCATGTCTTTGGCCGTGTCTTCCACAGCCTGCAGATTTCTATCGGGTGCAGTAAATTCACAAAAGAGACAACTAAATGTAGCAATGGCCCCCCCTTCGTCACCCCGGCATCACAGTGCACTGTTGAAAGCTACAGTTCTCGTTTTGTTTTACTTATAATACTCGCTTTTTGGATTTTGGTTTTGGCGATGCCGATGCTGCACTCGTGAATCACAAAACTTATCTTTTTATAGCAGACTATTCTTCTTCAACTGTCCTCTTTCTCAGGCCCCGGATCCCGATTTATTACATACACCAACTCTTACATGTAAATTCGCAATATTGCAACAGCCTAATTAAATGGAAACATCTAAATACGTCGACAAAAATAAAACATTCTATCAAATATCTTAAATGTATAAATTCTTTTCGATAAAGAATTGTTAAATATATATTATGTATTAATCATTATATTATACTAATACAGTTAACATCTACGCCTACGTAAAAAAATTATATCACAGAAAAACGAATTATTATACTAAAGAAAATTATTGTTATAACTTTCAACAGCTTTGTTTAACTTTGATATTTCAATAAAGGTGAAAAAACATTTTTAATTTAATCAACTATAGAAGAAGATGTCTAATACTTCTATTTATTTAACTATAGTTCCTAATGAAAAATGTTTGGTAAAAATTTAAAATTAATACAATTTGGAGACTTCAACGGGGAGGTAGACGACAAACCTGTTTATTTAACAGAACCACAGTTTTGTTTACAATGCACTGCATACAACAATTTTACATATAAAAAAACCATTTTAAAATTATAAATATTAGATATTACGATCATACTCAAAAACAAAACTATTTATAATTGTTTTTGAAGATGGAAAATCTTTAATATGTTTTATACAGCTACCACAAGATAGAAAATTATTCCTTATTTGCATACTCCAAATTTTATTTCAGACTATTTCTTTATATACACACAATATAATCATGTCTGTAAATTGTGCATAAAAATAAAAATATTGGTACATTTTGTTTTTATGCAAATATAATTTTTCATTGACATGGATATCAGGTAACTGTTTTCTGCTTAAGAGGTAGGAGTTAATTAATTTAACTTGTCTATAACATTTTTACCACATAACCTGTCCTCCTTGAAACAAATGAAATGTTTATCTCTTTACTGAGGGTTCAGGGTATAATTTTAAACTGACTACAAATAATAAGAAAGTGTGGTATTTATGGTCCATTTTTAACTGTTGTGTTTCTTTACAAAGATATCGTTTCTTAAGTAATTTCATCACATTAATGGAAATATTTATTCTCGTGTTAGGTAAAATGTGAAGGTGCTAGATTACAATTAAGTTGAATGATAACACAGAAATTCGAAAGATACTCATATTATAATTAAAAATGAATTAATTACAGCAAAAAATATGTTAAAATTCATTATGATGTAATGTAACTAATAAAACAATTAAATATTTAATATGTATTATGTATTCCTCTCATGTTTCCATGCAAAATAAATCAATGTAAGAAAAATACCCATATTTTTTTAAAATATATTCAAGAATATAATTTTATGTATATTATTATTACAAAACTTATAATGAACTCGTGTTCAAACTGATGATTTATTTATCCAATTCCATAAACACTTGTAAAATTCGATAATAACCACACGGATGATTTATTTATATTATAAACTAAATGTTTATTCATTTTGAAGAAGTTGATAAATGTTTGTAAAAATAAAAATATGTATTTCTTAAATTCGTTACTAAAGGTTTTAAAATTTCTAATATGAGGGAAAGCTGATTTGAAACTTCAATATTTACTAAATTGCAAGGAAAAATTAATTCTTGAACATATATTTAAAAATAAATGTGATATTCGAAAATATGGCGCATTAAAATAAACAAATTCTAAAATCTTCTCTATCTATCTTTACCTGAAAAATATGTTGAGTAAAATTATTCTCAAAAATGAAGCTTTATTGTGTATATATGTTCATAAAATTCATTTTCAATAAAAAAATTTGTTATACTTACGAATAGGTAAAACCTAAATATGGATTCGACTTCAGAAATTTAGGAAGGGAATAACCAGATTTGTTTTTAGACGTATTGAGGTCTATTGAAGTTAAAATATGGATTGGTCAATATATCTACAAAGAATAACAGATAATGTAAACAATTCGAACAATCCTTGCTCTCTTGGAAATCTTGAAAGCAACTGGAAGCAAACTGTATTTGAAACTGTTAATTGTTTGTTTCAATATTGATATAGAATATGAAATAAACAGAAGTCAATGTGACTCTTTTGTCTTTCAAATAATAGAATTGATATTCTTATAGATACAATACATATGTAAAGGGATAGTTATTTTTAAGAAAGGAATATTTAAAATTTAATTTAGACTGCTATTTATTTTTTTGTTTAGTTATGTTTATATTTTATAACTTAATATAACAATATAAATTTTATAACTTAATATAAATTTCTTTTAAAAATTAACAATTGATCACACACATGGAAATTAATCATTATTCATTCTCATAGAATAGACAGCTGCTACCTTAGGTTACAACTCTAATAAATTTGTCAAATATAAAAAAAAATATTAAATTATTGTTGTATCGCAAATAATCATTTCTCAGCTTTTATAAAATCTATTATGTTATTGTTATTACCATTATTATTATCAGGTATAAAAACATTATTTTCATTATGAGTGATGGATTTATAAACGAATAAGATAGGATGACAGCTATAACACGATACAATAAGTTCTGTAAATAAAGGAGCTAAACAAGTAATAATACCTTGAAACCGTAGCAATACAGTTGGTGTATATATATAGTTCATAGTTCGTGACATAAGAAATTATTTCCTCTAAGGGTCATTTAAACTGGTTTTATGTAATTGACATATCAATGGTACCTGTATAACACTAAATGGGACTAAAGTCGAGATATAGTCCTCAGCGTTTTATTCTGCCGCCTTAATATCTTTGAACACGCTGTATAATAAAGATTAAATGTAACGGATACATGTTGAGATACTTTCTTGAGAAATTTAGAACGCTGTATATGTTTATTTCTTGTTACATTCAAGAATGTAAGTACCTATGGAGCGCATTCACATGTACAGCTCGAACTTGTACACTAAACGGACGAAAATTTTACATTTTATAAGTCCATTAACGTCGTAGATGACTACTTACAAAAAATTCGTTAAATAAAATTGAGACTTTGATGAAAAAATGTACAGTATAACAGTATGTATGTATACGTAGATTCAAATTGTTTTACTTGTTTTCCGAGAATGGAAAATTTATTTCTATAAAATTGCTAACTGTTTATAATTTCGATAGTAGATATTAATTATATTGTCAAAAATGACGCAGATTGTTTTGATCTCGAAATACGATAGTCAGCTTCTATTTTTATGATACTTAAAACCTTTCTTAGCCGCTTGCCTAGTTACCTAAGTAACCTCCGCAAATCAGAGATTTTGCTTTAGGTAAAGAGAGACCAGGCCCTATGCCCTATAGTTTATTATGGAGTTCAAGCCACATCTATGGCATCCATAATTTCAGTTTCAACTAAAATTTCAATTTATCCAGAGATGGAGTCAGACCATCGATCTTTGCTACCAAGTAAGTTAATATAAGCGCTCTTGCACACAATAGTAGATTTTTTCGTATAATCCTGAAATTCCTGCCATTGTGCGCACTGTAATATATCACTTAAATAATATCTTGAATTAGCTTGAAAATCATAAGAAATCTCTTTGATCAATTTTTTTGACTCTCAAATCTCGAAAATGAATGATTTGAGATTAATATATCGAAAAAATGTTTGCATCTTTAAGCTGTGTTATGTGTTTGTCGTCAGCTTTTGCTGAAAACTGCTTGATGCAGTATCCCACTACTCAAGATAAATTGAATATTTTCCTTATGCTTCAACCCAGTCAACACACATACGTTAGAAAGACGTTTATAATGGCCAAACACCATTTGAAAAACGTGTCTTTTTTACGTACAAACAACTTAAAAATATCGTGGTTGTACACGTTTCAGATAACGAAATTATGAACGTTAAATATTAGTACATGTGAAACGAATATGTCAGATTTTTTTGAAAATGTATTGCTAATATACGTAACTCCAATATCCTTTAATAACGTTTCTGTCGATCACAATGGTCGACATTTCAGTTGATATGGACGTTTCATGAACATTTAAACAGTTTTATTCAAACGCATTAAATAACGTTAATCTAATGTTGTCAAAAGGACTGCCAACAATAGCGATAGACCGTTATTTTTCCAACAATAAATGAACGGTTGATTTTCTCACGTAACACGAATTATCAACTAATGACAAGTTGAAAATACGTTTTAAAAACATATGTGTGTTTACTGGGAATAATTTTAGATTGTCTTAGATGTTAAAAGTCACGTAGCCTGCCTTTTCTCAGTCCTATATATCTCCTTAAACATTGAGTCTCATATGAGGTCGAGTGCCCTTCGTCAACTCTGTCTGCAAATGCGAATGATGTAGGCGATTGACTTTCTATCGTCTTGGCTGATGGGTCCTATGGACTGGATCACTTCTTCTAACACCCTTATCCTTGGTCTTCTTTCCTCATCGACATGTTTAACTTAGGAGACATCGTCTGCTGCCGACATAAAAAGGGACCTGACTCTCTCTGTCCAGGACGTGTATTGGGTTTTAGACGTTACTGCCGCATTGTATGGAACAATTTTAGTTCTGGTTTCCAGTGTGTGGTAGGAAGATGAACTGTGTAGCTCCAGAGACGACTCTCAACAATAGCTGTATGTGTTTCTTTTTAATTCTGTAGCTACTTTTGTGATCTTTAACTTTGTCAACGTCAGTCTTGTCGGCTTATATTGTTTTATTTACCATAATTTTGACAAACTGTACTAGAAATGAAGTTCTTTGTGTTCTTCCTTCTTTAGACTTATTTTTCTGTTAGTTTGTCTTATATATGATATGTTATAGTCTTGGTATGTATTTCTCCCCATCTGAAGGTAATCCTATCACATATTTGATTTATTGTGTTAATTAGCAAAAACAATATTCTATAATATAGTTTTATCTTGTATTAATATATATTTTTTCCAAAATACAAAAACACTATTTTAAAAATTTTGGTTTTTATTTTCATGCTCTTAAATTTACATAAAGTATTTATATGTTTCTAAAATTATTATACAATTCACACAATACGACTACTAATTAATACGGATCATAAACATTGTCTTCCTACATCACTATGGAAAAGCAATTTTAACCAAATATGGGTTAAGCCCGGCATGACGAATGGAAAGATTGAAAATGGTAAATTATGTAGTGAGATATATTTGTTTGTTTAATAAAAAATGAAATGGGTTTTTATTTAAATATCAGATAGTAACATAAAACAAAAACTCACTTCTTAAATTATTGCATAAAAAAGCTGTCATTTTATAGCTAGGATATTTCGTAATACAAAAGTATATTCTTGAGAGCTTAAGTGGTATTGGATGAGAACGTAAAATTTTATGGTCCAATTCAAAATAATTATATATCGAATCTTGAATTTAAACGAATGGGGCTATTAAGTAACATAGTTGCGGATTGGGTGTAGGAACATAACTTTAATTAAGATAAAAAGTATTAATACTACACTATATCTCTGCACTGTCGATATAAATTCGTTTATGAATATATTCTGTTAAAGTCAAATTTAAATGGCACTTTTCCATGGAGTACCTAAGTACATTATCTCTCTATAATCAAAAAGCCAATATCGGTAGGTCAAAATAAAGAAAATTAATCGAATTTTTGTATGAGCATCACAATTTTGGCAAGATTATATTACTTTGCATTTCTCAAATCAATTCGACTAAATTATGCCTAATTACCTATAATGATGGAGCTATTTGCAGGAATATTTCCAACGGACAAAATTAACTATACTTTTATGGTAGATTGCTAAACACTTACGCTCACGTTTTTTAACTTTTTAATTTTTTTAGTTAATTGCATTGTACTCCAATCTGCGCTTTGTGAGAATCATTTAAGTTAAGGAGAAAAAACGAAAAACAGATAGATTGTATTAAGCGCTTCCAAAATTACTTAAAGATATACAAATTTTACTTTTTTTTTATTTTTAAAAGTCAATTATTTCTATTACAATAAAATTATAAATGATTACTTCTGAGAATTTTCTACATAATGAAAAAATTGCATTTAAGTGTTATTTCATAAAGTAATGTAATAAAACAGAAAGCTACTTTTATACATCGTTAAATTAACGCAAATCAAGAGTTGCAGTTTTTTTCATGCCAACCAAAATAAAATGAGATCGACGTTTTCAAAATTGTTCTGTCTAAACAAAATTTGTTTTCCATATTTTTTGGAACTCTATTCTGTTGCATAAGAAAAAAGTAGATTCAATTATAGCCCAAAGAACGTTGTATTTTTAACTTTTAAGAATGTAACATGTGTAGTAATACTTGATTAATGAACGTCAACATTATACATCACAGTTCTAAATAAAAAAAACTACAATTTTAATGAAATTGGTGAAAATTTTGTAGAATTTTACTGTTTTCATGCATCAAATGAATTTCTTCTGCATATACGTATTTTCCCACAGGTGTCCCACAAGAATCTATTCTAAGACCACTTTTATTTACATTATACAAAAATGATATGTACAATGAACTTCGTTATTATTCAAAACTAATTATGACGATGACTCTCGTTTCTGAAAATTCTGATTATATTGCTGCTGATCAAAAATAATCATAACAAAATTTGTATTTTTTTACAGCCTATACTTATTTCATTTCATCTATAGGTCTTAAATAGTTTTAAATAGTTTTGCGCCAGATTTTGTCACATGTTTTGCTTCAGATATCTATCTAATATATTCACACGTGTTCTTATAAAATAATTCGTTTGTTTTTAATTTTGTACACTATGTTTGTTATATATACATTTTTTTTATAATTTTTGTTATACATTTTGCTATACCTACATTTGTTTAAATTAATTTTCATCTTGTGATATTTATTAGATGATTCTAGATTGTTTTTTATATTACGTTTTTGTTTTTGACTTGTCAAAATACAATAATTGTTTATTTATCACCAATAAAGATATATCTATCTATCTATCTATCCATCTATAATAAATATATCTAGCAATGGCATTTCAGAAAACTACCATATTGAACAATAACAATAACAATAACAACAAAATCAGTTAACTATATAAAAGTAGGTAGGCCTATGATTGACAACAACGCAACGTGACAATAAATGCATTTCAGTAATGACCACAGAATATATTTCTTAGTTCATTTAGAAATGCTTATACACCTACAAAAGCTATTACACCTATAAGTATAAATATTTTCAATGACTTGTTTATTAATAACTATATGTAAATGGTATTTATTTTCATAAAAACAGTATCATGTTTTCCGCTATGATATTAACCCCATTTCAATTTAACAAATCACATAATTCAGTATAATTGAAAACTTATTATAACACATAACTTGTTTAAACATTACATTATGCAGTTTACATTTCGTAAGACGTATATATATTGAGTACTTCATTTTAATATTAAAGTAAATATTGAAACAACCGATGTAAAACCAAGGTATGGAATTCAAATACTATTTTTAACGATTTTGGTGTTTGTGGCCGGTTTTGTAAATAAAAACTTATTTATTTTTAAAAACCACTTACTAGAGTTATAGATTTGTCAGACCTCTCATGAAACGTACATTTTAAAAAATCTGATATATTATTTTCTACTTAAGCATTTCTAAAAAAAAAAGAATAAAATAATTATTGGGAATATTAATTGTAATAATAATGTAATAGCATAAGCATTATTTCAAACTTAATATGTAAGTAAGTAAGTAAGTAAATTTATTTATACAGTTACAGATACAGATATTGTTCGCCAATTTACATTAGTAAAATTTTAAAATAACATTGTACTTCATAATTATAGTAACATGTTATAACACGAGTTATATCATATTACTGTTTCGTCCAGAGTACACCTAGATAGCATAGAACGATTTGTGCGTGTACCGACCTTAATATAATTAATATTAATTTTATTGTGGATTCACTTTATACGATGATAGCTGCTTTATTGAGTGATATTTTTTTTTATATTTATTTTTCAACCTCCTACTAATATCCTTAGAAAATCTAGTTTATTTTTTTATATGTTCAGATACTTTATCTGAGAATAAACTGAGATTATTATAAAGTTTGAAATGGGCTGGTAAAAGATTATAAAACTTAGGTCCGTAATAAGTAGCAAATCTTTGAGTAGCTGTATATCTGGCTTGTGGGATTGTGACATTTAAGTTAGATTTATGCCTTGTATTATGATTGTCTTCAATTGTGTTTAACAGATTTTTATGTTTGTGAGTAAAGATAAGAACTGATTTGGTATCCAGGAGTTGGAGATTTAGCACATCAAACTCTTTAAAAAGCAATTCTGTAGAGTAGCGCTTGTTTTTCCCCATGATTACTTTTATTATATATTTTTGAGATATATTTAAGAGGGCTAATCGAACCAGTGTTTGTAAGGTAATTTTTCAAAATTTATTTCTTCCATACAGTTTGGTCAAATTACATCAAACTTGGAGGATCAGTAGTTGAAAGTGTACTAGAGGGTACATGTATATCTATTTTAATTAATTTTCACTTTATGTAGGGAAAATTTATACTGTAAATATAAGTGAAATTTGAACGTGATTAGCTCCTGAATTATGATATCAAATGGTAAAATTCGAGGTAAAATTCATACATGTCTTCTAGAATGAATATTCATAATTATGCTCAGCAAGTGTCAAACTTTTATTCCGTACTATTTGGTTAAAATGAAATTTCTAAATAAGTATCTTTGTCACTACAAATGGAGCAAGGAAGTGTTACCTCTATCGGGAATCGCACCTCAATGAAGTCGGTGAAGAAAACGTCCAGTGAAGGTATAGTCAAGAGCAAAATTATTCAGCGGCGCATGTATAAAAAATTTTCTAGAGAGTGACACAGCTATCCGAAGCTTTTTCCCGACTAGGCCCCTTAAAGATTCTAAATTTGTTGAATAGGCGCTTCCTCATTTTATTATCCCATATCTAAGAACTGACTCGACTAAAGCCAGATACAGTGTCTTTAATATGGCAAAAGGTAATATATTTCTGAGGTGGTAGAATTTCAAAACTAACTTGTGCAATTTACTATTTAACTGTTGAATATTGTTAGATATTAATAGATATCAAGTTAAAATTATACACTTTTTTTAAAATATTTGATTGACAAATTCAGACAGATGCATTCTCTGCCGTCGTCTCTTCTCGACGTCAGAGGCAACTATGTGAACGTCATACCCACCGCGATCCGCGTCTTTTATGCCACCTCCCTCTGGTGACCGAATTTTGCAATCGGAGCGCTAAATTTGAATTTCTTATCAAAGATCTAACAATATGATCTATCCATTTTATATTTTGATCTACTATTATTCCGAGGTATTTTACTGTTTTTGTTTGTAGTAGCTTCATAGAACATTCGCAGTCAAGTTTTTGATTATCTAAACATGTATATGTATGCAAATGAAGTGTATGTATATTAGGTACGTTTTTGTCCTGAATGCTAAAGCACATAAATTTAGTTTTGTCCAAATTAACTGTTAATAAATTAATACGATAACAATAAGATACCTACAGTTTCTTACATTTTATATTGTCATTCCCGTCTCAATGCGCTAGTATTAAAATCTTAGTTAGATAATAAATTAGACATTTTTATCTACGTTCGTGATTTTCAGCCCCCTGAGGAATTTCGAAAGAGCGAAAAACGTTATATAACGACCTAGGGATTTTCGTTTTTTTAGGTACCTACAGACACACGTACATGCCTCAAGATATGAACGCACGTTCATGTATGCCAGTGTGTAGACAAATATTAATTAAAAGTTCGTCGAATATGTCTTTTGTTGCTGCTTGAATGGAATAAAGCGTGTGTGTGTAGGTAATATATACAGGGTGATTCATAAGTAATAGTACAACACTTAACTGTAGATAGTAGGAGTCAAAATATTAAGATTTAGCCAATAACGCCTTAATGAAATGTTGATAAGTAAAAAAGATACAGGGTGTTAGGGTTAAAATTATTTTTTTTTATTTTCCTTTGTAATTTAATCAATTTTTAACATTTTATTATGAAAATTGGTGGGTGGGGGGTTATTTGTGGTGGGAAATCATAAAACACCTTCAATTTTGGTCTAGCTCTTAGAGGGTGCTACGTACGCTACCTTTAATGTGTTAAAAGGGCCGTAACTTTTTCACCCGTACATTTACTGCAGATTTCGCATAAACTTTCAGGGCCTTTATCATTTCTTAATAAAAAAGGTATACTTGTTTCAAGTCTCTAAGTACAACAGGATTTGAGAAAAGTGCAAATCAAGAATTGCATGCAAATTCATTATACAATTTGAAAAATTATTTTGGCGGCAAAATTCCACACTCTTTAGTTGGTAAATACCATTTTTTGTGCAGCTAATACCGCTAATGTGGTAATTGGTTGTATAACGTTTAACAATTCTTCAAAATTTCAGACATTAAAACAAAACAAATAGTAATGCACTTTTAACGAGTAAGTAAGTAATTTAATTCAAAATGGTAAACTATGTATAAATCACAACTAATAAGAATTCAAACAATAATAAGAAAAACTTAAAAATGAATACTACAATAAATGTTAAACATGACCACCATTAACTTCAGTACATTTTCTTAAACGTTTATTTAGAGATTGTCTAACTTTAAATAACGATTCTCTGTTCTCCCTAATAGATTCCACAGCTTCACACATTTTTCCCCATAATTCTTCCCGATTATTTATGTTATTATTGTATACTAAATGCTTACAGTAGTCCCAAAAGTAAAAATCCAAAGGATTGAGGTCAGGACTACGAGGTGGCCAAGGAAATTCACTTCCTCGACCGATCCAATGATGTGGATAGTGCATATTTAGATAATTACGTACTTCTACCGAATAATGTGCTGGGGCCCCATCCTGCATGTACCATATATTGTTTATTAAATTTAATGGAACATCATATAAGAGTCCAGGAAGAATGTTTTCTAAAAAAGTCCAGATAGGATTCACCATTTAAATTTGGTGGAAACTGAATCGGCCCTAGTACGCAATCTCCAATGATAGCACACCACACATTTATTCTAAATTCGTGCTGGAAGTGGTTTTCTTTGGATAAATGGGGATTCTCAAGTTCCCACGAATGACTATTTCTCCAATTAAATACTCCACGCCTGGTAAAAGTGTCCTCATCCGTAAATAATATTCGTTTCATAAACATAGGGTCGTCATTTTGTTTGTTACTTAAAAATAATGAAAACTGCGACCTTTATGGAAGATCACGAGGTAACAAATTTTGCACTGGAGTAAAGTGATATGGTTCGAGTTTTTCTTTCTTTAACAATCTATGAGTTGATGATTGACTTAAACCAGTTGCTGCCGAAAACCGCCGCGTACTTGCGGATTTTCTGCCACACGAACTAAAACGTCTTCTTGATCCACAGATATTCTTTTTGGACAACCAGCAATATCACGTTTTGGGTGATATGCACCTGTTTCTCCCACACGATCAGAAAGGTTTTTAAATAACCTATGATCAGGCTGCCTTCTGTTTGGATACAGTTCTAAATACCTTCGAGCTGCAGCACGGCCACAAAAATTTACTTGCGCGTATACACAAACCATGTCTCTCATTTCAGAATTCGAAAATAATGTATGGCGAGGCATTTTTTTATAAAACAATATTAGAAATAATTAAAAAACACAACAGTTAACTAAATAAAACTCTACGCAACAACTAATTATTGTTTGAAAGATTGATTGTTTGACAGGTACTTTTTGTTTGTATGCCTACTTGATAAATATGCTTCTTTATTTACTGTGATAAGTCTGTGTCACAACGCCTACTTTTAAAAATTATTATTTCAAAAGGCTATTAAAAAATTTGCATGCAACTCTTGATTTGCACTTTTCTCAAATCCTGTTGTACTTAGAGACTTGAAACAAGTATACCTTTTTTATTAAGAAATGATAAAGGACCTAAAAGTTTATGCGAAATCTGCAGTAAATGTACGGGTGAAAAAGTTACGGCCCTTTTAACACATTAAAGGTAGCGCACGTAGCGCCCTCTAGGAGCTAGACCAGGTGTTTTATAATTTCCCACCACAAATAACTCCCACCCACCAATTTTCATAATAAAATGTTAAAAATTGATTAAATTACAAAGGAAAATAAAAAAGATAATTTTAACTCTAACACCCTGTATCTTTTTACTTATCAACATTTCATTAAGGCGTTATTGGCTAAATCTTAATATTTTGACTCCTACTATCTACAGTTAAGTGTTGTACTAATACTTATGAATCACCCTGTATACCACGTTCATGAACGTGCGTTCATGTCTTGTCTGTAGGCACTTTTAAATGTAAATTTCCTTTGTGGTGAGTCAACATTTTTTAATCTCAATTTTTTGTTGCTACCAATACTATGAATACTATTATTTAATCCTATGTCATCTTGCACCTAGTAGTTGTTTTAATAGTTTCCCCGATAAAATGTGTTGGAATCTTCGTGTTTAATTTTTTATCTACCTAAAACTTTTATACTAGCGCATTCAGATAAGAATACCAGTATAAAATGTATGAAACTATAGACATTTTATTGTTTTTATATTAGGTTTAAAAAGACGCTTAATACCCAATAATTAATTTATTATAGAAAGGAATATGCATTTTGTTTAAGTAACTGGTAAAAAATTTCCTGCTATTATTTAATGTGACATTACTGGTTATGTGTTTTCTTTAGAAAAGATGTTATTACTCTTCTTTTTCGTTGGTAAAAAATAAAACTTTCGTAAAATATTTTAAAGGGTATTTCTTAAATTGTATGTTTGATAAGAGCATTTTTAATATACGTCTTATTCATTTGTAGTTTCTGAATGACATGCATATATGCATTATGTACACTCATCTAATAACTGGTAGCAAGGACATATTCGACCATGTTAGATCATATATAATGCGAAGTTAAATTTCGTAGGTGAGATTAGATATGAAATGAGTTGCTACATTCAGAATGTATAAAATAAAGAAAAGCAATTAAAAAAAAGTGGTACAATATTGGGCATTCATAGACATAGTAAGCGAGGAATTTGATGCGATACCTGAACAGATTAAAAAATCAGATTAGAAGAAACACTTGAATATAAATTTCATTAGGCGATGTGAATCTTCTATGGAAAGATAAAAACCAAAGTGAAATAAAAGTAATGTAGTTTACATTCTATTAACTAGTGTAAAGCTTAATGCAAAGTTGCAATAAATATACCTGCGAAGTAATCCTTATGTATCTTAACAAAATGCACATTTACGGTTACAAAGCAGTTATTTAATTCGTTTGGATTTCAAGTGAGATAACGTTTAAATTAATTAAATAGTATTTCCAATATATAGCCTCGAATATTTCGTCCGTAAGCCGCTTACCGCGACATATTTATGCCCAAAAGATGTTGTTGTCTTATTTTAATTCAACGCTTTTGATATTTTATACCTCATGTTCAGGTTCAGTTAAATCTCTTGAATTCTTATGGAAGAAACTGCGAATCAATAAAAGATTTCGTCTATAACCTCAAAAATAATAATTTATTTAAAAATAAACATTAGGATATGAAAATATGAAAACAATATTTTTTTCTGCCATTGCAACTTAAGGATTAAATAACTAAGTCTAGGCAAATCAGCATTTTAACTAGTCAATCATTGGCTGTTTTTTTATGGATTTATGTATGATATACCAAAAAACTCTAATGTTTCCGGTAAAAATTTGAAAATGGTATACTCTGCAGTCAAATGCATATTAGTCAGGATTTGGATCAAGACTCTCGAAATCAAGAACAAAAATAAGCTGGGAATACCATAGCGAACAGTTTTTACAAAATCAAAAGACTGAATATTATACCCTACGTGCGCTTCGCCAACCGAGTTGGCATCATCTAGAGATGATCAAAACTGTTCCAATCATCTCCAATTTGGTTGACGAAACGGGCGTTTTTGGCGTTTGTGAAAACTATTCTAAACAATAACTAAACCCACTTTTGGATTGACAAAACCATATAAAGTGTCCGCCATTTTGATTTTTATCAGTTACTAGTAATCTTTTCTACTGCAATGAGAGAATTAGCACCAAGGAATCTATGGAAGTACAATTTTGTTTAATTAACAGCCAACTCTAGTGGCAACAATTAAGAAAACCATACATTTTTTTGTAAGATTATGTATACATCTCCACGAAACTTTCAGATGTTCCTCAAATTTTAAATTTTGCTACCAAGAGCTATTAATTGAAAGCATGTGAGTATTATTTAAAGTTATTCATTTTCTGATTTCGATAAAATTTCATGTCGCATGACGGCAAAAACAAAAAAATTGTTTATTACCAGTTTTACCTGGATACAAATACAACAATAACGGCCAGATACTGAATATTCAATTTCTTGAAAAAAATCTTCTACTACCTCTCTATCCAGAAAAAAATTTCTCTATTTAATTAAGTCGATAGAATGAATACAGTATTTATTATTTCTTAATGAATTAATGATTTTTTCACCTTACTCCAATATACAGTACATGTAATAATATCATTCGATTAATTTAAGTGCTCAGCAAGCCGAACACAAAGTTATGATCACTGTATATGTAAAGTATGAATACCTGTTAAAATATGCAGTAAAAATGCAGGCGTCTGTTGGTTCGAACAGACTCTGCAAAATTCAAAGCGGTATTTTAACTAAGTATATCGTTAAGTTACGGCATTGTTTTAAAGAAAGCCGGACGGGCCGTTGACACAGCCATATTTTTAACTCTCAAAGCGATCTGATAAAGCGCAACCCTTAAATTCGCAAGTCGATGAACCTTCTGACTCGTCCTCTTCAGGATAATAAGACATCGCATGCAAATCCTGACCCGGTCGGTAATAAAGGGACAAGACGACGATAGACAGAGAAAGGTTTACGATTGGATCGATTACAGAGATGGCTATGCATGCAGATCTTACAAAAGTGTCATTTATTTCAATCTGACTGCAGCGCAGAATTTCCGTTTTTAGTGAAGCCGTGTAAAACGACTACGACGAAGTCAGTGCCCAAACTTGGACCATGTACACGAAGCTCAAAATATTCTACATACATATAATTCAGAGTATGTCCAAAATAAACTAAGTGTCCTTTTATATAATTCTAAACAATAACAGGTTTATGGGTTGTTTCAAGACTGCATGAAAAAATTGTAAGAGTATTCTTTGCACAAAAATGCAAAAAAGTTGTAAAACGTGGATATACAAAAATTTCCACTGACATTGCCAGAACCTGTGGCGGAATTCAAACCAGCAACTACGATAGATAGATTTATAATTACGATTGTCGCATGCTCCAGCCACCTATGCCTCGAGTTACAATACAAAAACGAAAACCCCTAGTCCGATATATATCTACTTTCATTCTTCCTGAAGAGTTTAGAAATATCGTTTCACATATACTAATATTAAACGTTTATAATATCGTTATCTGAAATGTGTAAACCGACAACATTTTTATACGTAAAAAATACAGGTTTTTCAGATGGCGTTTGGACATTATAAAAGTCTTTTTAACGTATGTGTTTACTGGATTGTGCCATTTAGTTCATGATGTTTTCAGTAAATGTGAATATAAGGTTATTGACTTGTGAATCTTTCAAAATCATTCTTCCACTTCCTCTATGAATTAAAATTAAATAAGATGAAAAATAGATTATTTTTGGTTACATGTGACCTGATTTTAGTTATTATATATTAGCCCCTTATTTTTCTAAATGTAAACGGTATGTCTTCTTAAAATCTCTATTATTCCTGCGTAAAACATTTTTTTTAATCATTTTTCTACACTCCATTATGGACTTACGTCAACAAAAATAATGATAATATTCAAATTACGCCTTCTGTATTTTCGAAAACAATCAAGTTGATAGGTTAATTTATCAGAAATGCTAATTTATTTGAATTATCTCCTAAGCACTGAATATTTAATTAAGGAGATCGCCTGAAAAATCGTCCACACTTTACGATGATAAATTTAATTGCCCCGCATTGAACATTTTCCACATAGTTACTAGACCGTAAGAATAATAAACGGCTTGGTTAACAATATACATACTTTTGTGTAAAATATAAAATAAGTTAATTAGTTGTAAAACTAAAAGAACTAGTCAGTATATTACACGGGTAAGTTAGGTTGGTCGAGTGAGACTGGAACAAGATGTACCGTGAAGGTGTTGAAATTGTTGGTCGCCAGGTCTATTTTATAGTGATAATTAGGGAGAATGTTGTGAATGCGGCATTGACTTAGGGTTATAGATATTTAGTTTATACCCTGACACTGGTGAGCCAGACGGTGACCATATTTCTAAACAGGTGTGAGCGAGATAAAGCCTCTCAGATAGGTCACAACCAGTGGCGAAGAGGATTTCTGGAAAACTGAAGACATTACAAAACAATGTTTTTTAATACTGTGTGCTAAAGTGGTATGTATTTTTTGGTTTTAGATTTATGTTGCCACTGAGGTTAGGACCACTCTTTCTCAATGCTGGACAATATAGACATTAACAAGCTATTTTAATGAACAAATCCGACAACTTTAACAAAATATGAAGAATATGTTCATATGTTCGGTAGATCGTTAAGGTCTATATTATCTATAACTGAGAAGAAATAGTAAAAGAGATGATGGAATTGATAGCAATGAAAGAAAAAGGTGAAACATTTTCAATGATGTCAGACTACCTGTTTACCGTTTTTGAATTTCCCGCTCTGAGTCGGTTATGCAGATTCCTACTGGTGTAAAGTTGGCATCATGTCGGTAATGCAGATGCATACTTATCAACCACCATGAATTTGGCGCCATGTTATGACATCACTGTCTGTCTCAATCGTCGCTATACCTACTGACATCAAACAGTAAATTATGAAAATCATTTGTAAGCGAAAAATTGAGTACTCAGTTTAAATTTAAATTCATTGAGGAAGTGGCGGGAGAGGGAAAAGGAAGAATTAAATAGATAAATTAGAATAAATTAGAAAATAATTAGCAGATTTTCCTGTATTTATGTAGGTCCGCAAATAGCAACTTCTTTAATTACTCTCGGATAATTGTTTTTAACAACACCAGTAGATATAATTGTTTCAATGTAATGGTTTTTATAAATATGAAAAAAGTGGGTGCCTATTTTTTGTAATTTGTATCGGAAAAACAAATGTTTGTAAAGAGACTCGAAATTTTAAAATTTTACATATTTTTCTTTATTTTTCATCACAGAAAACTACATATTGAGTTACTGCAAAACAGAGCTTTTAAGTTTATATAAAAAAAAATTCTCTTAAATTAAATCAAATAAAGATATAAATATTAGTACAATTGAAACTATTTAGGATAATTATTATTTTATTTTATTTTACTAAAATTGAATTAAAAATCTTATTTGAGCAAACGTTAAAACATACATTTTTGAAAATGTCACTGATATTCTCTCAGAATTCTCAGAATTACATTATCAAAATTTTATCTAAATTAATCAAAAATATCTAGGTGGTAAATTGAATAGTTTTGTGGTTGGGGTCATCTTATCTTCGAATCTCAATTTGTCCTTTTACGATGTTTGTTTTAACTGCCACTTATAAAAAAATTATGATTGAGTTTAAGAAAAATTGTTATTTAAATAAAAGTCCGTTCTGACCACCCTGAGCTTCGCCACTGGTCATGGTAACAACATCGTTCCTGGATCGTATATCGTGAAAGTGTAGAAATTAACAGCTATACCTTCTGTAATAAGATATTGTAAACCGCGTCCTCCTAGAGATGTATACTAAGATGCTCGTAACGTGGAAACACGTTTACTTGGTTCTAGGTACTTAGTTCTTAAGGCAATTCATTCGATTTGAAAAACTGCAAACTTATATCAGATGAACCGTCTTGCCATTCTAATTTATTACCTGAATTATTATTACACATGTATTAATTCGGAGGAGTTATAAATGATATATTAACTAAACTATATTAAAATTATTCGTTATTATATAAATATGGCTGATTTACAGTTCAGTTTCTGTCATGCCGTAAATTTTAATAATATTGTGACAATTTTTACCACCATAGCATGGTAATATATCATTGTACTTTAATGGTTTAATCATTTTAACTTTTTTAATTATTAAGATTAATAATGAATGATAATAGTAATTAGAACCAGTATTTATTTCTGTTGCAAAAAATCGCATAAATATTTTGAAATAAAATACAATGTATACCCTCTCCCACAATTTCATGAAGCAGAAATGTATTGTAAATTAGAGTACAGTGAATACCTGTAGACATATTTCCTAAACAGTAACAGATCTCACTATTAAAATGATAACCACCTGAAATTTCTAAAATTTACTGCTACTGTTAAATAACATCTAGTGTATTTTGTTCTTTTTTTACAAATGTATGACTTAGAGGCAATGTTTTAAATTACTTAGATGGTTAGTGATCGCTTTATTATTAATATTAGCCATACTTAACAGCTGCCAGATCCATTGTCACCGATACTTCACTAATATGGTGACAAAAGACAAAAGATAAAACAGCACAAAAGAAGTTGTTAAAAGTGCAATAGTTTGCATGTCTGAAAATCACAGGTGCAATGAGAATCTGTCCAACAGCAGCAATGGAAATCTTAATTGATCTGCTCCTTTTACACATGCATATAAAGAAGAAAATAGCCTCAGCACTCATAGACTGCAATCCATAAGGATATTCAAACTAGGACATATGAGTATTCTGAATGAACATCAGTTAGTCTTAATGATCAAATCTACTAACACAATACCAGTAAGGCTTGAATTTGAACGGATATTTGAAATGAGAATAGCTGATCGCCAAATATGGAGCTCTTCAACCCAAATTTTAAAACAAATCCCTTGTTTGATATACAGATGGATCAAAGATGGAGGAAGGCTGTCAAAAGCCTTAGACCAAACTCTCAGCATCTTGCAGGCGACGAAAATTCATGCCATAGAAATCCGCGCTCGCAAATTCATTAAAAAAGGCACACGAGGAGCAAGAACCTATACCTTCTCAGACAGCACTAGCATAGTCTAGCAACTGGCAAGAAACAACAAGCTTATCTTAATGTGGATACCAGGGCATGAAGCAATTCATATAAGGGAATGAGATTACTGATAGCTTTGCGAGGAAAGGTGTAGGATCATCATTCATTGGACCAGAACCATTTTGTGGAATATCTAATAGCCCGAACAAATTACTCGCAAAAAAGGGCTAGAGGACTGTTCGAATTCAGCAAACCAGAGTTAGGGATATTAATAGGCATTCATACAGATCATGCTCTACTGATATACTATCTCAACAAAATGGGCAAAACTGAAAGGAACATTATGTCGCTTTTGCATAGATGAGGCGTAAACCGGGAAACATGTACTTTGCTCATGCATCCGACAAAAGCCACGACGTTTTGATCAGGGTACACATAGATATAAGATTCTTTTGGTTGCAGTAAAGGGAGGTCACTAGATTCTAAACGACCCACTTGCAATCAAATCTAATCTACACCAGTATTTAAGGTTATCCTCAGCACTAATAGAGTCAGTTTTCTTTTCTCAGCATAAAAATAAATATAATATGTAAACAAACAAACATTTATAGAATTTGGGGTAAATGTACCATTCCGTATCATTTTTATGTTTGCAAAAATGTAATCCCTGTCTAAAAAACTCTTCTAATAATTTTCATGCCACATTGTTTCACAAGTGTAATAATTTTTACGATATTGTTAGTTACTTTTTGTGCGTACAGCCATCTTCTAGGGCACATGCCAAAATTAGTCCTTCCCTACTTTGTGATACATAAATTGTACCTTTTTAAAACATAAATCGGCACGATAAAAAAATATTGTCCCCACAGGGCAGAGACCTTAGGTTTGGCAGACCGCCATTTAGTTTGTGGTGAAACGTCGATGAGCAATGAATATATGATAAGTCTTGTAGATATTATAATTCATCACGTATGGGGTTAACACACTTTATATACAATAGAAACACAATTAATTGGTGATGGCAAATAGAATATTCGAATTCTGTTCAGACCACCAGTGCCTTATGATCATTATGGGTTTTTACCACGATTCATTTAACAGATGACCAAAAATTACGTGATTATTCATCTATTTGCTTTTTTTGGAATGTAGAATGGATATTATGTAAAACACATAAAGTCCCTAATCTGCTCATGCATTAACTCTGTTTAAATATACGTATGTTTTAAATTATTAATACCTCGGTTTTGGTATTCCTTTTATTGGTGCCAGAGATAAAGCGGAGTTTGAAATGCCTCACACGTCTATAAACATTTCAATTCAAAACTAATGGTTCGAAAATACCTCTGTCTTTCAGTAGGTTATGTAATGTATTTACCTAGCTAATTCTGCTATTATGTTCTCTAAAATTAATATTCTGTTTTCGTTCTGTTCAATTCTACATTACGTGAATAGGGTTATTTATTAGATATTATTAGCTCTAATGATAATTTCTATTCATTTCAATACACTTATATTAAAACACAAATATCGTTACTGACTATATGCAACATGAAAGGTTTGCAAATACATATTAAAAAAAAAATTAAACACAGTTAAGCGAAAATCAGCACGAAATTTACTAGGGTGTGGTGTGTTGATTGTTACTAATAATGCCTATTTAGAATTTTTCGTAATTTTAGTATACACAGCGAACTGAACTGTTGGTACTATAACAAAGAGTTAGTACTAGTTTTCGATTTTTTTTTTATTATCAGTTGCCCTAATGAGTTGCTAAAAAGCAAAAAGACTGAAACTAAATTAATTTTGAGGAAATACAGTCACAAATAGCATTTGGAAAACAAATTTCATAAAAGCGCAAAGATACGTATATTAGTTTGACAATGCCCTGGTGTCGAAATTAAAATTTGATTTACTTAGTAACTCATATGATTGGTTAAAATTCTAAAAGACTTGGGGACTGATTGGTTCTTTAAAATAAGAGCGGAATAGCCGTTCTTATATCATGGAAGGCAAGCAGCCTGTGTACAAGCACACCAAAGTTGCGTTAAGCTAAAATGAAATGTTTACATGTTTGTTCACCAATGATCTCGTTCACTTTTGAGGTCTTTGTAAAATTGTATGTAATGCCCACTTTATTTGTAAACCACAAAAATAAGCTCAGGTGTGTGATGCTTTCTGAATAAAAATTTGTATACTTACATCTTTTAATAATTAATGATTTAATATAATCCATTTTTAATATTCTTGAATATATTCGGGTACTTCAATTTTGGATGCCATAATAGCTCTATAAGCTAGGAGAGCAGAAATGGCATCATTATGACTTCGTTGACAGCTATAATCGAATATGGGTAACAATTTACCTGGAGTGGGGAATCGGCATAGAGTGCCCCGTTGAGATACATGTCACCTTGAGAAGGGATATCTGCGGGGGGTAACCAACAACACGAACACCCCAATAGAAAACCATTGTCACTATTGTTAACTATGGTATTATGGGTGTTTATTTTTAGGTCTCTCAAAGATATTGATAGGATGCTATTAATTTTAATAAACTAACTTTTTTCTGTTGTTGCTTGCAAGTAAGAAATTGGATTAGTTCCTGTTGTATTTATCTTTAAATTCTCTAACTTAGTTATTTATACAAACAGGACGACGGTTATCCTACTTTCCAAACTGTCGCCGATTATATGTCTGCATATTGTTACGTGTTTGCTATCCCCACAAACACCTATACTCGTGGATTCGTTGATTAAAAGTCCAGGTAACACTTCCTCACTACCTTATTAACTAATTAAAAATTAACAATAGATTAATGACTGTATTAACTATAATCAAATTAAACACTTTTAAGTCTGTATCTTATTTCTTCTTTACTCGTTCACTTTCAACTTAAGACCGAGTCTCGGCCCACCGAGCGTCTTATTTATGAATCCATTCACACAGTCTAGAACATTCCAGAATATTCCCGGCCGTTCTCGTATAATTCCAATCTCATCTAACCAGTGTACACAGTCCAGAGGCGTAACAATATTATTTCCTTCACTTGAATTATTCATGTATTGAATCATGTATTTCCTTTTACAACTCATAGTTTTTATCTCACACTATGAAAGAGTCTCGTCAACTATATTGAACTAAAACTCCTCTAAATTTTTCCTCTCAATTCAGTATTTTTTTTCTCGTGTATTGCTTTGTATTATAATTCTTCAGTTATGCCCTAACTGCATTTCGTGATAGCTTATTCTAGCGCTAAGAGCTCTTTTTATTAGGAGGTTCTGGTCCAGGTTCGATTCATGGTAAGAAATTTGTAATTTTTTCCATTATATAAAATGTCCACACAAAAACATATTTACAAATACTGGTTTGCACTTCCGCACAAAACGTATTTAGAAATACTAGTAGTTGTGTGACCTGTGACATATAATCACTTAACCAATTCAGATATGGCGTTGGACTCTTCAACTTGATATTTATGGTGAGGGTTGTCGGTACAAAACAAACAAAAATTTAAATAACGCTACCGTGAAATTTTCACCCAGGGAACAACTTTTTTGTTTGTAGCCAGACAAACTTTTTTGCTTGTAGCCAAGGTTTCAATTTATTTTCATAATCTTTGTCATTATTCATAGGATACTAATCTATGAACACAGATATAAGTCGATACAAGACAGCACAATTAATTGGTCTGAGACACAGTTTGTCCTTAAACCAATATGTTTTGCTGTTTGCTGTCGTCTCATGCAATTATAGATTTTTGTTTATTTTCAAGTTGTAAGAAATATTTAATAATATTTCAATGTACGTGTTTTAATTATAAAATCAGTAACTGTGTCCCACCTCAAAATTTTTAATACTCTAATTAAGTATACCAGAAAATTTTTTGGTGTTTCTTTATTAAGGAGCAGGAATAAATGCTCTATTTAACATTTAATATGCATGATCAATATGCTACTCTCATGTAAATATACTGTTGATATATGTACCAACAAAAGCGTTATGTTCTAATTAAAGGAGGAAAAATACGGGCACACCTTCTAAATAAAAAATAAAATAATTACCTTGTTTTCAGTTAAAATAATAATGTGCCAACACCAGACATAAACATTGTCAAACCGTTTTTATTGATGCGTTCTTAATGAATAATATAAATAATACTGGCCTTAACATAGAGCTTTGTGGAATTTCCAAACGAAGTTTGTTTACAGTGTTAGTATTATTATATTTTACTTCAATACTCCTATTTTTACTAAATTTAATGCAGATCAGACAAGAAAAGTAACCAGTTTCAAAAAAAGTATTAGTCTACTTTAAACAAATAATCAAAGATTGGATACAATTAATGGTACACGAACCAAAGAAATAAATCATTTCATATGCAATAAATTTTAATAACGCCATGTTATGAGTAACATATAAGTCGATTTTGAGGCATTCATCATATAACGGAACAATATAATATAAAGAGTAGCGTATGAAGTGCTTGAAGTCAATCAAATTAATTTAATCGTACCGCAGGGGGTGACCAGCAACACCATCCCCATCGCGTGAATCGTATTCGATTTCTTAATGACGATTTCAATGCGGCATTTTAAATGCCACCCACTTTGTTCTTCAATATGCATCAGCGGATTGGATTTTTTACGACGAAAGGCTTGTTTGTTTCATTTAATTCGCTATGTCCATTGTCCATTCAACAATAATTCAATAAGGAATTTAAATAAAAGCGATCATTTTATGCATTTTTCTTTTTCTCATGTTTGATGCCTCGCTACGGAATGTTGGACATATCAATAGAACAATTTCATTCTTTAGCTTGTCGCAATTCTCAAAAAAAAAAAATTAATTCACTTTTTATTTAATTGTATGCATATTAGCCTTAACATTTGGAATTATCTTGTGCAAAATTATGTATCCTCTTCAAAGTATGTGCCTACCAGGTATAGGCATTTCTTTTAATCTATAATGTTTTCTCTATTGCTCCAATAACGAAATTAGAAGGTACTACAGTTATGCTAAATTCAGCAAATGGTTACAAATGGCAGCTAACGAACAAGGTAAGGGTCAGATGTTCAAGTCATCGATTAGAACGAAACTCTATGAGCTTGCAGGTCTCAATACAAACAACTATTTGTCCAAATAATAGGACGCATCTTTCAAACATTTTCAAGAAACAGGCCCCTGAACATTCAGCATTCAGCTTATAAGTCTTGGAATATTCAGAGAGCCACGAACCACTGGTAGCCCAGTAACCAAGGCGGTGGGAGAGCTAGATCGCTGGATCGATTCCCGGTTTGTAATTTTTTTCCTTTGTTTCAATTTTTTTTTTTAATAATTTGTGCGTAATAATGCATAATATTATACTCCCTAGTGCATAAATGAGCAGAGTGCAGTGTTATGCTCGTCTATCGTATAGTAGGTGTAGGACAATAGGAGAGCATCAATCATTCTTTTCCCTGTTTTTATGATAAATATCACACTAACTCATGTACTGATAAGGCCGACCAAGGCAAAAATTAATGTATTCAAATATTATTGAAAAGTATAAAATAATAAACATCATTCCTTTATGTCGTTTACAAATAATTTTTACCTATTGTTATTTTAACTGTTAGTATTTATATGTGATTTAGCTGCTCGGAGCCCTTCGTCACTGGGCTGCCTGCGGCTCGTGGCAGACTGGATACTTTCAGACCACATAAGATGTCGCAGAATGTTCAGAGGCATGTATCTCGGAAATATTTGAGAGGTGCGCTCTATTATCTGTACAGATGAAAGCTAACAGCCAAAAGATGGTCTACTAATGGCATATGTGCCTGTCTACAGGAGAATCTTCTCTAGCTTGGATTAATCTCGCGGTGGTAGCCGTATTTATGTCTCACAGCTTCTCATTTTTGTCATTTCATTGCATGGTATAATGTCTTTTAGAATAATTTTGTTTCAAAATTAAGGAAAATGTCTAAACTCATAATACTGACAGTAGTAATTATGCCATGTTGGAGTGAATGTAGTCACGAGGAATTTATTTATATTGAGATTGTTATTTATATTGTGTATATTTAAATATTATTACGCCACTGGACTGTGTAGATTGGTTTGAGGAGAATGCAATTGTAGAGAATAGCCGGGAATATTCTGGAATGTTCTAAACCGTGTGAATGGATGTATAAATAAGACGCATGGTGGGTCGAGACTCAGTCTTAAGTTGAACGTGAACGAGTAAAGAAGAAATAAGAAAGAGACTTATAAGTGTTCAAGTGTGACTATAGTTAAGACAGTAATTAATCTATTGTTGTTAATTGTTAATTAGTAAATAAAGTAGTGAGTAAGTGTTACCTGGACTTTCAATCAACAAATCTAGCATCTAGCTGGATAGCAAACACGTGACAATATTTTGATTTCGTGGGTATAATATTCTTAGTTAGATCCCTTGTAAACAGTAATGGTTGAAAATTAATTTAAAGTTAATCCTTGAGGCAATCGTAAATATTTCAAGTTTAAAATATTACGCTTCTACTAACGTGACTTTTTCTAATAGAAGCATAAATCATTTTCTTTCTTTTCCAATTATTTTTGGAAGAGTATATAGGATGTTCGAAAATAGGCGTCCTCCAGAAAAACGGCATACTGTATGAAGAAAATGTTTCGAAAATATTTTCTCTGAAGAGGTAGACACTTTTGGTATACAATCCATCATGTGTTGCTTTGTATTGTATTAATATGAAGAACCAACACTTTGAACATCTTAATTGCCATTTAAAAACAAAAATTTTCACTTACATGGCAAACAAAAAAATATCAAGGTCACTTTGAACGTCGGCTGATTTGCAAACAGCAACTCTTAAACATTTCTTAATTAAGCCAATATCTATAAAGTTATCCTGTATAAAACAAAGTAATAGAGAATAACTCTTGAGACGATGTAAAAACCAATTAGCAAAAGTACGTCCATAAATAATTGTGTAATTGCAAACTCATGTTCAAAGATAATTTTAGCGCTACAATGCGCAATCCTTGTAATCCCACTCAATTGAAACAACAGTAAACAAATAGGTTCATATCATATTCAGTACCATAAATTTTAAAATCATTGAATAGGGCAACAAATTATTATTACTATCTTGTGATTCTTTAGGAAATATTCCCCAAGGTGGGAAGTATTAAAAAATTACATGACTTTGTAAATCAGAGAAATTGATACCCAGTTTATAGTTGTAGCTATTTCTCATTACTCTTTCTAATATCAAGATGTTCTTTTGCTGTTCAAGGGTCAAATATTACATTAAATATGATATACACTTTTATCTAAAATACAATCGAAAGCTGTGAGACTGGAAAGCTTTCATTTTTTACGAGAAATTTCACACTTCACCAATATTTGAGTTGCAACGTTCTCCCACGAATTAACCTTTGAACTGGAGTCTATTAAAGAACACTCGCAGGTTCTTACACTGCCGATAACTAAGACTAACAATAGTGACATTTATAGAATCGGCAATTAAATCAAATACGAAAGCCCACTGGGTTGGTTTACTCGTTAAATAAATGCGGAATACCAACTAGGTCTGTACACCTGACAATTAGATTCATGTTTCAAACCACAATGGCTTGTTTTTGGAAAACGATAATGGGGAGTTCAACACTGAACCAGCTTCTTGTTAACGACCAATAAATGAAAAAAGGTAGCTTACCAATATGGCTAACCGAATATTTTTCGAATGCAATTATAAACGTAAGTTCTGTTCTTTAAGTCCACCAAGTAATTGAAACGGTATTAATATTTATTGCCCATATTGTTATCATTTATTTAGTTTTTGTGTTGTATAATACAATTTTACAGTTTTCGGCTAAAATAGTTATTTTTATTGTTTGAATGTTATTTGTGGCCTTCTATAAATTTTTATTCTTCTTGCTTGGGGCTTACTATCACATGAATAATTTTTGGTTATTTAAAAAATACAATCAGCTTCTGCTCTTGTGATTTTATGTCAAAAGACAAATAGTATAAAAAAAATTCCTAATGATTCTGAAACGAAATTTGTTTCCTCTTTCAAAGTTATGTATTTATCTTCATTTCTTCACAAAAGATAAATACATAACTTTGAAAAAGGAAACAGATTTCATTTTTGAAACTTTAAGAAAATATATTAATCTCTGCCTAATCTTTTCACGTAAAGTCACAAGCACAGAGGCCTATTTTTTACTTTTTGTTTACTTTCATGTTTAATGCAACGGATACTATTACAGAGTGGGGCAGAATGAACTCATGTTTTTGACTTGCGCACTACTCAACCGGCAGTAGGAAGTCGATGAAGCAGGATGCAACATAACATTGCGCTTGATATGTCATTTTAGTAAACATGGCTCGTTGGACAGCAGTACATTTCACGTTTCTGTTAAAAAGTTTTTTAAAAATGGATATTGTGATAGTAACACAGCGAATATTTAGGCGGTATTTTAACATTACAAGACATGGAAGGGTTCCAGATCGTAATACTGTCACTAACTGAATCCAGAAGTATCGAACCACAGCTTCTGCAACAAATAACGTACCTGCGACCAGACGCAGAACTATGCGGAGGCCAGAGAACATCGCAAGGATTTGTGTTGTGTCAATCGCACTTCCAGAGCATCTACGCGTTGACAACGTATTGCCCTTAACATACCCAGCAGATCTCTTCATCGGATATTGTATTCAGACACCCCTATAACAAGAGATGTCAGAGAGATATCGCTTCAAGGAGGAAATATTGTAATCAGTTTGTTGAATTAATAGACGATCATCCAGGGAGTATTCGTTACCTAATGATGTCAAACAGGCTCATTTTGAATTGTCTGGTTTTCAAAATAAATAAAACATACTAGAATGATGAGAACCTCGTGAAGTACATATGAAGCCATTGTATAGTCAAAGGTGACAGTTTGGTGCGAGATTTCGACGTTTGGTATAATTTGTTCGTATTGCTTAGAAGATATAATGGGTCTTGCGATTATTGTGACATTTAAGGGATACATGTGTATGCTGTCTGAATTCCTGTTTCCAGTTACGTCGTCATAACATTTACTCCGCTAGAGTTTGGTTCCAATAAGACGAAGCGACAGCAAATACTGCTCGGAATTCAACGAACACGTTAAGAACCATGTTTGAACAACGGATCATTTCACGCTTTGGGGACATTTCTTTACCAGCTCGTTCACCTGATTTATCTGCGCGTGATTACTTATTGTGGGGATATTTAAAGAGCAACGTATTAGAACCTTGTCCAGAGGACTTAAATAACCTCAATCAGCTAATTGTGGAAAAATTTATGAAACCTCCAACCATCCTACTGTGCGTCATGGGAAACATTTTGTAATTCAAGAGAACATATTATAAAAAGTGCTCCACATGTTGCCAATTTTGACTGATATATATTTCTGTGCGTCTTTGGAATGAGGTTTCTACTGTTCATAAAATTGCCGGTGTGATACTTCTAAAAGCATTTATTATCCTTTCCTTCAAATTTTGGATTCTTGTTGGTGTGATGTCTTTATGAGCATCTTGTAACACGCTTATTATAATACCATCTCTTGAATTATTTGAAAAAACACTCATTTTTAATTTTTATTACTGAATTTTGCAGTTATTGTTCAATAAATTGAAAATGGTCACAAATAGCCATAGCAATATATGTAGAAAAAATTTTCGTTCTTCAATCCTACATCACATGGTCCAAAAATGTACAGGGTGTTCCATTTGAGAAAATTCAGTTCAAATAGTTGTAAGTTTAAAAAACCTTTTTGGCCACCCTGTATACTTTTAGGAAGTGAAAATGGCTGTGTGTCATCACACAGATGTCTCATAACTGGTGCTAACAAATTTTTCGTAAAATCGATAGTTGTGATTGTAATTTAAAAACAGTACTGAACATAATGTGCATATTATCTTTTTTTGTAATCCAAGTTTCAGCGTTTTGGCAAATAGCCGGGAAAATAATTGTTTAAAAAGATATATATGTTATACTTATCTGTGATAAGATTTGTAAAAGTTAGTAAATAATAATTAACAAAAATTTTCAGTTAATATTATTTTTCATTCCACTCTAGTTGTGATTGTAGTGATATTTTTAATATACACGTGTAAAAGGTGTAATTTCAACAAAAAAAAAAAATCATTACATACAAGTGGTTGGGAGAAATTCAATAATAATACAGAAATGAAAGGAGGCCACAAAGAGGTTTCAAAAAATGTTCTGATATACATGGCATTTCATTTAAGAAAATGTTACATGACCCTGTAGAATTATCTTGGCCCACTCTATATATTCGAAAATAATTTTCAGTTAATGACTTTTTTTCTAGTTTACTTATATTTTTAAATCAAGTTTCTAGCTATCATAGAACTCGAGATATCGAAGTCGGACGTACTATTGCCCCACCCTGTATATTAAATCTACCTATATGGTATTTAGAATGAACCAAATGTTTTCGTTCTTCGATATTACTAACAGAAAAATTTCCACAGCGATTTATAAATTTAAGTTGGATATCAGGTGAAAACGCAATCAAATGATTCATTTAAGGAAACAAAGGACTAATAAATAATTACATATTTTAAAATCATTGATTTATTATGCGTAAGTATATAGAAGTAGTGTTAGGTACATAAAATGACAAATATCATATTAAAATGTAATTAAAATAGTCATTATACCTTCGAATACTTGGACGTATGTAGTCTTTAATGCCCCAATCTTCTAATCTCGACTTGTAAGACATTTTCACAAAAACCTTTCACTATGGAAAAATAATAGGATTGCGAGTATCCGAATAACACTTCATTTTATAAATGCACGAAGTAGTTGCGGTTTCAGTAAACGTTATATAGAGAACACATCCCACCTCTTAACAACAAAGATCAACTCTAAATATTCTTAATGGAATCAAACCGTCTACGCGTGCGTCGCCTACAAACAAAATGTCGAATTAGCAAGCGCAGATTTAGGGTTAACAGATAGCTTACTAACCATAGGATGTGCTTTTTAACCACTAAAAAGCCATTCTCAACTAAAGGCACTTATTTACCATAAGAAAACACTTAGTTATCCTTAATAAAAAAAAACAAAAAAATTGAGTTGGTTTAAGTAAGTGCTATTATTGGGATAAGTAGTCAAAGATTTAAGGTTACAAAACTTCATTAGCAAAACAGTCTTAAGAAAAAAAATATTTATAATAATGCAGATCATATTAGCAAAACATTTTATTTGGTCGATTTCCCTCAGTGTACTTTCAATAAATATAAATGTAAGATTATTGACTAGTAAATCTTTCAAAACCATGATTCTATTCTACCACACCCCCTATATAAGCATGCATCTTGCTCAACAATCTTTAACAATGCTATTTATAGTTTTTATTTCCCAGTTTAAATTCTAGAGACTGAGATGCAGTAAACAGTAAGTATGTTTAGAATCATGTTAAATTCCAAACTAAACCCATAAAAACAGCTCTTAATATTTTAAGGTGAATCATATTTTGTGGGTTCTGGGTGGCGTCGAAGTCAATTTTCTGCCATAATTTTGCTTCATATTTTAATAATATTTAGCTCCCACTAAGTAGGTTGTAAGGTTTAATTATATATTATGTGTCTTTCAGAAGCAATTCTCACACGCTGTGAACTATCAGCAAGCTATCGACAAGACGTTCGTTACATGTTTAAAGCTAAAAATGTTCATGTTTTACATTTCTCCCTCATCCATCATGAGTAGTAACGTCATAAGGTATGTTATCGCAACAAATCCCTGCTATTAAAATGATGTAACTTACAGATAAATCCTTGGAAATATTAGCCAGTTGTACATATAGCGAATTTGAAATAAGTTACACAATTCATACTTTATGAGAATATTATTTATATTCACGTAGATTCTTCTGGAACTCTTGCAAGTTTCTCTATTCCTACAGTTTCTTATTGTACCATAATTACTACATATACTTACAAATATTCTTTAATACATTCACATGTTTATTATACTTATGCAACTCATTTAAATGGTGTGTTGTTAACTCTTGTAATTCCGAAAAATTAACAAATAATTTTCCAAGTAAATAAATATTCAACAACAATTTAACAGTATTCCACACGAAAATACTTACTGATAATGAGCATTTTAGAAATATAGTTTCCAAAAAAATATATGTGCTGACGTTTTTATGATCATTTTTGTTAGATTTAAATAGAACACAGTTAATTGGGTGACTTGAAAGGTATTTATAACGATTTTAAAAACATGACATTTATACAAATTCTCTCATTTCGAAAGTTTCAAGAATTTCAGTTTTTTCCTGAAATTACCTACATGTAAATCCCTAAAAATTTCAATACTGTAATTGGAAGAGTGTGGGAAAAACAACAACACCCTCTTTGAGGGAGCTCTTGAAAAGACCCCCTTTTAGTGGAAGATTTTGGTACATCCCTTTAAAATCTCAAGGGTTTAACTTTTACAGTTTGGGCTCCGCGTTGATAAGTTAGTGTGTCAGTGAGAATACTTAATTTTATAAAATATAAAATATAGAAAAAATGTTTTATACATATAATATTTCATTGCTCTAAACATACTACTTTACAATTAATTTCTATAATTTAAATCAAAAATGCTGAAAAAGTTATCCTTTATGTAAATTCTTTTAAATATGGTCGCGGCAAACGTTACAGTGGTGGGACGAAGGAGGCGAGACACGCTGTCAACCAGGATCCCGTCAGTTAAAGCGAGAGAGATGATCTGTTGGCTCGCTCTCGACCGCATGTCTTAACACGGCCGTCACATACTATACCGTTTGCCATCATTATGTATTACCAACAAAAATTATATCATCCAGAAGGAAGATGTAGTAAAAACTGTCCAAATCAGTTTATATAGAAGGAATTAGAATTACTGTATTTAAATTATGTTGGACAAACGAGATGATGAGTTCTCGCTAGTATCAAGAAACACTTCGTTTGCATTTGTGCATAAAAATGTACTATACATTAAAACTATAAAAATCAACAAATAAGTGTATGCTTTTGACATCTAATATACACAAAATATAAGAATATAAATAGTGACTACCCTAAATAGCCTATCGTAACTTCGTTGTTAGTACATATTTGGGGACGTCCATAAAACGCGTGACGGTATTTTCGACTATTTTACCCCCCCCCCCAACCCTTTTAACCGGCCTTTCATAGACGAGGAAATCTGTGACAGGCCGCAGCGTTTCGTGACCCCCTCCTCTTGGTCGTCACGTGACAGACCAGATAATGACCCCGCCAAAAAAAAAGGAACGGCAATTAGGGAATTATCCCTCAAAATTAAAAAGCAGAAAAACTGATTTTGGTTTGTCTTCAGTCACGTGACGTGTGAGATCAATTCATCCCCCATGTGATATTTTGTGATTCTTTGATGGATCCCCTCTCCTCACAATAGCGTCACGCGTTTTGCGAACGGTCCCTTTAAGTTTAATAATCTTAAGTAAAATTTTTTATCATCAGCCATATCAATTTAGATTTTGTCTACTTGGTCAAGTTTGTCAAAAGACATCATTTTGTAACAGACTTATGTTGTTTAAATATACCTTGAAATATTTTAGTATTAAAGAAAATACTTTCAGTATACCTCTGAACTTTATAGTAGATAATCTTGAGGGAGCCCACCTATATCATTAGTTTTGATATCTCCAGTCACTTTATAATTGCCATCACTAGAATCTAGCGTCAACCTTCTAAAATTTCAGAATCCTTCTCTAACTGACCAACTTCGACTCGCATTCCGTAAATCAGACGTTCTTGATTTTTTTAAATCGAGTGTGAATATTCTTAGGCTCAATGAGCTTTATGGCGAACGCACATACCATATGCAGAAATTGCATAACAAGTGTGCAGTGTCTGATTGCGGACCGTGTGGCAACCACCCACACCGCACCCGCGTTCTTCATTACCTATACCCTGCAAGACTCGATCGTACATTAACTAGCATCGCGCATAAATACGCTTCGGAGCTATTTAGTGCCGTGCTAAACAAAAGACACCATTAAAAGTTCAGACTATAAACCGTAATCAGCGGTATAATGCTTACTGTGCACTCTCTCTATCCAGCTCGGCTGTTACACTGTAATAACTGGATTAGATTTAAACAAAAATGTTTTTGAATGACGAAGGTGCGACTTTTACTTTTTATACCCTCAATTGCAAAATTTTATACTCAATTATTTTGAAATAATGAGGGTTAACGCGCTTGAATTCACCACGAGAGGTGCTAAATGTTTTTCACACAATGATGGTAGAAGAGGAAAGTAGTAATTTACTTGCTCAGTAGTGAAATTATTGTACTTCAGAAGTGTGTTGTCATTAAAGTTAGGTTATAACAAGAATGAGCATGATGAAAGCAACGAATGTACATGATTATTACTCACGATTTTCTGTAGTAAACTCCTTTGGTAACGCATAATCGTCAGGATTAAAATGTTTCTTACAAACACACGAATATTTCGAATAAGTAAAGTTATCTCTATCAACCACTGTTTTAGGCGAGTTTTGTCTCTCGGAAGCACATGTCCGCCTTTTGTTTTCGAACGAAATGGAACTGCACAACACTGAGGAACAATTAACAAGGTTTTTTATTTGCTGGTGTACGAAATAATTATAATAAAACCCTATAAACTTTTCCCGCGCCTAACAATAACTTTTGACACGACCTTACTTGACCAGTGGCGCCAACTGGTGAGCCTGAAAACGTTAGCCCTCATTTACTTTATTTGCCTGTACATGGTATGATTAAGAAGGAGTCTAGAGGTAACTCATTTCAGGCAATCTGAATTTCCCCCCATGGCAAATCTGCGGTCTTTAGGAGATGGGGAAAATCGAACTTTAAGGCCAGTATTCCCTCATAGCCCATAGATCTTCGGTAGAAAATAAATCGGGAGATTTCGAGAAATTGTTATTATTATTATTATACTCCTACTTGTAATCAGCAACTCGATTATTTGCACATTGCATCGTTCTAACAAATATAACTTTGATAATGCCTAGAAAAATGATTATGTAACTTTCGTATCATGATTTATTTCCAGTCACCTATATACATCCTAGGGTGTTGACGGTATGACCATCTAGGAAAAATACCAAGTATTTCCTTATTCTAGTCCTCCATAATTCATAACCAAAAAAATATGATTCCATTCCGTCCTTATTAGATGCACAGCCAAAATACTATTCCTTGTAACTTTATACCTATATAAGCACCAGACGAGATTTTGCCAACAAATGGTCAAAAGAAATTTGTAACCTTCCTTACTGTGCTTACTCTATTTCGAGCAGTCATACTTAGCACAAACTCCTTGGTCTGAAGATGGATGTGTAATGCATGATCCATGTTCACAACATATTTGTCAAAATTTCTGAACGATTAACATGCTGGCAAGTTCTCTGCAAACTTTCCGGTGTCATTTAAATCACAAAAGTGCTGTTAAAAATATGTTGAATAAATCAAAACTATCAAATACTAAACAGGAATAAATACATTAATCCCATTTCTGCCTATAAATCTAATTCTGTCAAAGTTGATACTCCTGATTAGTAGGACAAATTTTTGTTATCTCATAAAATTATGAGTGTCAAATGTCCGTACCCCACAAAATGAGTCTCTGAAGTTTTATGCATATAAAATAAAAAATGATTTTTTTTATTGTAGCAATAATAATTAATTGCGATTAATCTTATCATTTGAGAAAAACATAATTTTATATAAATAAATAATTGAAAACACTCTCATGTCAACTAAATCAAAAGGTTCACAAATTTCAACCTCAGTAACCGAGCTATGCTCGCCAACTGGATATTCACACTTGTATTATTTTATCGTTGGTATCAGCTATTCCAAACGTGCTAACTCTATGGCATGGCACTGACTTTGACTTGCTAATACCCACCCAGAACACTTAGATAGCTAAATTGATGATGGAGGTATGCCTTTAAATTAATGCTAAGGGGTGTACGTACATGGCGAAATAAATATTTAATTACTCGAGTATTTTTTTTATTGACTAGTCACTAAATACATTTTTTTGTTTAATAGTCATAACAATAAATATTTTTTTGTGACCTTAAAAAAGAAAATCGACCTAGGGCGAAAAATGTTCTATTTTACACTAGGTTCTTAAAGCCCAAAGTAGAACCTAACTTAACTCGGTCGTGCAAAATCGTTATTTATGTACCCAGGGCACAAAGTAGCGGTCCGAGACGTAGTGGAAGGTTGCATTTGCGTGAGGAAGATAAGGTACATTCCACACATGGTATACGCACTATATTTTTCATAAATTCAAATAATATTAAAATCACGATGCCCATATTTAAAAACATATTAAGTCAATTTGAATTTTTGCATAAATAACACATCAATAATTATATTTATGTAAGTAATATCAATAACTGATCATGACACCAGTGTCACTACTATTGAGATCGACGTATTTAACAAATTTCTGATTGTCAAAAGAAGATTTTTACTACAAGTAAAACCGGTTTTGTGTTCAAATAGTTCACACAAGTTCTCATTAAAATGGATGAAGAAAATTCTATGTAATTCACCACAAATTGAGGAAACAAAGAACATCGCAACATTGAGTTTGTTAAACGAAAAATGAAGAGACAGGTATCTAATTGTTTACACAAGATTTAAAATTAGTACAAGAAGAAAAGTGTTAATAGAATAACAGAAAAAGTTATATTTGCCTGAGAAGTTCAAAGTTATAAAATCTTATGGAGCAAATTATTATATCCTAAGGGCCGGTTGCATCGATGTGGTTTAGCCAGAGTTCAACTGAACTTCGTTTAAAATCCAAGATTACGATTGTTACAACAATCGTAACATAGGATTTTAAACGAAGGTCAGTTGAACTTTGGCTGAACCATGTCGATACAACTGGCCCTAAGGGTCAGTTCTATCAACGTGGTTCAGCCAAAGTTCAGCTGAACTTGATTTTAAATCCGCGGTTACGATTGTTCCAGCAATAGTATCCTTGGATTTTAAATCAAGTTCATCTGAACTTTGGTTGAATCATGTTCCTACAACTGGCCCTAAAAGAGTCAGTATACAAATATCTCCCAACTTGAATTGGTGAACGTACTATCACTCGCTTGAAATGTCTGAATTTCAAATATCTAGTAATTTTAAGGTTGTTGAATTGGTGGTTACAACGTCATATTATTTTTTGTTAACCTTGTTGGCTTTAATTAGCCAGAGTTTCAAAAAAAGTCCTTTTTATGTCAAGACATTATTAAAAAACACTTGGTATTGCCGAGGTCTAGACTTTTTGTTAAAGCATATTTGTTTTTTTGGTTGCTTCGAAAATAGTTTCGGATAAAATTGTCTATTACTTCATTATTTGTTAATTAATACAGAAGTATTGATTGCTTGCGATTCGTAGATGGGATTTATTGGCAAACTAAACTTCGATACTTACAGTTTTTTGGAAAAATTTTTTGTAGTCACAGAATCGATTGACATCTGGATATCTAATTTTGGAAATTTGGGCTAGTTAATGGTAGTTGATTTTTGGAGATTATATTATACTGGTTGTCCCTAGTCTTATATGAAACTATTGTCTTGGAAACTTTGATATGATATTCACTTATTGGAACAGAGGTTTACGCCATCCTAGCGGTGGCAGGTAGGGCTGAGGTTAGGAATGGGGCGGAACAGATAATATACATCTGCTCCGACAGCCAGGCTGCTCTAAAGGCGGTGTGCTCCCCCAGGACGAGATCAGCTCTCGTCCAGGAGTGTGGGGATGTCCTAGAAGAGCTGGTCAGGCATAAACAAGTGAGACTAGTATGGGTCCCGGGACATATGGGAGTTCCAGGCAACGAGAAGGCCGATGAATTGGCTAGACTCGGAGCCGAGGAACCCTGTCATGGGCCTGAGCCTATGTTAGGTATTTTAAGAAGGCAGGTCACAACGGCCCTCAATGAGTGGGCCCACGAGACACTGAGGACGCACTGGAGTACCAACAGGGCCTGCAGGCAAACCCAAGATTTTGTGACGGGGCCGAACAAATAGAGATCGGCCTGGTTGCTGGGACGGAGTTGTAAAACTCTGAATCTCTTAATCGGTGTTCTGACAGGCCACTGCAGACTTAGGAGGCATCTATCATTGATAGGTATTGAGGAAGACCCTACATGTCCAAGATGCAGGAGTGATGAAGAGGCATCTTACCACTTCCTGGGACAATGTGAAGCGTTTGGGCGCCTGAGACACAGTATCTTCGGTTCTGAGGTGCTTCTAAGGGAGGAGATGAGCTCCCTCGCAATGAGTGACATCCTGACCTTCATCAGAAGGTCGGAAAGATTCGATGAGGGAGCAAGAGAAGCACATGGCTGAGGGGACAGCTGGGGGTTGGTAAAAAGGGCCCGTCTGTGGCTTACTTGCCAGGCGTCAGCCTCCCCCACCATTACCATTACCATTACCATTATTGGAACAATCATGAGGAAATCTTAATGAAGGTTGACGACTCCACCGTAGTTGATTTTGTCAAACCAGCTCGGGCAGAATACTTTGGGTCTTGGAGCTGCCTTCGCTAATATATTTTAAAATAAAATAATAGATTGATTATTTGAAGTATTATTTACCATTTTTGTTATACTGTGTATTTCATAGTTTATAATTAAAGATATTTCACTGTACAGCTACCCTAGTGGTTTTATATATATTTATTCTCTTACGTAGTTCTCATTCTTAATTTTGCACAAATACTTTTTGCTGTCATTAATTTTTTTTCCATTAAACTCTATTGCATCCGTAAACTTATTAGCAATTAGATAATCTTAGTACCTTAAAACCCTAGACAACATTTCATATTTACTATTTTGTAAGATTTTTTTTTGTAGTTTTTGCTTAACTGTAATTTTATCAATAAATTTATTTACATTTTAATTTTCTTGGCTAGTTGTTTGTTTTTCACACATCAAAAAGGATCTATAAGACCATCAGGACCAATTCAGTATATTCGATTTTATACAACAATTTAAGATCATCATAAAATATTCAATATTGACAGCCACTCTTGTTGAGAAGAATAACTTAGATATTTCCAAAACATCTAAGTTAGTTGCATTTTTAAAACGAAAATCGAAAACCTAAAAACCTAAACATAAATAAAAACCAAAGCATAATAGAGTTAATATTCCCATAACAGTAAGGTTCATCGAATTCTGTTATAAAATTAATACTTCATATCTATGAATAAAACGTCTTCTAATACCGCTAAAACTTTCTTCTTTCATCAGTCTGTAACATTACTGTATTTGGATATTGTCCTTGAAATACTGTAGATGAAACAATTGCTTGTCAAACAAACAGAAAGATTTTTTTTTGTAGATCTGTACAGACATCGAGAGTTAGGGAACTATTATAAAGATGCAATGTTCCGCCAGAGAACCTAACCTATAAATAATATCTAGTTTTACTCTGGAACTTTTTTTTCTAACATGTTCAAAGAGATATTTTTACTTCCTCAACCCTCAAAGTGAGGAAGGTATATATTCGTGAAAAAAATTTTGAAAAATTTTATTGCATTTCTGAATGAATCTCGACGAATTATGACGATACACAAAATTTCAGACAGAAAAAAATGTTCTGTCTGTGTGTCTCTGTCTATCTGTCTGTCTATTTGTGTGGTTTGCGATAGCAGCTACAGTTTTTCAAACTTTCAAATTTAGTACACACATTCTAGAGGTCAAGGAAGAGATTGAGTTCATTGATGAGCAAAATCGGTTGCTTTTTTGAAACGTCAAAATACGACTTTTTTGAAAACGTCAAAAAATGTGACTTTTTTGAAACGTCAAAATACGACTTTTTTGAAAACGTCAAAAAATGTGACTTTTTTGAAACGTCAGAAATTAATACTATTACAAACTCCACCACACATCGAGTATTACTACGGTGAGGAAGTTCTGATCCCCAAATAATTGGCAGCGGTTTTTTCTAACATGTTCAAAGAAATGCTTTTTTCTGGCTTTGGGCTTTAGTTATGCAGCTAAATTCAAAAAAATTATCACAAAAGCGACAGTAATTTTTCCGTAAGCTAATTGCTAAGAGAGCACCATTAATAAGAAACAATACTAGTAAGGAATATAAAATAGGGCAATATAATTTTTGTCCAAGAGTCTTTCACGACTTTGTTAGTTAACACATGCTGGAATAAGACTACGGAAATGAGGATAAATGTTAACAGAGTATAAGATAACAGAGGACACGAAAGCTAACTTAATCTATATTTTCGATTTAGACGCTTCCAGAAATGAGAATGAGGCGGCGAAGATATCTCTGTTATTTAATGACAATAATGAGAGGAAATTAAATGGGGTATGTATATTATATTATATTGCATTTAACAATATCTTGGTATAGTTTGTTGCTTTGTTGCGTATTGCTGGGGCATTTAAAAAAGATATGGTCAAGATCACCAGTAGAGTTTCAGGATGAAAAAGTGTCAAACGTATTTTAACGTTAAATAGATCCGCAGGGGAAATACGTATGTCAAATTTCAATCTAATAATCGCTGCTATGTATTTTCTTGGGGTATTGATGCTTTCATGTATACCAGAAGTTGTTAGTTTCTGGGACAATTAGTGTGCATCTAATAGGATTAGTAAAACATAACTTAAATAACTAAAATTAAATATAGCTGTCTGATCAACAGCCAAAAGAAAGTAAAGGGTCCGAAAATAATTATATCGTTTTTTCAGAAAACTTTGCATATGCGTATACAGCGCTTTATATATATGTACTGTATATGCAATATTAACAAACATCAAAATTCACAATAGTAGTAGCTATTGCTGAAATGGATTTAAAACATCTTTTTCAACATTTAAGACTATGAAATCCTCAGCTATGTAACCTTTGTAGAATACAATCTTTAATTATTTATGAACTAATAAATAAATTTAAGGATAAAACCGTATTATAAATTTTTACATATAATAATCGTGTTTGAATTTACTTTAGAGCAACTTGTGCCTATTGATATTATTCCAATAAGTATGTAATGTATGTATTATATAAATTATCAATTATTCTCTGTCTTTTAGGTATTACCACTCTGTTAATATAATAATTTGAACATTTAATTAAATGAGGTTAAAATATCCATACAAAAATATTTCCTACGACATTGATAATAATAACACCAGATAACATATTAATTTTAAAAAAAGTTATTAATATAATCCACTAAAGATTCCAAGAAGTAAAAAAAAATCTATTTATGTCTTTTCTATGTAAATAACATTTTATTCCACTTTGAGCTGGTCATTAAACTGAAATTATATACATATAAATAAAACTTTTTCAGTAATAATTTCAGATATAATTAAATAATCTGACATTTTTTAGAGAAAATTGCATAATTAGCTGAAGAACTTCACTCATCCTAATCCTCAGAATTTCCAAGGTAACCTTTCAATAACAGGTCATTCGAATTAAGGTAAAGATCGACTTAAATAGGGAAAGAATAGAAATAAGTATTTTATTACATTAATGGGTGTATTATGATGTAATTTTGGTATTTCATTTTGTAGAAATGAATTGAGATGCTGAAATAGGTAATATTTTTTAGTTTTTGCCCTGTATCTTCGAAACTGTTGAAAATTTTGCCAAATACATAGACTACTTCTTTTATATTTTTTCTAACTAAGTAAATGAGACAATAGCAGAGCTCACTATGATAAAGAGGATCGAAGCGCTTCAAAGTAGAAGCTAAAAAGTGCAAAAAATAATTAAAAGTGCCAATTAATTTTCTTGATATTGCCTGTCAATTTTCCCACATCCCAGGCGGGTAAAATGCACAGGACATACTTAAACTCTAGGTATAATGTATTATATGACAAAAAGTGGGACGACGTGGAACTCTCTGCGATCAATAGCCGAGATATGAGGTCGTGAACTAGAGTAAAAATAAATATAATTGTTATGCATTTTTGCCTTATAAAAGATGTTTCCTGCTTTAAATAAAAGTTAAAATGGTTTCACGTAGGCCAATATACAATTTTTTAATGAAATAAATTGTTAGTTAATCTTGAACAGCTCATATGAATATATTTTTTTCATGGAAATAGAAGGATATTTATAGTATAGAAAAAAATGCAGTAATTATTTTAATTATTTTTTTTATTCATCTTCATTAACTTGTAGAATTAAATTAGAAAATGTTCCAAAATATCCTAGTTTTTACAAAATATGCCGTATCTTAATATCGGAGTATGTGAGTTATGTTTTTGCAACTATTTTAGTAATTAATCAAAACCGTTAGTCAAAATTATTACAATTAAATAATAAATAGAATTCTAATTGATATCTGTTTAATTTTAACTATTTTTTATCAACATTTCAAATGTTGATCCATTTTTCGCCACTTTGATGGCAAATTGCTCAAATACCGATCGATAGAAATGTCTGCCACTATAGTACAGTACTCTACATATCAATATAAACATGTTCCACTAGGTTTGGTCCGGTAACTAAAAATTTTTTTTTTTTTTCAAATTTCCAGTTACCGCGTACCGACCGGAAGTTTTGTCTGCTAGCGTAATTGGGGTATGTGGAGTACATATACTAACTAACTATATGAATAAATATCGGTAACCATTCGATTAAAAAAAATATGTTCCCCCCCTCCATATCCGGCTGCCATACCAAAAATTTCAAAAGAGAAAAAAATATGGACTCATATGGCCTCTTTGATTACCGACTGGCAGACGGCAACTTTTCATCGTTGAATTTGCACGTTATTGCTTAGACTAAATAGAAACTTTCAAACAAAATTCCTTTGTTATAGGATAACAAAGTGGCATTGTAGCAAACCCTATCATAAAACATCAGTAAATGCAGCATTTTTTCTTAAGGCTGTATTACATTGTTGAGGTAATAAAAGATTTACGGACCGAATTAGCTGCAATTTCTGTTTTTTATGATTCTTTCAGTAAGTAAAAATTTAAACTTACCAGTTGTTGGGATAAGTATACCCTTGGTATTATTTTATGTTTGCGGCTGGCTTACCTGCAAAAAATAAAAAATATCATTAGCCAAATGCTCTCTTTATATTTAATGTGTCCATAAAGTTAAGATATTTAACATATTTCAAAGTAATAAAACTAATTTTAGAAGGTAACAAAATTACCATAATAACATGTGTCTCAAGCGCGAGCTAAACTAGAGGTGTTGTGACATTGTTTAATGAACTTGAGATTAAACACCGCAAAACCAATGGTTATTCATAAATTTAAAGTGTTGCTAGGTATTTAAGATTATTATATTCACCTGAATATGTTACATAGTTGTGCGCTAACATAAAGTACATAAATACAGAATGTAGAATCGATTTTCTAAGAAGCCTTAAACATAGTCCCATCATTTACTTTTCAAATACAAAATCACTTTGTGTGTTATTATTTACTGCTTTAAAAATATCTTTTAAGTCTTTTATTATTCCATTCATCACTACCAAGTTAATTCTAAACGTTGACTATTTACGTTTTATGGCTTTACGAAAATTAGCTTTTCCTAGTTTAATTTCCTATGCGAAAAAATAGTAAGTCACAGGACATTCACACAAAAGAGATTACCACTTTAATTTAAATCCACGCTGAGCCAGAGGCATTCAAATTGTGACAAAATTATAAACAGAAAAATTACTTGTGTTTACTAGCGGTAATTTTTTTGCAAATTTTTAGCTACAGATATATGTTTGAATAAAGTATATTGCAAAATAGTGTGTAGTATACAGTGCAGTATATTCAATTCCATTCCATTCCATTCCTTTATTAACACTTAGGCTATTACAACGAATAGATGTGGTCATCAACAGTAAGTAAATAACAAACATACATAGAAATAACAAACATAATTAGAGTGGAAATATAAACATAAAAAAACAAAAAAAAAAACAAAATGAAAAATACGTATATAGATCACTAAAAATTAAACTACAATACATATAGAGTATAACACTTCACGTCATTAGTTAGACATACTAAAACAGGTAGGTGCTGCTTAAGAAGAAAGGAACTCATTGACGCTATAAAAACAGTTTTCTATTAAAAAGCTTTTTAGCTTATTCTTAAATATAGGAAAACTGGTACAACTCTTGATATCCATGGATAGTTTATTAAATAATTTAGTACCTGAATAAAGTGGTGATTTTTCGTAAATATATTATGCCAATATCACTTTATTTATACGTGATCTTGATTATACACAGAACTTTACGTTAATATTAGATTATTTGACAGTTTATTATCTGCATTAAAGTTAGTCACCAAAGAAACAATCTTAAACGTTTCTAATTGTAATTGAATTGAAATAATTTAAATTTTTTCTCACTTAACAGAATAGGTACAGAAAACAATAATGAAAGCCATACATACAAATGTAATATGTTTAATCCAAAAACTATAAAAAATTTAGAATATCGTTACATTGTCATTTTCTTCAATGCGGCTACACTGCAGTCAAATATATCAATGGAATTTTGTCTGATATTGTATGCAGCACACATTCTCTACCGTAGTGAAAACTTTCTTATGTTAGTTCTAGGTATGCTTAAATGAAAGGTTGGAGGTTTACGTACAGATACGTAGGCACATAAAAATTCAACAGTGCCACAATCCACATTATTATTTAATAATTTGTGCAAAAATAACAGTTGTGACCTTTTCCGTCTAACTTGTTGTAAACTATCTAAAGAAAATCTGTTGAAAATTATGGAATAAAAGAAGGCAATTGGAGGGTGTATATTACATCCTCCTTATAACTGTAATATTTTAGAAATCTTCTTTTAGCTTTCTCTAAATTTTGAACATGAACATTGTACGGTGTGCACCAAATATTTTATAAAAGTACAAAAAAGCAAATCTAGTGTACTGATATTGTCTAAGTGATATAATGAACCCTAGGGTTCTAAAACAACCAGACGTAAAAACGTTGATCTGATCCACAAATGAGAGCTTCTAATCAAACGTCACACATAAGTCTTGAAAGATAACGAGTCTATTTAAATTTAAATTATTTGGAGTATAAGACAATCATATTTGTTCTATTGCTAAAGATCATGATATTACAATATGCTACATTTAAAGATAGTTTGTTCGCAACGCACCAATTGTTTTTAATAGGACATTTTGTCACTTTATGCAATATTCACTGCTTCTAATATTGTAGTATAAATTTATGTCGTCCGCATACAGTAAACAATTCACTTGTTACACAAAAATAGTATCGTTAATAAAAATATTAATAAGGATGGTACTTAGGTTGGAACCTTGAGGAACACCGGAGGTTGCTAAGATTTCCACAAACTTGTGGCTACAACAATCAACCACCTCTGGAGTTGTCAGTTTTGAGAAAATGTTTAGAAACACTGTGCATTATCTTTTAAATTGATCACAAACTAGCATGTACTTTTATGAAAAATGCATCTGTTTGCCCATCAGCACTTGCGGCCACATTAGTACGTCACTTTAATGACAAATCTGAACATGAAAATTAAGATCGGGGGGCAAGTGCCTCCTCTTGCACCCCAAACGGCGCCATTGTTAACAAGTGTAATAATAATATGATATCAGCGTTCTACAGGTTTCTCTGAACATCTTCGGTTTGAGTGTATATTTTATCATTTTCTTTAATAAACTATGCATAAAAGCTGTTTTAGTGTTATTAATCAATAGTTGAATCTTGTTTTAATTAACAAGTATCCAATTTCAGTAATAAACAATAAACCTTAAAGACCAACATAACATAATAATTTATTGATTGCCATTTAATAAAATACGAATAAATATATTAATCCTACAAACTTGAAATATTATTCAGTTATTATTAATTTTGTCATTTTATCGCATACAAGATAATTAATTCATTTATTATTTTATCTAGAAACAACATAATAGCATTAGTGGATTACTACTGTTGCTCCCCGAGTCTTGAGAGCACTATAGTGGGTGTTTAAATAAATGAACTTTTATATTTTATTTCTCTTGTGTATTTATCATCTCCTTTATTAATAATCTAAAACATGATACGCTCAAAGGCGGTTGTGAAATATTTTTATTGTTATATTACATTCTTGAATAAAATTAAGGCTCAAATAGATCTTTGTCTACATTCGTACATAAATGGAATATTTTTTATATTTAATAAACTATTGTCAATCGTTGTTGTAGGCTGTCGTGGTCGTTACTTATTAAATAACGGTGTCTTGGGTACTGTCGTATTACGTCATGTGTCTGCCTCCGAAGGTGCCGCCAAAAATAGTGAAATAATATTCGTTATGTGCTATTTCCACATTATGTGTCAATTTTTACGCTTACCATATTCTGCAAAAAGAAAAATCCATAACTTTGAAATATGAAACAGGTTTGTTCCGAAACGTTAAGGAAATACATTACTGTTTTTTTTTTGTTAAAAAAAATACCCTCCGACTGATCTTTTAACGTAAAGTCACATACGCAGAGGCTTATTTTTCCAGTAGCATACTGGATAACTAACTGTGTTTTTTAGATAACCAACCATTTATGTGGTAGTAAGCCCCAAGGAAGAAAAAGAAAAATTTAGAGAATACCATAAATAACGTTCAGACAATATTTATTTTGTCCGACTTATGATGACTCATACTGTTGGGTTCTCTCATAGTTTATCGAGTTTCTTTCAACTTGACTCCATTTCAGTCCAATTTTTGTTATCTTATTCGACAGCAGCATTTTTAACAGCAAACACGTAAAGATATTTCCAAATCATTAATAAATTGGTTTAGACATGAAATATAAAAGCACAAACAAAAAATTGCGCTTCTTTTTTACACTTTTATTGGCCTTCGCCCATATTTAGCCAACTTTATAAATACATGCTGGTTAAATATCTCTGATTCGAGAAACTATTGAAATTAAGTAAAAGAAGACGCCAACTTCACATTGTTGAAGATTGAGTGCACTATAGACTTACGATCCACACCAAATTCTCTCGCAAGAGGACGGAAAACATGAAGCAGAATAAGTATTGTTTTGCTAATCTATGTACAGTTGATTTCATATAGCTCTGAAACAAACCAGTTAGGATCAGTCTTACAAGGCTCAGTTAAGGCCATTTCATAACGCTTAGTTAAACTGTATTGTCATGTGACAGGTTGCGATGACCTTCAGATATTGTACACACTAAATTAATATGTACTTCAAAATTTCTGTTTCATTGTGAAGGAGTATATTAGACACTTATTAACATAACATATTTCTGTTTCATATTTAATTTAAATTCTTAAACATATAAATAAAACAAATTTCAGTTAATAATGGAAGCATTTGGTTTCATCATTGATAAAATTAATAGCCATGATAGAACATGACAAAGGTAATAATGTGGTAAGAAAATAGAATAATATGATGATGAGACTTTCTTCATGAGATTTTGTTTTAATAAAGAATCAGTTTTATTTACTTAGGATCAAATAGAATTTTAAATTAAAAACAGCACAGAATGGTATTGTGTAAATTTATTATAACAGTTCTATAGTTTATACTTTTAGGATCAGTCTTTCCATTTTCTGACAAAGTTCCTGACAGCCATCGAACTGAGGGTTATCCCTCATTTACCTGATAATGATTTCATCTATGTTGTGGTTGCTGAATCGCAAAAAAACATAGCCATGATTCAGAAAAAGCTCAACACAAGAAAAGAATATGAATGAAATAAAGTATTAATCGTGAGCAACTACAGGTAGCGACAGAGAATTTGACAGATGAATAATTATGGAGCAGAAGATAGAAACAATTATGACATTTTTAAATTTTGAAATTGTGAAATTTATTTGACCACGTGTGTCAAAATAAACGAATTAATGTGAAATTAGAGTAATAACAACCTGCAGAGGGCGCTTTAAAGGATGGTCTCCAATTCTGTTAGTTTGGCATTTATATATAACTATCTAGTAATATGTCGTGTTTTGAAAATTAAAGTAGTCAGTTATAGAATGACTATAATAAATAATAATATTCCGATTAATATTAAACGTAGTAAAACATATATTTGGGAGTTAATCGTGGATTTTTGTAACTTGCGTAAATATTAAATAGATGGAAATAGTTCTGGCATCAATTTTAAAAGGTTGGGCGACGAATATGAAAAAATGCGATGGCAGCAACTATAAATTAACAAGCGTTAAAACTATCTGGAATGTAACCGCTAAGAAAAATTCCATGAATACTTTAATATATGGCTTCGTGGTCGAAGGGTAAGGACACTTGCCTCTTACCCCTTTGCGTTACTTAGCAAGTGGCGATTTCATTTTGTGAAGTTCCAAATAAGGCTAGTTTATTAATCCGTATTATTTAAACTTATGGTGTTGACAAACCACTTTTCATTCCGATTTTAGTAGTTTTTAAACCGACATTTCCAGTTTAGTCGACTATTACAATGCAATACATGATACTTATTTTCTCTTGAAAAACATTTACATGCATGAAATAAGGGAAATAAAAATATTTAATATATAGTAACGTAACAAAAATCACTATAAAAAAGACTTAAACAGGTATCATATACAGACATAATTTAAAACTCATCATTTAGAAATTCCTGTTAAGAATTGACAGTTCTTTTATTTTTAAAATAAATTTCTTTTTTGTAAATTATTTGCACGAATTATGTGATTTGTTATATAATTTTACATTGATATGCAAAATTACTTTGAGCAATATATGTGATATGATGGATGAAATATTTTAAAATTATTTTTTGTTATGGAAAGGAAATGTTAATATTGCTTATGTAACAAAATTATAACTTGCAGTTTTAGATAAATAAATATGTATTAATAAAAAGAAAATAATTATTGTAGTTATATTCTCAGGCACGTATTTCTTGAAACATCAAATTTCCAAAACAAATACATATTTTTTCTGCAACCGCCTAGAATGTTAACTGTTTCTGGTAAATTTTTTAAGTGGAAAATATATCTTTACTGGCACTCAGGATAACAGCGTATAATCCGGTCAAAGTAGACATTCCAGTTTACAATAATTCGCATAGAGGTGAAAATTGGTACAGATCTTGGGAACACTATTACAAATAAAATTTCAAAAATCCCCATTGAACCCACGTCTGCTGAAAAAGTTATTCAAGGTCAAAGGTCAAAAATATTGTTTTTTTGCATTTTTCTGGTAAACGGTAAGTTTTATCATAAAAATAGGTCAGACAAAAGTTGTAGATAATGCAATTATCTACAAAAATTGTTCTTATATCTTTTTTTCCTAAGAATCACCATTCCTGAGAAATCGCGATTCTAAAAGTTGAAGAAGTCGTATTCTACATAATATGCACACATTTCCGCACCACCGGTGAGATACTGTACTTGGCGCATAATTTTTAACGTGGTGTCCCCGGTAGGCATACTCCAGGATCTATTGTGAATGAGTTTTGTTAAAGAATATTCTATTAACTAAAAAATGGTACTATTGGAAATGATTTAAGTGGCTCGAATTATTGTTGATTTCGGGAAAATGTTAGTCTGACTGATAAACTTCAAATGCTACTTCAACAGTAATGTCTTCTTCGCTTTATTCTTCTTCTTCTTCTTGATCTTCTTGCTGGATATCTGAAAATTGTACCGAAAAAGATACATCAATTGTCTCCTCATTGATAATAATATCATAAAAAACTTCATCTGTTGCATTTGATTCAACATTGGAGCAAGACTGGCCTTGACAATTGGTACATACTGGTGAATAAAATAATCCGACTTTTTTAGAGCCACATTTTGCACTACAACCTTTTCTGCAATTGCAAAAAATAGTGTTAAGAAGTCTTTCCGGAGCAGTTGGGAGTAAAGTTTGAATTGGCTCCAAAGTATTATCTATTAATTTCCAACCCCAGTCTTCTGGGTCCAGTTGATTGCCTAGCCACACTTGAACTTGATAGTATACTCGATATAAGTGTTGATGAGCAGAAGCAGATGTTGGAGAAAGACAAGATAGTTGTACTCTTTTATTGTTCCGTGTATTTTTTACAAAACTTAAATATCTATACTTGTCTAAACAATCAATTTTTTTTTGGAGCTCCATATAGAGCAAGAAGAAAGCGACTCCCGTTTGTGATGATGTCTTGTGGAGAATAGTCAATCTTTTTAAATACTTTAGCGCAATCAATTAAATCATGTTTTTCAACAATTTAAATACTGTTTTACCCCCTTTCAAAAATGCTGATGTAGTATCGCAGCCAGTTGTTGCATGTAAAAATGATATGATTTTGACATTTTGGATAAGCAGACAAACTTTTGGATGAATATATTTCTGTTGGTTGTTGAGCTTTCCCGGGTTTCAAAAAGTAAATAATCTTATTAATTGGACTTCGTGCAGTCAGTAGTACTAATAAATCAACATCTTCACAAATTAAGTTAGGGACTGAGTTTCTTTTATGTGTATATTCTCACAGTCGTATAATTTGTATGTATAAGTTACACAAACCAATATTTTTACTTATATTAAACATCCGATGATGTATTTAGGTGATTAAGCGTGCATATTATTGTTTTCGATGTTTCAGATGATGATATCTCAGGAATGGTTTCTTAGGAAAAATAAGAACAATTTTTGTTGATAATTTCATGATCTACAACTTTTGTCTGGCCTATTTTTATGATAAAACTTACCGTTCACCAAAAAAATGCAAAAAACCAATATTTTTGACATTTGACCTTGAATAACTTTTTTAGCAGACGTGGGATCGATGGGGATTTTTGACATTTTATTTATAATAGTGTTCCCAAGATCTGCACCAATTTACACCCTATGCAAATTATTGTAAACTTACTACTATTTTTTTGACTACTTTGACCTGATAAGTATGACATCTGTAGTATTTAGTTTTTTACAAAAGATTTAAGTTAAAAATTGTTTAGAGAATAACAAAAACGGTTACAGAAAAAATATGTTAAACGTTAACACCATATGTAAACAACTCTGTTTATCCTTAACGTAACCTTATGAGGAAGAGATTGCACATTTGAAGAGAACGGAGTCACATCCGAGTGTACCGGAATTAATTTCTTTTCCAGGAAAACTTCCAATTTCTCGGCTGGGGAAGCAACCAGGTATACGGGGGTGAGAGACTTTCTTTCGATCACGTGTCATACATATTTTGGGCTTATCCTGTTTACTTTTGATGACATCCCGTAAATAAATGATAACTAAAAACATTTGTTTTGTATATTTAATTAGATATGTTCGCAATCATTTCGTTAATTATAAAAAAGTCTAATTTTTCGGCTTAGCTGAACAAATTGGATAAAACCTTATTAATTTCCAATTACTGAATGCCCAAAACAATGTCCCTTTCATTATATTCTAAAATATTTCCATAGGAAAATAAACATAATTAGATAACTAATTCCATCATAATATGTTATCTGATGGAATTACTTATCGAAATATGTTTATGTTTCTATGAAAATATTTTATGACCGTTATCAGATATAATTCATTCATCATCGAAAACTTCTTTCACGCAAAGGAATTTTTAGAACATAATGAATACAAAGTAGTACACGGCAGAAGACTGTTATTTGGTAAAATAATTTTGAGAGTGGAGTTATTAAAATGCGATTTGGCTTGAGGACCGGCCCAAGTTTGAAATTGACTTTAATAATTGGTTTCTAGCCAGCATTATGGCCGATAATGGTGGTCATTTTACCTGCTCTAACAACTAAGTGACTTTCGAGGTTGTCGTTTCGATATCTAATCTCTTTGAATTTCCATCACCTGCTCTTTTCTATTTTCCAATGTAATGTTATTATTTGACACAGTTTATCTTTTATTGGAATTTCTTATCGAACAGTCAATATTATAGACAAGTATCTCATCATTAAATTGCCTGGAGTTAGTTTTTTTACCACCACTGACTGAACAACTTGTATCTTTTTACCTTTTTTCCTGAAATGTTCGGTAAATAAATACGTTTCCTTCATTTATTTTGAACAAATATTAGGAAATAAGCAGCTTAACAAATTTTTATTAATAAATGTATAAAAAGGAAACTCGCAATATAGGGGAGCTATAATTAATTTTAATGTATTTAATTTGAAATTTGATATTTATTTGATACTTGAAATTAACAACAAGCGAGTAATTACAATAAATTTTAAAAACAACATAAGTATAACGATTTTTCTAACTTATTTTACGCACCTAAGTGACTAAGTATGTAACAAATATTTGAATTATATTTTTTTGCTGGTAGAAATTTGATATGATGTTCTTCTGTTCTTATGGTCCTTGCATTGATTATCAACATGCACTTTTAATTCATCTTTTTTATATATGTAGATACAAACATTGAGGATATACAAAGATCGAATATTAAAAATTTCATTATTTTTATAAAGTAATTTTGTTGGATAATCTCGTTTCTTTTTGTTATATATAATTTTTGAAGTACTATTCTGGATTACATATAATTTTTTTTAGTGATATTGTATAAAGACCACCCCAAGCCGGTACACCATATCGGAAAAGTGATTCTACAAATGCTTTATAGATCATTAATAGAATATTTTTCATTCATCTTTTTTTACATATGTAGATACCAGCATTGAGGATATACAAAGATCGAACATTAAGAATTTCATTATTTTTATAAAGAATTTTTTTTGGATAATCTCGTTTTTTTGTTATATATAATTTTTAAAATACTATTCTGGTTTATATTTAATTTTCTTTAGTGTTATTGTGGAAAGGCCACCCCAAACAAGTGATTCTACAAATGCTTTGTAGATCATTATTAAAATATATTTATTTAAAATACCTCGGTAGAATTTATATATAAGCATTCTGATACTATTTGTTACATAGTTAATATGCTGTGTCCATTTTAAGTATTTGCCTATGATAATACCTAAATATTTTATTTCGTCAATTTCTTTGACCTCGCACAGGGATATTATTTACCTCTATTAAGTTGTATTTTGGCATATTATAATTAATTACTGAAAATCCAATATACTTAGTTTGTTCAACATTTAAAGAGAGTTGAGAAAGGCCACACCATTATTATCAACAAGCCGATTTTCTGTATTTTTAACATTATTTTCATTTGCGGCTTCTGAGATAATTTCGTAGATATTTTTTATGCTTTTTTGATTTTTTATAGTAGTTATTTTTTGATTTTCTTAAGAGTATATTTTCTATAGTTTCTGTATTCAGTATCAAGAATGTCAGAATGGTGTTCCAGTAGTTTTTTTTTAAATTTTCATATGTTTTATAGAATTTGCAAGAAAAAATTAAGTAGGTAATGTATTTGTAGGTTTGTTTTTTTATAATACCATAGTATTAAATGTTACAGTGTACCTACCTCATTGCAATAATAGTTTATGTTAATAATTTGAATTTTGTTTAAATGATATGGAAATCTATATACCATTTTCACAAATTTTCTGTTTTTTTATGAGATAAACTAAACATTGGGTTTTTGTAAATATTACTGTGTGTCTTTAAATCCTTTTTGTTCGATAATTTATAAATTACTACATTTTAATTTTAATTTGTTTCATTTTGTTTAACTTTGTATATAGAAGGATTTTTGATTATTTCATTAATAATTTTATTATTTTCTACACCACAGTGATGATCTTTTGTTTAAGCTATTGTAATATTTTTTGTTGATTTGTAATAAAATTATATTAATTAATTACATTTAATATATAATTAAATTTTGTAAGACTTAATGAACTTTTCACATAATTGCTAGAAACACTCCCATGTAAAACATAGAAATTACTGCTTAAATACAGTTAGGCCAACATATGATATAAAAGCAGCACTTCCTATTTAATATTAATTTTGATGAGGACAACAAATTTATTTCTCATAAGCACAATTTATTTTCCATTGTTATAAGGAACGTAAAATTTGGTTTAATGCTTAAAGTTACACCACATAAATTTTGTCATGTCAACCAATGACTAAACACTGTTAAATTATAATTTTTTTGAGGAAATCAAGCAAAGATAATTTCAAAGAGTGTACAAAGTTTCAATGTATTTGCAGATGGTGACTAAAATATTTTCTTCAACGATATCTGCTGCTTGTAAATAAAATGTACTTTAATACAACACTATGAGAGAAATTATTTCGAGTTTATTTCAGGAGCAACGCTCTTTCCACTAAAATAAACAAAATCCATTATATCAGTAGCTTTGTATTATACTCTGTTCACTTAAACTTTGTAGCGGTAGCCAGGATACAGAATAAAATGCGCGCTGATTCTTGGTGTAGACGACAGGCAGATGTACACAAGTGCAAAGTTCCTATAGCGGTTTATTTTCATGTTTATTTTATTTTATAAGCATTGGTCGTAGTTGGACGTTTCATTCACTGCAAAGTTTAAGTGAATAGATGTGGTTATTTATCATGTTCATATACTTATTCTAATAACACCGTTTGTGGAAACACGAACCGCTTTTTCTATATTATTATCCTTTTAGTTTTTGATGGACTCACACTGTCCAATGTGGACTGGGTTCGATCTCCAAATCCGACACTGACAATATCGGTGAGCAATGGATATGTGTCTGCGTTTTATCAAATCTATAACCCCTTCCCAGACGCGTAAAGCCAATTGCCTGTGCAGTACAACGACCACTCGAGTACAACGGTGTTGTCTTCGTAAGGATAATGGCTAAATAGAACGCGTAAATTCAAACAAAACCCTATGCAGTAAAACACTTTTTCTGTTTTTGTAATCAAATCATTAAAATTTTGGTCTGCTCTGACTTTATTAGTGAAGAATGAAACAAATATTATCAATAAAGCAACTGACTAGACTCGATTGAAACAAACATTTTATTTGGTATACAATTTTCAAAAAATAGTAAAAGGAAAAGGATTTGTAGTTTTTTTTAATTGACCAGCCCGCTAGAGAATTAAAGAATGTATAAAAAGACTTGGTTTAAAAATTAGAAACCTGCATTTGGGAAAATTTGTCACTGTGATATTGCATACTTCTAAATCACTACAACAAATGTACAATCACATTTATGAATAAATAAATTAGTTTTAAAGACATAAACGATATTTATAAATAGTTAATCCCACTGTTTGAGCAGAAAACACCATGACTTGACGCGCGTTTCACCAACCAAGTTGGCATCATCTAGAGATAATTAAAACTTTACAGTGCAGTAGGTATATGGTGTTTCGTGAAAAACTACTCCAGTATTAGCCAAGTTCCAACCCACTTCTGGACTATTTGAATAGGATAAGTTTTGGTTTTAACTAGTCTGTCAATTACGAAACAAAGTAGGCATAGTGCGACAATGATTGGTTGAATAAATGTTTAAGAACATGTGTGTAATTGGCTAAATTGCATGTGTATAATTCCTATTGGATTAAATAGCAAACATTTGTGTGGGTTAATCCACGTGTTACGTTTTAAATCAGAATGACTAAAATGCAATAAGTAGTTACCGAAAATTGTCGCAAGTAATATAACAAGTGTATTAATAAAACGATTATCGAAAATTAAATTAGTTCAATTATGAGAAACGAAATATGTTGCTTGGAAACCACACGAGCGCTTCAGCGAGAGTGTGGTTTTCTACAAGCAATTCGTCCAATCTACATATTTACAATAAATTGCCCCCGTTATAAAAAACCTAAATTATACCCGCTTCAAGCCCAAAATTAAATTGTATCTGTTCTCTTTTTGTTTTTATTCAATCACTGAATATATGAAGGCACCAGTAAATGTTCTAGTTGATAGTTAATATACTGATCGGCTAACAAGTTATTTTGGTATACTTAACTATACTTAAATATTATTATTATTGTTTCTTTCTGTATATATACATATATCTGTTTGTGCATTCTATTATTACACTGTTCGCTACTCATTATGCTTGTTTTACAATACTCTGTAAACCTTTTGTGACATGCTACAAACAGTATTTTAGGTAAAGTAGTTAAATAAGAATCTATCTATCTATCTATATTTTGTTTCGAAAAAGAGAACGAATTTGCGATAATTCTTAATTAAATGATTCTAGCAAGTTTCAGCTAAGAAAAGAGAGATGGAGAGAGATTTAACATAAGTTGAAAAAAGACCAATTTGTTAGAATCTACTGGAATCAAAACTGATGAACAGACCTACAATCTGCAGTTGTATGGTATTGTACCAGATTTGACATTAAACCATAACTTCATTATTGTTTGTTATTGTAAAAATATAGCAGATAAACTGTCTAATCTACCTTCGACATATTTTATTTTCGTATTTGTGTGTCTTTAGAATGTTTTAAAACAAATACGCAAACAAAAATGCTAAAACAGGAATCACAACAGAATAATAGAAGTATCAATATTGCCAGTATCAAACAAATTTTAGGTGATTTCCCTAGTTTGTACTTACTAGCGTAATTATCAACAATTTTAACTTTAAACTGAAATAACTACAGTGCTATGTTAATATATTTTTTTGATAACAAAAATACAAAAAAAAATGTTTTCAAACATGGCATGGTAGCCGAATGCGTAAAGCGGTTAAAGATTTACTCGGTACCGCATATCGATGGTTCGAATCCATCCCGGAGCAAGAAATTTGATTTGTAATTTGTTTCGGATTAAAACGGGAGAGAACTGTCGATGCCATAGATGTGGTTCGGACTCCACAATAAACTGTAGGGCCTCGTCTCACTTTCTCAACATTAAATCCTAGGATTTTTTGGGAGTTACTTTGATGACTTGAGAGGCGGTTAAGAAAACATTATAGAAAATATAAGCATTTCCACTTTCATCTCAGATCAATGAAAATACTCCATTCTGAAATGTAATATCATCTTAATTTAATTTCTTCAATCTCCAATCAAAATCGTTTATATTTTCATTGAAGTAATAGCGAACACCCAACACGCGTTGATTGCGTTGTACTGCACAGGCATTTTCGTTATTGTATAGACTCAATACGTAGGACATTCCCAGCAGCGATGAAACTCGGTTGTATGGTGGTTGTGCTCTACGGGCAATTGGCTTTACGCCTCACGGACAACTTTGCTTTGCATTTTAGCGTTGTTTAATTTATGTGTTATGATAGATAGATAGTCTTTATTAGATAGTCCTTATTTAACCACTTTATGTATATTGTTCAACATTTGCAGTAGGTCAGAGTAATAGCTAGTAAGCAGAAGATTTATAAATATAGATTAAGTTAACTAGATACAAGTAAATAATATACACTAAAGATGCTAAAAACAGCAAGTAAATAGAAAATACAAAAAAAAGAAACATATATATATGTATGTATACACATATTTTATAGTAGAAATTATAAAGACAAAAAAAATAAAGCATCGAAGTGTCAGAACACCCTGCAAGTATGCGCGTTTATGCTCTCGAATGAGGAGAAGGTGTTTTAAGGAATTCATCAATTGAGTAAAAACAATATTTTAATATGAATCGTTTTACATACATTTCGAAGGATACTATGTTTAGTTGCTTAATATGAGATAATAAATAATTATACAAATTTAGGTTGGGAGAATTTTTAACGCTTAGTGTTAGCCTGTGTCCAGGTAATCTAAGAAATGCAACAGCACGTGTATTATACACATGGTAATCTGCCTGGGTAGGGAGATCGGACACACTCTTGTGAATCTCAATGAGCCAATAGTAAATAAAAAGTGAAGGGAATTTATTGAAAATAGGCTGATAATATTCAGTGTACATTTATAAGTATTCCTACAACCTTTTTTTGTTGTCGAAAAACTTTCAATGCGTGACAGGTGTTTCCCCACAGAACAACAACGAAAGACTAGAATGGAACAGGACGAAATAGGTGTTTCTTAAGATGTCAAACTCTAGAATGTGATTTAATTTTTTTAAAGAGGAAGCTCATGCTTGAAAGTATTTTAATGTTCAATGTGGTTAACTGAGCTATATAATTATCATCTATATAGGTACTTAAGAGTTCAAAATACTCGCCTATAGTTGCATTTTTATTTGAACGTATTAATAGTCTCTGAGTTTTCTCTTGATTAATTGTAAGTTCATTTGATATGAACCAATTTTTTGCTTGTAGTTCAGGATAGTTGTAGTAGATTAGCAATGCTGCGATCAGAACATAAAAGAGTGGTATCGTCGGCCAACAGAATGGATTTATTTAGCAACATAAATTAAGGAAAATCATTAATGTAGTACAAAAATAGCAGTGGCTCCAGGATAAATCCCTGGGGTACACCACGGTTGATATTTAAGAAACCTGACTTTGTCATTACCTATGGCCACACACTGCTGATGGTTAAGCAGGTACGAATTGACAAGTGAGAGACTCAGTCCTCTAACGCCACATAATTGCAACTTTTGAATCAATTTGTCGTGAGAGACAGTCAAAGGCTTTAGAAAAATCACATAGAGTGATGGCTGAATGACAGCCGTCTTCAAGACCGTCGACTATGTGTCTCACTACTTTTATGACTGCTTGCGTTGTCAAACGACCACAGCGAAAACCATATTGGTAAGGACTATGGAGTAGTTTCTGTTCCAGATAGATCAATAATATTTCTGTCAGAATAGTTTCAAAGATTTTACCAAAAATGAGAAGAATTGCAATGGGGCGATAGTTATCTGTCAAGGAGTCGTTACCTTTTTTTAAAATAGGAATAATAAGGGCAATTTTAAAAATAACTGGGTAAATACCTTCAGCGATACAACTGTTGAATAAAGAGGTAAGCGGAGCGACGATGATATCTTCCATAAATTTAATTATTTTTGCATTTAAATCATGTATATCGAGAGAATGTGAGTTTTTTAAAGATTTAATAGCTGATTTTACTTTGTCTTCGACTATTGGATGCAAGAAAAAATATATATTAAGTAGTTTACTATAGGTAGAATGTTATGATTTATATTTGATAAAGAATTTATTAACTGTCCTGCGACAGATACGAAATCGCTGTTAAAATTGTCTGGTGGAATCCTAGAATTAATAATATTTGTCCGATGCTTGTTTGTCTCAATATTAATAATTTTCCAGTTGTCTCTTCCTTTATTGTCAGAGTCATTTATAAATTTTTTAGAAGCTGTTTTCTTTGCATTTTTGATATCATTATTGTACTCCTTACACGGAGAACTGTAAATAGAATAGTCAACCGGATTTCTAGACATTGAAAATTAGATTAATAGAGGATAGTGTATCTCTTTTACTACGTAAAGAATCGGTGTGTTTATGTTAATTAAATTATCAGCATTTCTTATCACTTACTCTTCTACTACTTCTTGTCTTTTCTTCGTATTTTTCGTCTTACAATGGCTCAATAGCGAGAAGCGACATCGTCAAGGGGCAAAACTGATTTTATTGAATTTCTTGTAACCAGACTTTGACTTACGTTTAGACTATGTCGTTATTTCCATTCAAATGCTCCTTTTTTTAGCATGTATATAGTTTGTTTGATTAAAATACTCACCAATACTTTCTTTCTTTCAGAAAACCAAACCTAAGTGCTACATTATACGAATATAACAAAATCATAAATAGGCCCTGGTTTAGAATACTGTTTTTTAATTTTTGTTTTCACGGAGATGCTGATACTACTAAGAGCGGCTTCATGTAACTAAACAACCCATCCCATATCCCTGAAGATGCATAACTGTCACACATCTATCAGATATTAGTTCTATCAGAAAGATGAAATTTATTTTTAGGGAAGTACTATCAATTGAATAAATTGTCGATTGTAGTAATGATCACTCTTTATTCTTCTTAGAATTATGAAAGAATAATCTGATGTTGCGCATCAGCAATCTTACATCCTGAGAGGCAGTTTCATTTTCTACCATTAGTGTTAGAATAACCTGAACTAGTTATATAGTTATATAAAGATAATATTGAGGGTGCCTGCAGATGCAATACGCCACTGATGTAACTAATAAAAACAAAGGAATAACCGTAATCAATAAGAACAAAGGCCTCACTGGCGCATGCAGTAGAAACCCAGCTGTGGAGGTACCTGAAGAAAAATATGTTTCGTAGATATTTCTTCATTATGGCTTCTTAATTCACATTTGAAACTAATTCCCTGATTATTTCATCACCCATCAAATTGAGGAAGTTTATTCGTGAAATAAATGTTGAAAATTTTTATTGCATTTCTGGACGATTCTCGACGAATTATGACGATACACAAAATTTCGTTTTTTTTTTTTTTTTTATTAAAATTTTTTTTTTTTTTTTTTTATGGTTTTTTCCCCCCCCCCCCCCCAAAAAAAAAAAAAAACCAAAAAAAAAATTTTTTTTTTTTTTGGGGAAAGGGGGGGGCGCCCCCCCTTTTTTTTGGGGGGGGGCCGAACCACCCCTTTCACCCCCATCTTAATCCCCAGCAAATTAAAAATAAAATTTGTGGCCCCGGGATGGATTCGAACCATCGGTATACGGTACCGAGTAAATAGCTATAAGCGCTTTACCTACTCGGCTACCATGCCCAAAGGTTCGCGATAGCAGCTACAGTTTTTGAGATAATGCTTTCAAATTTGGTACACACATTCTAGAGGTCAAAGAAGAGATTGAGTTCGTTGATGAGAGAAATCGGTCCCAATTTTTGAAACGTCAAAAAATGTGACTTTTTTTGAAACGTCAAAGTGACTTTTTTGAAACGTCAAAGTGACTTTTCTTGAAACGTCAAAATGCGACTTTTTTGAAACGTCAAAAGTGACTTTTTTTGAAACGTCAAAATATGACTTTTTTGAAAAATTACCACCACACGTCGAATTTTAATACGGTGAGGAAGTTCTGATCCCCAAGTAATTGGCAGCGGTTTTTTTTTAATTCAACAATATTATCATACATGATACAATTTATGTTTAAAATTTAGTTCATAACACATTTTCTAACTTGAAAACAACTCTCCCATTATAAACATAAAGGAGTGTTACAATTTACATTCCAAATAAAGCAGAATATTCAAATAGGGGTGGTGATAGTGCACTTGTAAATAATTTTCTAACATGAAATTCTAGAGAATAAGGGAGGATCAAATGAATATAATATATTGGGCCGTCTATTCATTTTGTACTAAACAGATTTATCGTGTTGTTTGGTATAAGGGCGGTTCTGCATCATAAATATAGAACATTAATAAATACTCTGAACAAATTAAACATTTGACAGAGCATATAGATTCTTATCGTCCTGCCTACCGGTCGATGGTAATGCCTGGTTTGATCACCATGCTACTGTGAATCAAACAGCCTTCTCAATTATGGTATTGCTTATTTTATATTTTCATTTGGCCTTAATAGAGATTTATAAGGAAACACCACTTCTCGAAATTAACTGTGTTGACTATTTTATACGATTGCAATTTGTAAAATTTGTAAATGAACATTTAAAAATAAACAGTTAATTTGCACACAAACGACGACGTATATATCGCATAGATCGGGAGGCAGCGATAAATGAAGTCAATTGCAGGGTTGCCTCCAGGCGATGTGTTACCGCGTAAAATATGCAGGCATATGCACAACTATCTTACCTTATGGTTATTTTGGCGAATTCGAATATTTAAAGTTAATACGAGGAAGTGCTGCAAATATTGGTGAATACAACCCATTTTTGAAAAAACCTTATAACGCACACAAATTTTTTTAACTAGCTATCATCAGTATAAACGTATACTAATATTATTTGTTTTTGGAAATAAATGTTTGTCCAAAAAAAAAAAAAAAAAAAAAAAAAATTTCCCGGAAAAAAATTATTCCCCCAAAAAAAAAAATTTTTTTAAGGGGGAAAAAAATTTTTTTGGGCCAAAAAAAAAATTTTTTTTTCCCCAAAAAAATTTTTGGGGTTTCAAAAAAAAAATTTTTTTTTTCAGAAAAAAAATTTTTTTTAAAAAAAAGTATTTTGATTTAATTGATAATATTAAATATTCGGCATTTAATCAAATAAATGCGTTAATCCCCTTTGTGCTCGTCTCATTAAAGAAATCCATTTTTTGGTTGTAATAAAATTTATTTCTCCCAACTAAATCATTCTCTCAGTGTATTGTGAGAAGGTTCAACATCGACAGAGGTAATTGGCGCATATTTAAAATATCTGAACTTTTTCAGAGTCCACATTTATGTTTTGTGTAGAAAAGTCCACTTATTTTCCATTTAAATGGTCTACTATACCTGGAAATCCAGGATTGTTTTTCAAAACAGTTTCGATTTTAATTTTTACTGCCTCAGCAATGTTTCCCGATAATTGAAAAATGTATGGTCGCAGATCGAATACAATATTCATTTCAACAACTATAGTAAATTTTGTTGTTTCTGGCTTAGTACTGATATTACGCCATCAAAGTAACAATAATAGTACGATACTGCCCGTAGCCAAGCTCCCCATCGTGTTAAGATGGGTTCTAGAGGTAATGATATATTTGGAAGAATTTTTTGAAATAACCGCACACAATCTGGTGCATTAAGAAAAACTTTCTTTACATAGATATTAATTTATCAACATTAGGGTAGCTCTTTCTAATAGTTTCAGCAATTCTATGAAGTGCATGTGCTAGACATGTTACATGAAGTGCATTCTGATGTTTTCTTCAAAATTCCAGCAGTTTAATATAATTTATTTATTTAATACTGTCACATTTTTGTAATAATTATTTTTTATTAGGGTGGTTTTCAATGGCACTTAAAAGTTGCTGTACTGCCCACTAATACACTTGCAAAAATTGTCTAAATAATTGATTATCTGTTTTTGTCTCAGTAAATGTCTGAAAAAATGTGTCACGTTGCACGAGAGCACTTTTTTACAGTTTGTAGAACATAATTCTGTGCCGTTAAATTGAAACTTCGGAAACCGACTTATCTACAAGTTCACTTTTTCCTCTGAGAGAATTGAACAAGACATTTTAAGAATGTTAACCTTCGTTGTCTTTACTTACACACTGTTGACGATTTACGTATATGTGTGATAAACATGCGACTTACAAAGCAGGCGCAGCCTATATCTATACAGTCCCTTGCTATTGGCGCACGAATTTCTCAATATAATCTGGATCTCTAATTGGTATTGCTCGACCTTGAGAAAATGTTCCTGTATAGGGGGCCGCCATACTGTGGGCAATCTAGTTACTTTCAATTTATTATTGGTAAAAATTAGTGATTTCGGGTTGCACCACTGGACTTCAATTTGTCAATTGTCATCTTTGGGCGATTTGTTAATGTGATGTGCTGTGACTGGGTTTATTAATTATTGTATTTTTTGCCAAATTTGTCAGTTTTATTAGATTTATTCTGTATTTATTAGTTTTTGAGTGGTATTTTGTGGTTATTGTTTGGTGTAGAACTTCTCTGTGCTCTTAATTAAAAATGCTTTGTTTGGTTCCTGGTTGCGAAAGGTCCACGTAAGTCTGGTAGTATTCAAACACCAATAGGTTTTCTTTAAAAGCTAGACAGTTTTTTAATTTTTAATTTTTTATAATAAAACATTTTTAAATCGAGTTGTTTTTCTTTTCTCAAATGTGAAGTATTTTTTTCTTCAAATAGTGTTTAACTAATTTGTAGTACACGACTGTGAAATTACACAACTTATCTGCTAGTTGCCAATAATCAATAGTAATGTCAAAAAAAATGTGAGAATAAATTGAATATAATTCGACAGTTTTTTGAAAAACTGTTGCTTTATCTTTTTTTTAGAATATGTGAAGAGTGAAACTTGACACATGCATTATTTATTTAGATACTTACATAGAACTGTTGATACCTAAAATTATACAGTATTAATTTTGTTCAGTTCTTCTTTTAACATCGGTAACCACGTTGTACCAAAATCTGCAGAGCAATGGAATAAACATTTTTCTTCATTCAATAATATTATTGCCGAAGATTTGTGGGGGGGGCCCTCTAAAAAAAAAATTAACCCGCCGGGGGGGGGGGGGAAGGGGGGGGGAGGGGGAAAAAAAAAAAAGGGGGGGGGAGATTTAAAGGGGAAGGGGGGAGGGGGGTTTTTGGGGGGGGGGGGGAAAAAAAAAGGGGGGAAAAAAAAAAAAAAAAAAAGGGGGGGGCAAAACCCCCCCACCCCAACCAACCCCACCCCCCCACCCCCCTATTTTAAAAAAATTTTTTTTTTTTTTTTTTTGGGGGGCGGGGGAAAAAAACCCCTTAAAAAAAAAAAAAAAAAAACGGGCAAAAAATACTTAATTTTGCGATTTTTGCTGTCCGCTGGGGAATGGAATAAAAATGTGTAATGACTTTGAAAATTAATTTTATTCAATTACTATCTGAATTACATTCATCGTCCTCTCTTCGTCGTTTTCACTATGTAATACACAATTTGTATCGACTGCATGTGCATACATCCGTGCATTTGTGCACAATTTGGTCAATATCTCGCAAAGATGCAAAAAGATGCAGCTAATTTTTTATACATTTTCGAAAAAAATGTTCATTGAATACATTCCAATAAGTTTCAAGACCAACCATCACCAACCGCGTAACTTATGGTTTTTTTTGTGGAGTTTATGAATCGTTGCATGTACAAAAATGCACTCCACTTCGATAATTATTTATTAATTACCATATAAACAAACTGATCTGATACTGAGATATTTTAATTGTACTTACTTTCTGATGCAGAATCCATTTTTATGACATAGAAAACTGCACTTTGAGAATTTTTACGCTGCAGACAAAATTTATCGATTTTTGAATCGTTGCGAGCTGCCGAGGTGACGCGTTGCACGGTCGCACAATAAGTAATTCCTCGCTCAGGCAGTAAACCTGGACCGGTATTAGCGGTCGTTTCTAATGCTAGGGGTACCACTACAACGATTTAAAACGTTTCCACTTCAAAAAAAATCTTAATTTTTTTAATTTTTGCCAGCTTTTTGGCGTTTCCGTCCACTGTGCGACTCCTAGTTTATTATATGTCCATTTTCCCAAGCATGTTCGCAAATATTCGATTTTTCAAGTTCAACCTTTCTAATATAACTTTTATGCTCACCTAATCTTACATAAATAAATAACTTTGAAAAAGGAAAGACTTGTTTTCCGACACGTTAGGGAGTTATATTATTATTTTTGTGTCTCATATTAGTTGTCAGAAAACACCCTCTGACTAATCTTTTGACGTATAGTCCCAAACCAGAGGTTTATTTTTCCACTAACATACTGGGTAACTAACTATATTTTTTTAGATAACGAAGAATTATTCATGTGGTAGTAAGTCCCAAAAAGGAAAAGGAAACAAAATTTAACATTTTTTTTAGCAATTGTCTCAATTTAAAGTAAATAAAGTAACTTTATAGTGCATCAAAATTAAACTGTGCTAAAGTTTTGAACATGAAAACAAAATTATTGTAAATGTTTCATCCGTGACTGGTATATTTTCTTTTAGGTTGTAACCCTTTTCGTCACAAAATGATTCGGAAATGTTTTCATATCGAATTATTACTTACCATAGTATTTTTATACGCATTTTCCTTAGTTTGTATGATAATTTTTTCCACTGATGCTGAACTAAATTGTTTTTGGTTTATTTTTTTTAAATTTAAGATAAAACTGATGATGATTGATAACAGATGTCAAAACCAGAAAACACGCAATGTACAAAAACAAATGGCTAAAAAATATTCTTAGTATAAGATAATATAATTAGATAATTCTCACTTTAAATATCCTCGTAACCTTCTAAAATTGGTTAATATGTAGCCAATATAAGTTGCCCACAGTATGGCAGCCTACATGTAGGGGACATTTTATTAGTATTGTATCAGAGATCCAGATTATATTAAGAAATTAGTGTATTGGCGGCAATATCAAGCATTTCATCATCATAAGAAAAGACTCTTAGAAAATATTGGTTCATTTAATAATATAATCTATATAATTTATGAGTTCCTTTTAAAATATAGTTTGGAGTGCATTTATAAAATATTATAGAGATCATTTGCCACATTTGCAAAAAAAACGTCATTTCGACATGAAATCATGTTTACAATCATTGATAATCTACTCTAAATCACAAAAAGTATCCATATGATACTCTGGCCAGGCCAGTAATTACCACAACTAAATTATAAAGTGCTTCTTTCGACCCTGAACAAACTGATTGGGATAAATATCAATATTAACGTATCGACAAACAACCCGTCATTAAAAATGATTTAATATTATTACAAACCATAGAAGATAACTTAATTTCTTTACTCTTTTAACACGTAGTGTTGTTTTGTTTGATACATATTTTAATTTGAATTTTTGAATCTACTGAATTATTAATGAAAAATAATAAAATTTTCCAAATAATAAAAAAAAATAATTAAAATTTAGTTTATTTTGTAGAGTATTAGTAGAACTAATTGAATATTTGTTTTAATTTCTCAGTCACGGCACTCTTTGCTAATTAAATAAGCAAATTTTAAAACTATGGTTTCCTAAAATTTTTATCAAATAAAATGTAACACTGTACGGTTTCTCAAATTGGTTGCAATCAGGAAGTTTTGCGCATTTCTGAAACAGATAGAGCGAAATGGATTGATTTAAAAATGTAATGGATATTTAAATTAATAAGATAAGTAACCAATTAGATTCATAAGATGGAATAGCGTGACAAAAATATATGACAAACATTCTCACAATTGAATTAATGAATTAGAGGCATGTGATCATATTTTTAAACACGTTATTCCCCGAAGTATAATTCTATATCGTAAAATATCCTCGCGTCCAGAGCGTTATGTAGATGTAGATTTCTGCATTTATTTGTTAGGTTGTAGTGGTATTTTCCTTATACGAATGCATGCAATTATAGATATGATGTTGGACTGATATACCGACATAATATATGTAAAATCGTTGAAATTTGTCATATTTGTGACAACTTTATTCCTGTATTTATATGAAACTATGGGCAAAATCAACCAATTATCGAAAGATAATTGATATGGACGCCAATTTATGATTCGTTATGTTTGCTGCTAAGAACAAATATAACACACACGTCACTAAAAACGAGACAAATATGCACATGTTAACAGCAAAACTGGTTTCAATAATTATTGCACTCGGGTGTTGCCGACAACAAATTTGTGTCGTTAATATTTTGTTGAGAGCAGCATTTGTTGAATATTGCAGTCCCATCTGGTGAATATAGAGTGCATTAATATTCTTATTGTGATTTCTCTGGGGGTTTCGTGTTACAAGCTAAATTTTATATAAAATGTATGCTTTTGTTCTAATGTTTCAAAATCCTGAGCCTGTCAAGAATCATCATGTGTAAAAGAGCACTAAAGTTAAAAATGAGTTAAGCATATACCGGGCGTGACAAGATCATGGTATACCTCCCTTTTCTCCTTTAGTTTTGAAGATAATTGATTGAAATTTGGGATATTCTATGTACATAATAAGCGGCACTTTTTGACTTACAAGTTAGTGTCACTTCAGGCGAAACCGGAAGTGACACTAACTTTCGATTTTTAAATAGAACACCCTATATATTATTGCATTTTTGAATTCTGCATAATTTTCTGAATCCAACGATACCAAATAAGTGACATTTCAAACATCAATATTTTTTATAACATGATTTTTAGATTTCCAATTAAGTGTGCCATGACGGTTCCGATTTATTCTAAATGACCCGTGTAATGCTAGAAAAATCGAAATCCTTTCAAAAATACTCAATTACGTGATTTATGAGCAAATAAAGTTTCTACAAAATGGTTTTTGGGGAAGAACTCAATTTTTTCAAATGGAATCATATTGGTACCGTGATACCATTTATTAATACTATTAATAAGGTTTTATTTATGTCGTATTAAAATGTGCGATAAATAAAAACAAAATTACAGCTAAAAGAAAATAAGAAAATACAATTTTGTTCTAATTACCATGTTATACATAAGGTGGCTTTGGAATTAAAAATAAACACACAACATTACAATAGTTGTTCAAAATGCTGTCCATTAACGTAATGCACTTCTGAACTCGCATAGCTGTTTCTTGAAGAACGTTCGCCAATTGCTGGGCCGTTATGCTATTAATTGCGCGTCTTACTCGTAGCTCAACGTCTTCATTGGTTGTGGCAGCGGTTGCGTAGACAATATTTTTAAATGACCCGAAATAAAGAAATCAATGGGTGTTACATCAGGTGACCTTGGAGAGCACCTCACAGGACCATTCGTCGAAATTACGTTTTCTCCGAATCTCTGTTGAAGGTAATCAATTACTCTCCTTGAATTATGGGAGGGGCACCATCTTGTTGGAAATACATTCCCTGTCGTAAATGGAAAATTAATTCAGCTAAACTGTCCTCAATTTCATTTTGTAGAAATCCCAAGTATCTGGCACCAGTTAGGGGTTCTTCAAATATTATTGGACCAATGATTCTACTACCGATTATTCCAAGCCAAACATTGAAACCAAACCGCACTTGAAAGTTACCCTCCCGTAATAAATTTTGATGTTCCTGTGACCAATATTTTGTATTTTGTTGGTTAAATAATCCCAAATTTGTAAACCTAGACTCATCCGAAAATAAAATCATTCCCAAAAAATCATTGTTTGGCTGCACATTATTCTGCAAAATCCAATTGCAATATCCCATCCTATGTTCGTAATCATTTTCGTACAAGTGCTGGTGCAATTATAGTGGTATTTGTGCAAAATTCGGCCTACTGTTTGGAGACTGGCTTCCAAATTCAAACCCAATTTGCCTTAAAGAAACAATCCTCAACTTCTACTTGAGCCAAAACATTAATTTCCGTTCCTTCGTCAAGAGTGAAATTTTCTTCGGTCCACTTTTTCATCTCTTGTATAAATTTGCGACATTTTGAACACAATTAATAAGAATTTTAAACAATTTTTTAAAGACACAATAAAAATACCGGTAAACCAACAAATGTTTGACAAGCTAATATTTCATTGTTTTCAATGCCATTAATTAGAACAAAATTGTATTTTCTTATTTTCTATTAGCTGTAATTTTGTTTGTATTTATCGCACATTTTAATACAACATATGAATAAATATCTTATTAATAGTACTAATAAATGGTACCACGGTACCAATATGGTTCCATTTGAAAAAAATGAATTTCTCCCCAAAAACCATTTTGATGAACTTTATTTGCTCATAATCGCATAATTTAATATTTTTTATGGGATTTTGATTTTTCTAGCATTACACGGGTCATTTAGAATAAATCAGAACCGTCATGGCACACTTAAATGGAAAACTAAAATTATATTATAAAAATATTGACGTTTGAAATGTCACTTATTTGGTATTGTTGGATTCAGAAAATTATGCAGAATTCGAAAGTGCAATAATACACAGTGTGTTCCATTTAAAAATCGAAATTTAGTGTCACTTCGGGCGAAACCGGAAGTGAAAAAAAAATCACTTATATGTAAAAAAGTGCCGCTTATTATGTATATAGGATATTCCAAATTTCAATCAATTATCTTCAAAACTAAAGGAGAAAAGATCATCATGATCCTGTTACACAGTATAGAGACAAATTGCGATTTTTTTATATAATTTTCAGAAATGGCGTTGTAGACCAAATGTTTTTTTATAATTTTCAAATATTGTATTATACATCGGAGCTTACGAGAGAACAAAACTTAAAACGGCAATATCTCGGTTTGAAATGCTTCAAAATCTAATTCGGTCTAGTTAATTTTTGTGTTTTTCTCGTATTATGTTCGAAACAAATACCCAAATCAAAATTTTCCCTTAAGAAAAATTTGCTTTATCATTTCTGAACAAAATTCCAAAAAGTAATTCGAACAGTTTCGATGACGAATGAACTTTATGTTAGTTTAATTATAATCTAAGTTTAATTTAAACATTTTTTTTATTAGTAGGTATAATTTGTCCAATCTCAGTGTAAAAAATCCATTATCAACACAAAATTAAAAAAAGATTCTAAAACTGTATGGTCGCGATAGAGTGAACTCCTCTGTCGAGCATTTTATAGCGTTTATACTGAGATTGGAAAAACTATATATGATATATTTAATAAATTTGCTTGTCACGTGGCTAAATCCGTGATAAAATTAGGAAACAAGTAGTATTAATTTATCATACTTAGGTTGACCTAAATATACTATCGCTTTGTATAAATATATTACTTATGTACTTTTATATCGCCGATCATAGCTGTATGGTATTTAGTGCCATCTAATGTCAAACTTGTCGAAGCGTACCGAAGCTACAATGCAAGATATTTTGTTGTAGTGAGGGAGCCTAGTACACGACTACAAACAATTTACAGGAAATTTGTATCGCATTACGTTTACTTTTATTATTTATTTATTATTAGTCATAAAATTATAAACGTCAGTACACCTACACATAGAACTTTATGTGAACAGCCCCTTTCCAAGAGGTAGACGCAAACAAAGCAGAAAAAGGGCTAATGGTATTCAACAGCAACACAAAGTAGGAAAAAATGAAACAACGGTATTCTTTTTTAATTCATTTAACGTCAGCAGTAAAACCAAATGAATAATCGCTTCTTGTCTTCGGACTAAAATTTATGCAATATATTGCCCTCAAATTTATTTCAATTTTATTAACATTACACTGGTTACATGTATTTTTAGGCATTCATTTACATTAAGTAAAATATTGTTACGCTAATGGCCTCTGTAGACTGTAGACTGCTGGATCCAGGGTGTGCTCCACGATGGTGCTAATAGTGTTGAAACGAATCAAAGACTAAATTACGATATATATGGCGCACGTTGGCTCAGGAGCTCAGCCGTAGTTTGGAATAGTACGAGTAAAAATAAATAAGTTAGAGCCTGAAGCAGTAATTTCTAAGTGTTTAATTGTAGTTATAGTAAAGCCCTTCGTTAAGTTATTGTTGATAATTATTTATTAGTTAACAAAGTAGTGAGTAAGTGCTACTTGGACTTCCTATCAACGAATTTACGGTGTGAGGTGTTTCTTTGGATAGCAAACACGTAACAATATATGTTGACGAATTGCATTTTACCAAAAAAACGTGATTCATCAGTGCAAGACGTTGTGAATTAATCCAGTACACAAAACGGCAATATCGTTTATATAAATTAAAAATAATAGAGGGCCCGGAACTGATCCCTGTAGTACCCATTCCTTATTTTATCCCATTTTGAATAAAAGTCAATTGGTTCAATATTTTTTTCTCAGAATTATCGTTGGTTTCCGAGAAATCTCTATATACAACATAACACAAACTAGTTTTTAATCAAAAACATCATTTTTCTATAAAGTAATCTGTTATCTGAAATGAGTATCTCCTTTGGCTTTGTAATAATTTCGCTAGGAATATGCAAGAATAAAAGTGTTATTGAACTGTCTACATTGGCATCACATACTCTATATTTAACATAAATAATGACTTGTTTTATGAAGAGAATTGATGAATAAATCAAGTGCCTATATGAATAACGGTTGTTAGAAACTGCTTTAGATGACCCAAACATGTGCAAATGACCATTTTTAGCATGATTAAAGGAATGCGAGTATATAAGAAACACTAACATAGATATCCAACTTGTATTTACTGACTGTATTTTACTTCCTGTTAAGATAAGTGAAAAGTTCTAGCGGCTAGATGTAAAATACATCATGCACATTAAATCGTTTTAAACGCACGCTTAATGCTATATACCTACAATTTTTCACACGGTATTTAATCGCAGTAGGTATACATACAGGGTTATTCACGGAAAGCGGGTATTAGACGTTTCTAGGGATCTGTCGAGTTTAAATATCTGAAAATTTGTATAAAGAGGTTTTTGGGTATGGCGAATTTAACGAAAATATTTTCAACTTTGTGTCACTTCCGCTTATACCGGAAATATCACCAAACTTTGTTATTTTAAATGGAACACCCTGTATATTATTGCATATTTGGATTCCTCATAAAAATTTAGCTTAGGTTTGTGTACCATAATGCACCCTTAAACCTACAATTTTCCGAGATAATTAATATTTTTTGAAAAATTTTGACGGTTTCTATGCTTCGGAAAAAAATCGATATCTTCTATCATGTTGCAGATTAAGAAATTTTCTTTTCAAACTCATACAAGTTCCCTATGGTCTAACTAAAAGTGTCCTTATGTGTTCACAATTTTATACAGGGTGTTTTATTTTCACAGTTGAACATTATTTTAGTTCAAACGTCAAAAAGTCATTTTTTTTAAATGGAACCCCCTATATATTTTTACAGAATCTAATAGATTATTGAATTCTGCATCAACTGATATTACCATTCCCTATACCTATCCCTCTAGGTTTTCTCACCATAGACGAATATTTGTAAAATGTGCGTAAAACATCAGCACTGTTTCAGAATATCATGCAAATGTAAAAATGTTTTGTTTTTACCAATGTCAACACCATATTATTGTTGTGTGCGTTAGCGTTACTTACGCGAATTATTTGTGGAAAATAATGGCAAACGTTTATACAAATGCTGTAATATTAGATTTATTTTCTATTTATGGAAATAATAAGGAAATAATTAGTAGAACGTGCGGAAAATTCAACGAGAAATACCGATATTTACCACCAATGACAAACAATAAATTTCGAAGAATCAGGTTAAATTTTTAAAATTTAGCAAAGTTAAAGCCGTAAAGACAATACCAAAGCCAGTTACAGACAACGAAGTAAATGAGATTAATGTTCTGGCTTACTTTTATGCAAATCCGCATGGATCTATTCCTGGTGCTAGTTGGGATTTAGGAATTTCATATTCGTCTATTCAACGAATTCTAAAGAAGCATAAGATGCATAACTTTCTGTGCCAAAAAGTACAATCATTAAAACCCGAAGATTTTCGAAAAAGAACCGATTTCTGTGAACAGATGATCGTACGTTTTCAAGAATATCCTGATTTTTTTAAAAGGATTATTTGGATTGATGAGGCTAAATTTTCCAAAGAAGGAATTTTTAACAGGCGAAATTTGCACAACTGGGCACAACAAAATGCTCATGTGGTACGAGAATCGAAATTCCAGACCAAATTTAGTTTTAACGTTTTCTGCTTATTAGTAGATAACACTTTTAAGTATCATATCTACGAGGAAAATTTAAATAGTAACAAATACATGGAAATATTGAGAACAGTAGTTGAAACGTTTATTGATAGTTTGCCCCTAAATATTTATAATTCTATGTATTATCAAATGGATGGTTGCGGCCCACATAATACACGGGAAGTGTATGACAAATTAGTAACATTGTTCGAAGATAGGTGGTTTGGATACCGAGGACCTTGGAGATTACCAGCAAAGTCCCCTGATTTGACCCCTTTAGACAATCAAAAATATTGTTTATGCCACCCCCGGCTACTTCCAAAGAAGATCTAAAGAATAGAGTACGAGCTGCATTTCAGCAATTAGATTCCCACGAAATTCGCCGGTAAGTGCCGTAAATCGCAGAATATTGGCTTGTTTGGAGCAAAATGGAAGGCATTTTGAACAGTTGCTGCATTAAATATTTATTCAATGTATTCGTTAATTTTGTAAATTGTTTGTTGTAAAGTATTTTTTATAAATCTAATAATAAAATGATCTTTTGTTTTTGATGTTTATTGATTTTGTTTTCTTGATAACTAACAAATAATTATCAACTATCCACATGATTACACTCCTTTATGATAAGAAAGGAAGCAAGTTATAACTTGTGTTGCTTAGTAACAAACAGTGCTTTGTATGTACATTTTACAAATATTCGTCTATGGTGCGAAAACCAAGAGAGATAGATATAGGCAATGGTAATATCAGTTGATGCAGAATTCAATAATCTATTAGACTCTGTAAAAATATGTAGGGGGTTCCATTTAAAGAAAATGACTTTTTGACATTTGAACTAAAATAATGTTTGACTGTGAAAATAAAACACCCTGTATAAAATTGTGAAAACACAAGGACACTTTTAGTTAGACCGTAGGGAACTTGTATGAGTTTGAATAGAAAATTTCTTAATCTGCAACATGATAGAAGATAACGATTTTTTTCCGAAGAATAGAAACCGTCAAAATTTTTCAAAAATATTAATTATCTCGGAAAATAGTGGGTTTAAAGGTGCATTATGGTACACAAATCCAAGCTAAATTTTTATGAGGAATCCAAATATGCGATAATATATAGGGTGTTCCATTTAAAATAACAAAGTTTGGTGATATTTCCGGTATAAGCGGAAGTGACACGAAGTTGAAAATATTTTCGTTAAATTCGCCATACCCAAAAACCTCTTTATACAAATTTTCAGATTTTTAAACTCGACAGATGCCAAGAAACGTCTAATACCCGCTTTCCGTGAATAACCCTGTATATGTGATACAAATTTGTTTTATTGTTTTATGGCGCTTATCAGATAATTATAAATAGTAAATCAATGAGAAACAGTTGATCAGCAATAGTGTTTTATACACATATTTAATAATAATATATTAGTAAATATACATACACTTACTAATAAATATACATTTTTCTTCATATAAACACAATATTTATTATACCTATCGACTGCCTATAAAAAATAGATACCGTTTTAATACGTTATAATTTTCTTTATACTGTGACATAAAGCACTACAGTTGATTTTCTAGTGGAGATAAGAGTATGCTAATTTTTATAAAGGATTCATGGAGACGTAGCGGGCTCTGGTCTTTTAATATCCCAATGACATGCTGTTATAAATTGTTTGTTAATATTAGATAGTGCGGGATTCTCAACTTCTTGCAACATGTTGAAAATTGATGTGCTTAAATCAAACTAGAGTAAAACTGCAGCCAATATTGTCATCATTCCGTTGCCTACAATATCTTATTGTAAATGACGATAGTAGCGTGTTGGTCTATTTTATTTACATATTATCTGGCTATATCATATATGTAAGAGAGGGACAGTTAATATACGGTCACGCAAGAAGGAGATCAACTCACGAGACAGAGACACGTTTCCAGCTGAAGACGAGGATGATGGAACTAATGTCTAAGTGAGAAAAGGCAGGATAGAAAACAGGAGGAATGGGCTACCTCGCGGCCATCACCATACTTCATGTCGTCTTGAGGCTGCGTTGCCACATCTGAAGCTACTACACACTACATAACATCTTAGGTCCAACTTTAGAGTCAACCATGAGGAATGTGATTTCACGTGTTGAGACTTACACGCTGAAGTATTTATGCTCAAAAAGTCGGTGAAAATAATAGCAATTACTGGAGTTTTTTGCCTCATCGTTAGCGGTAATTCAATAGAAGAATATAACCGAGAATCCTTATCCGTCATATCAAATGTGAAATCAGATTTGATTCCAATTATTTAATCATTACAATTTTCTCTTAAGGCTACATTAATTAACTGTTATTAACATAAAAACAAATACAATAATTTAAACACGAAATTGGAGATTGTTGCATTATAAATTGAATGTAACAACCGTTAAACCAATTTTTACTTTTGGTCATTAAGGAACCACCACATACATGAAAAATTTAGACAGTCCTTAATAAGTTATTAAAAATCGATGATGGTAATAGTGGTAAAAAATATACGGTCGGATCACCGTAAATTTGAGTATGAGAGTATATAAATTTACGACTTATTTAAAAGAACTGTATGTTAAAAAAGTCAATGGTTAATAAAAGTTACGTTACCATTTCGGGATATCATATATGTTTATGTTAAAAATATTACGATATTACAGATAAGCGACAAAAATTAAGGAAATACCTATTTACTTTAATATGTAGGATTATAATAGGATCTTTGTAAAATACTACTGAGCAATAGGTTCCATAACTTTATTAAACGTTTATCTTCAGGGCAAAAAATCTATCTCTGGGCGAATATATATGTTAAAACACCGAAAATTGATGATGTTTGATAATGTAAGAACATTAAGAACGATGAAACTGGCAATTCATATGGTTAAATTTTGATTTCACTATAAAATTATCTGAAAATATAACCAGAACCAACTTAAACTTAGCTTATTACGAACAATATGAATATAAGTGGATGAAAAGTAAATTAATGTAGCAGAATAATAAAAGTGTGACCATACAAAAAGAAAAAGTAAGTTACTGCAACTCAAATTTATGTGTGAGTGGATAAAAGGATGGAAAGAAGAAAGGCCTGAAAATCAGGACATTTGGAAATTACAAAAATCTTACTCTAAAGGATTTAAAGACTGAAAAAAAATGGTTAAAGATTCAATTCAAAGCAAGGGCTTTGCGAGCCAAAAGCAAACTTGCTATGCTAAAGTTTGTAAAAATGTACGAGATGAGTGACTGATATGTTGTGTTTATTGCTAAATTCATAATATCATAACTCATATAATAAAATGTAGAAACTATATCTAAAAGAATAGTAAAACGATCATCACTTATGCTAAAATTCTCTTAAATCAAAAACTGTATGAAATTCTTAACTTTTAATCAATTTCTTGCAAAGTCTATATTGCAAAGAATATTGTGCAACGCTAGACCTAATAATTAACTAAAGACCAGTTTATGAATGCGTTAACTGTGCATTTATACATCGGCTCTTTAACTGGAAGATAAGTCAAATTCAATAAATCAAATTGATTTCTTACAAAACCATACATATCAAATCAGTACCAATGAAAATCATCTTTTAATGGTGAAGTATAATTGCTATTAAATATAAGATAATATCTATGAAAACAGCTGTTGTTTCCATGGGTAATATATTCTACTTAGGATTAACCAAACATTAATATACCGGCCTTAAGAAAAATTATGTTGAAAACCAAACATCAATCATAATATTGCGGTAACAAACTTGAGTAAAAAGAAAATACCTTTCTATAAGGCTAAGACTACTATGAATATCGGCTACCAAACTAAGTTAGAATCAAGAAGGTTACGACAACAAAATCTCGAAGAACAACACATCCATGGATGGAATAAATGGTCAAATTTCGTACTTGCAGTGTATTCCTAATTGGTATACACTGCTCAAAAATTTTAGAGCAACACCTCTTTATACCTCAACAAAATTCAAACCGTAAATTTTATGTAATTAAAACTAAGAGTCAATAAATACATACACGACCATCACAATGAGTAATATGGAACCTTGACTCGTTCGTGAACAGCAAAGACCTCCATTATCGAAGATACCATGGGACATGATGACGAGTAACATTCAGGCGAGCTATTCTGTGGCGTCGTTTTAGTATGGGTTTTCGGACGAGTCGTCTTGCCCTTAACTTTGATTCTTTTAATCTGTTCCTTACTGTTTGATCTGATTCAGTCACTCCATGCGTCGTCCGAAAGAATTTTTGAGGTCCCTTACTGTAAAGACATGGTAACGAAAACGTGAAATGACCAAAAATCTGTATTTATTTTAGGTTGTTTTTCTTTTACGACCCTGTCTGTGTCGCCTTTTGTATTGACTAGTCTCACGATAGTGATTTCACAAATGTTGAATAACGGAGGAGCTGACGTTAAAATTTCTCGAAACTTGTCGAATGCTTTCACCATTTTCAATAACAGTTACGGCACGATTGACTTTGAGATGCTTCATTTTAACTAAGCTTAAGTCAAACTGTCAGCTGCAAATATTTTCAACCGTTCGTTGATTAAACCAAGGCCTTCCTGACTCTTTAAGCTAATTTGAGATGCTTAATTTCACTTTAATTTTGGAAGTGGTTCTAATGTCTCGTTACCTTAAGATTTGAGTGTTATTTTATTTTAGTATTTAAGGTAATTAAAAGGTTTTTTTCAGAAACTCTTAGTTTTTTTACATTAAATTCGCTGGAATTTTGTTAAGGTACAAAGAAGCGTTCCTCAAAATTTGTTGAGTAATGTAATAATGATTGCCCTTAATGTCTTATTTCACTAAAATTACTGAGACCACTAAATGATCTAAGATTATGTGTGAATAGAATACACCTATTGGAATAAACAAAGATGACGCAGTCGTCATGGATGATGAGAGATTCATTTTTGGCCACACTGAAAAATTATTATTAGTAGGGTTAACATTGAGGATCACGATAATTCTGTATTTGAAAAAATATCAGAGTATTAAAAAAAGCTTGCACCATTGGCCAGGAATACCCAACTTTCCCGCATTTCCATCACTTAGAACCATATATTTTACTTTTGATTGTGTAATATCCAAATGTGAGACCACGTATATAATCCTGAACTGGGTTGGAACCTTCGAAGTGAAGATAATGCCAACTTGGTGCCGTATATGGTGTTTTGTGGAAAATGAACAATAACTAATGAATGTAATAGTTTAAAGACATTAAGATACATTATTTTGACAGCTGTTAGTATATAAGCAGTGCATCGTCTTTTTTTATATTATTCAATAAACATATGGGAAATCGTTCTCTTTCACAGAATTTTTGCCACAAAATAAACAATGTCTTCCACAGTACAAAAATTTATCTGCTCTTTCTTGGTCTTACCTAATTTTTTTTTAAGTTTCTATGATGGATTTTTTATTTTAATTTATCATCGTCTATTGTAAATCGATTAATATGTATTACAAACGTATTTACTAAATTTTATCAGTAGATTCAATGCTTTAAAAAAATTGCCTCATTAATGATAGGAACATGAACCTGTGAAAATTATTTTATTGTTATAGTTGATATATTGGTGACTATTTATATTTTAGGTAATTTTTATAATAACAACAAATTATTTGTGTATTAGGCCGCACTGTAAGTACATATATAGTAAATCAATATTTATTTTTCACATCAAGTAATATTGTAGTGCTATTTTCTTTATCTATGATCATACTTCTTTAAATGTGTTAGATTGAAAAAGAATGAAGCCACAACATATTGTTTTATTTTTTTGGTCGGCTACTAGTATTACGATTTAGAACATTTATTGATTATTTTATCTAATTTTGTACAAAAATTATAATTATTTATTTGTAATATTACCTCTACTAGTGAATAGCGTATCTTGGTATTATCCAGTTTCATGTGTTTTTAGTAGACACAGAGTTCTTGTAATAGCGATTTGAATATGAGAAGTATCTCAACCACATTTACGTTAAGCTTAAAATAAAGCAAATAAGTTTAGCATAATAAAACTAAAACATAAGATATCTACATATAAACCTGTATATAAGTCAACCGGTAGAAAAATCTACAAATTATGTCTTGTCAACATACAAACGTTGCAGAGATACCTAAAAGGATATTCCAGGACGAAAGTACCGATTCACAATTCTATGCTTTGTCCTGCTAATATTATAATTAAAGCGCGGACACATTGACGGGCCTGAGCTGCAGTAAACCTGTCACATCTGTTTAATACGACTTGTAGATACTATACATTACATCTACTCTACCTCTGAAACTCCAGAACTTGTCTGTCAAATATCTAATGTTCAATTCTATATCCTTACCCTCAACGAAGATAAGAATTCACAATTTTATCATCGCCGTTTTGTTATAAATTGCATTCAATTTATACTATCGCGGAGATTCAACTATAATCAAAAATTGTCACAATAACTCTACTCATATCAGATGTAGATCGTTTACTTTTATTCCTACAATGCAAATTATTAAATTTTAATGAAGTAAGTCGCCAAACAGCTATAAAATTTATACTCATACAGGGCGTTGCGGGATTTATGTTAGATAAAGGGCACCAAGGGTAGTTAGAATCATCCATAGACAAACCTCGTAGGGCTTTCGATGTTGATCTATGATATTTTGCAAAAAAAAATTTGGTCATTAGGTACTTTGTAAGGGAATGGAATAATTTGTCCGAAGTGAAAAAACTAATTCACCAAAAAGTGGCTATTTTATGTTTTTCACTAACAATTTATTAGAAACTTGTAAACAGCAACGTTGAATAGCTATTAACAACAACAAAACTGATACATACCGATAATGTGATTTATTTTGTTGTTTTCATTTTATTACAATTGATGCTGAGCGTAGCAAACGAATATGAATAAAGCTATTTTCCTAAATTTATGTATTCTTGGAATTCAACAACGCGCCAATATTTTTGGATTTGTGGATGGCTTAGGGATGACAGGGATCGAGCATGACACTTTACATCCCTGACAAATCATGTAGGGTCAGTCATCATGATTAGAATCTTATTCAAGAAGCTATTATTACAACAGAACAAAAAAAATATTAGAAAGAAAAAAAAATTGCACAAAAATCCGTTTGACAAAACGCTGCGACCAAGACTTTAAAGACTTTCTGACTGTGCAATAGCATTCGAAATTGTCAGGTATGTAGGTATTCCCCTTAAGCGGTGGCAGGTAAATACGACTGGCATGTATTTTTTTTTTTTTTTTTGCGTTTTTATGTGAATATACTTATATTCATTGTAAAAGCCAGAATGTGGCGCCTAGTTAAGTTTTTATCATGTATATACAATATTAAATAAATCTTTTAAATTGGAATTGGAATTGGCATGTATTTTTTGTTGTTAACTAGCATTCCATTTAAAGTTAAAAATGAAAATATTATTTTACTAGACTCCTATTAAGTCGCTAGTCTTGCTGCGCACCGGATAATTACTGGTACTGAACCCATGTATCACAATCTTTAAATTAGCATATACAGGGCTTTTCAATGAATACTAGCCATCTTTAATATCTCTCATATATTTTATTTACTGGAAAATTGCTGAGACATATCAACAATGTATCAAAGGGAGACATGTTTCTACGTAAAAACTAAAGGTGCATTATCAACCCTTTAGCCTTCACAGCCGCCCCTTATAAAATTTAAAATGGCACCATCGATGTGGCAAATCGTTAGAAAGGTGGTTTTATAAGGGATCCATTGACGCATCTACTTTTAAAACTAAATATTATGTATTCCCTTTATTTTCGTTAGTTTGCTACAAATGGATGTTTTCATTAAAGTAACTGTTCAAAATGACTCGTTGACTTCCATACAATAATGTCTTTGAAAGAAAAAACGAACACTTGCAAAAATTGTGGCGTCAGCTAACGTCTAAGGAGAATGTCTTTAAAATATTTGGTCCAACTGATGTGATACGACGATTCTATATTATTTAGAAGTTACCTAAAATCTAGACTGCTTTAAAGTCACCTGTAAGTATATGCGACGTTTACAGAACATCTAACGTTCCTTCTAAGTTACGGAACATTTTCGTAATACTTAATATTAGTGCTGGGAAAATTCGAATGAGAAGTAATCGATCATTCAAATATTGAAATATCTCGAGATATCTCGAATACTCTTGTCATGAGAATTCGAATGATTTAGATCTCGAAGGGTGGTGCCGCTGACTGCCGATTGAATAATCGTCATTCGATTCAGCAGCTCATCATTCAAATTTCACATACATGATTCGAGCGATGAGATATAATGCGAGTACTAGTGCACTTCAACGCATGTTAAGATTGTTAAGTTTAGTTATTTACCATCGGCGGCATTTTGATATCTTGGTTGTGCTGACCCGCAGAATGTGGATGGCTATTGACTAATGTCATTCGGAGTTGGATTGCTTTGAGTACAGAAACGGATTAAGTTACGTTAAAGTTTATAATTCATAATTGAGAATTGTACAGGAATAATAGCCAACTGCCAAATAGATTAATTATGATTATGAATTATGACTAGAGTTCCCGAATATCGCTAAGGCAAGCCATCGATGAATTTTCCCCATTTCTCGAGCTCTAACTATAATTCGAATGATTATTCGATTATTAAAGGTATTCGAATAGCCGTTATTCGATTATTGACATCATTCAATTATGCCAACGCTACTTAATATGGTCTTGTATAATATGGGTCAACATAACATTAAAAATAGTTAAATTAAATTGAATGAAACAAAGCTTAGTACAAAATACATTTATTTATAAAAAGCAATATTTGCGACTCTTATCTCAGGCCTGGGAAGCAAAGTGATTAACCAAATAAATCAAATCAAACTTACAACTAAATAATGTAAAAACAAAGTCATACTCGGCAATCGCCAATCCAAATGGTACAAACTATAAAACCAACTCATTTATTTGTTACTGGGTACCACCATCTTTTATGTTAAAATATATAATAATTTTCCTTAACTTAAAAACAACAGGCTACCATTAAAAGATGGAAAAATAGGTAGCGATTTAAACAACACGGAGCGGATTTGCAAGTCTTATAGATATTCATGTCAACAAACTATTGTTCACTCGCGATGCTTTTAAGTGTGATCACAGGTTAATGGGTGGTGCCTAGGTACATATGGTATTCGAAGTTATACTTTTCCTGAATTTACATGTGGTTTTTGTCGTCGAGACGTCAATATAATTAAACATTCTTTCTCATTTCTCCTGTGCTAAGTGTACGGCCTTATAATACTTCAATAAGCTCAGCTCTTTCAATAAGTCAGCATCGCCTTTCCATCACTTTCCTAACACACAAAAGTTTAACTTAACAACGTCTGTTTCGTCCAAATTTCTTTATTACAGGCCACGACTCCACACACGGCCGTGTCTCTAGCGTGTCTGTCCAGTGTTCGCCTCTTTCGCTAAACACACCACCGACTTCGTCCCTGAGCGCACGCGAAGGAACCTCTTGGTAAACAATTTTTTCTCCCGCACAGCAGCGGCGCACTGAAAAGCTAGTACAATAAGGTTTGGTAAAACTATTCTATTCGAATTTGGAATTTGACTTATAATTCAAATAATTTCCATATAATTTATAAGGAATGCAGTCTAAATTATTTGTTAAAAAAAACGGACCATTACACTTTTTAAACAATCAAAATGACTGAATAGTTGCAGTTTTAAAAAGTGCAATGAATACATCAATTTATTAGTAAATGTTATTGCAGTATTGAGCATAAAATTGAATTTCAGACCAACAGCCACAGAAAGAAAATTCATCATTAATCTGCAACATTTATAATAAAGCTAAGAATCTACTTTCTACTTTGTGAAAAGACACTAACAAAATTTTTCTCCATTCATCCTTACCATACATATTTGGTGATGTAAGGATTATTTATGAAAGGATAAGGTAATAAATTTTAGTAAAACTAGATAGAAACCACCGTTTTTGAGAAATTTTACTTTAAATGTTGTTGTTCGTGAATTACTCTCATTTAAGGTCCATATTTGAGAAGTTGTAACTCCCTTAGGACTCGTTTCTATTTGAACTTTTCTGCATGAAATAATATCACCAAGAATAGCCAGGTGATGTATTTCTCTGACCCAATGAGTCACTCTGTATAACATAATATTAATTTTATTTGTATATTTATTTTTAACATTAATTAATTACATGTAACCGTTGTGTTTTAGGGTCTACCACGCTTTAGATATTTAAGTAAGTTGTGTCATATAAGTGTGAAATGTTAGAAAAATAAGGTTGTAACCTAATTACCTCCATATTTATCAGTTTTATATTCACAATAACGAATTCGTTTAAAAGACCTAATTAATCATTCAATGGTAATCTTTACTTATGGATACTTAACCTTTAATATAACATTTTTCATGCATGCTAAGGCAAATTATATTAATTAAGTTATAAAAATGTATTATGCATTCTCGATGATTATATGATTTGCTAAAACTGGTTTATGGTAATTTTATATGCAAAATTTGTTTTACCCAATCAAATAAATAATTAAAAAATTTTAAAACATGTTTCTAAAATAGTTATTGACTAAACTAATCCAGCCTTTCTATTTTGGTCACTATTAATTTTAGTTGCCCAGAAGGTGAGGAAACATATCAGCAGAATAAGATTTGGCAGTAACATTTCATCAAATTAAATTTAAACAAATTTAACAGAAAGTTGTTCAACAAGAGATTAATGTGGGTATAAAGATTGCTATATATTATTCGATTATGTTTAAAATGTTACGGAAAATTGAGTCGTGAGGCAATAATGCGTCGGACTTCGATATCTCGAGTTCTACGATAGCTAGAAACTAAACAAAATACAAGTAAACTAGATAAATAAGTCTATAACCGGAAATTATTTTCGAATATACAGGACAAGCCAAGACGATATTACAGGATGAAGTGCCTTTTTAATTCCTCAGCCGTCAAAGTGAAAAATATTTTGAAACTTTTTATTTGCATTTCTGGACGAATTTCGACAAATTATGACGATACACAAAAATTCAAACAGAAAAAATTTTCTGTCTGTGTGTCTGTGTTCGCGATAGTAGCTACAGTTTTTGAGATAAATCTTTCAAATTTGGTACACACATTCTAGAGGTCAAGGAAGAGATTGAGTTCGTTGATTAGCAAAATCGATCCCAATTTTTGAAACGTCAAAAACTGTGATTTTTTTGAAACGTCAAAGTGACTTTTCATATTTTGTACTGTTGTTGGTGTGTCTTAATAATCAATTTCCTTCACGTATTCCCATAGAATGAAATTGATTTTTGTAAAATCTGGGGATTTAGCAGGCAAACCTTCATTTAAATAATGTGGTGGAGCACCATCTAGTTGAAACCACATCCTATTTCGAATACTTTCAGGAAGATTCACTAATAACTGAGGCAAATGGTTTTCCTGAAAATGAAGATAAATAGCTCCAGTCAATGTACCATCAAAGAAATGTGGCCCTATTACATGTTCTCTAATAATTCCTCCCCAAACGTTTATAGACCATCTGTGCTGGTTATCAACTTGCATAAAAAAGTGAGGATTTTCCGAAGCATAATAATGGAAATTGTGCCTATTAACAAATCTATTTTTATGAAAAGTTGCCTCATCAGTGAATAAAACATTAGTGAAGAAAGTGACATCTTGCATTTTATCTCTGGCCCAATTACAAAACTGTAGACGCCTTTGAAAATCGTCTTCAGATAGTTCCTGGTGCATTTGAATATGATATGCATGAAACTTATTTGTTTTTAAGATTCGACCAACAGACCGTCTACTTATTCCTACTAATGAGCTCACTTCTCTCTAACTAAATGAGGATTCTCAACCGTTGCCAGCACCACAGAAAAATCATTTTCTTTTTTTTTTTATATTCGACATTTCCAGTTTCCACAAATCTCGGGGAGGGTTTTGGAAGCTGCTAACATCAGGAATCCTCTTTTTCAGGACACCTTTGCTTATAAATTCTATTGGTAAGCAAACAATTTCTGTGACCCAAAATCAAAGTCATATATATAAATTCCGCTTTATTAAAATTAATTTTGTAAAACTCGAAATATTTTAAATTTAATACAATTGATAACTGACGACCGATAAGTGCGATAAATGTTCGTTTCTACAAGACAATTTATACTAAACTGAGGTTTTATTGCTTGTCGAATAACGAAAACAGCAAAAAAAAATTACAAAAATAACTATTATAGTAAGGGACCAACTAAATACTATTTACCAACTTCAATGGATTGGAAGATATGATTCCACTAAATGGCCTCATTTCAGAAGCACATAGAGACGTGTGTCAATCAAAATGGGCAACACTTATTATAATTTTTTCTAATGAATTATTTCAAGAAACCTCTATTTTTTAAGTTTATTCTTGAATTTTGTACTTATTGTTCAATAAAACGAAAATGGTTGCAATTAGCCATAAGGAAGTACTTACAAAAAATGTTCGTTTTTCATTTCTACATCACATCGTCGAAAAATATACAAGGTGTACCATTTGAAAAAATTGAGAAAATTCAATTTAAAAGTTCTTAATTGAAAAATAATTTTTGACCATCTTGTATATTTTTAGGAAGTAAAAATTATTCAAAAAAATTAGTTAGATGTCTCGTAACTATTCACATAAGTTTTTTTAAAACCCATAATTGTGACTTTGGTGATTTCTTCAATATGCATCTGCAGATGGCATTATTTCAACAAAAAAATTCACTAGGTACATCCACGTAGTTGGGAGATAGTCAATAATAATATAGGAATGAATAGAGTCTAGAAAGTGGCTCCATAAAATGTATTGGTATACATAGCATTCTATTTTAAAAAAAAGACACTTGATCCTGTAATTCCGTCTTGGCTCGCCCTGTACATTCGAAATAATTTCCGTTTATAGATTTTTTTATCTAGTTTATTTGTATTTTTTTTTAATTTCTAGCTATCGTAGAACTCGAGATATCAAAGTCCGATGCACTATTGCCCACCCTGTATATCAAGAATTCATTTTGTGTACTGTACTTAATTTCAGTTAAATAATAAAAAATGCAATGCAACTTTTCATTTTCCTATTTTTCTTTACTATTTCAGATCACTAATTCAATTCTTTTCCCTGTTGTTTGATTCCGAGAAGTCAGTTTTCGGTTGAAGTAAATAAATAATCATGGTGTCACACCAAAAAAAAACCGTAGAAACTCATGAATAATTAATTTTTCTACTTTAATTTTTTTGCAATCTGACATATATTTCAGTTGCTAATCACTACTAGTGCTCTACGTATTTAACTCATCAGTATTGGCAGTGAAACTAGTATGGTGCCGTATAAACTCTGTTTCGAAAAATAGGTTCAGGAATTCTTCGTGATAGCAAGCTTGACGAAGAAGGAGGGTTTTCTATCTCTCGCAGACAGCCAGGACTCATCAATTATCCAACACACTAATGAGTTTTATGGGTTTTCGTTTATATTATAATCACATCTAGAGGCAAAGATCACAAGTTAAAATTGCACACGCCTTCTTTGCTCTTACCACACAAATTTATCTTCAATATTAATCGGATATGTTTTCCATAATATAACTCAACACCTAATTATGGTTACCTTCAAAGTATTCATTGTCAAAAACTAAGAACGTTCATTATTTGTTTACTTTTATTAAGCAACCTTACTATTATTAATATAAAAATATGTACCTGCTTAAGTTGTAAGAAACATTTCTTTAATCATTCATTCTCTCTTGTTGTTAATAGTGAATATCGATGGCTTATTTTTAATACCGCGTAAGCCACAAAAAATTTCAAAAGCAAACAAAAACACTGCTTATGTTTATGACAATGAAGCGAATTATTTATAGGTACAGAGTATTTCGAAAAGATTGGGCCAAAGCTTAGCTGTAGGTATTTGACGTCAAACCAGGTCGAATCAACGCGAAAGAGGGATTTTAACGCCACTTGTTGCGTTAAAACAGACAATCTAATAACATGTAACAAAATTTAAAACAAATACCTAATAACATCTAATGATTGTGTAATAAACCGAAACGTTAGAAAAAAAATAAAATTAGTAATATCTGACCGAAATCCCCACAAAAAAAGCTATCAGATATTATGGGTTTAATTACACCACGGTCTTCCAGGCAAAGGTTTACGCCATCCTAGCGGTGGCAGATAGGGCTGAAGTTAGGAATGGGGCGGAACAGATAATATACATCTGCTCCGACATCCAGGCTGCTCCAAAGGCGGTGTGCTCCCCCAGGACGAGATCAGCTCTTGTCCAGGAGTGTGGGGATGCCCTAGAAGAGCTGGCTAGGCATAAACAAGTGAGACTGGTATGGGTCCCGTGACATATGGGAGTTCCAGGCAACGAGAAGGCCGATGAAATTGGCTAGACTCGGAGCCGAGGAACCCTGTCACGGGCCTGAGCCTATGTTAGGTATTTCAAGAAGGCAGGTCACAACGGCCCTCAATGAGTGGGCCCACGAGACACTGAGGACGCACTGGAGGACCAACAGAGCCTGCAGGCAGACCCGAGATTTTGTGACGGGGCCGTACAAATCGAGATCGGCCTGGTTGCTGGGACGGAGTCGGAAAACTCTGAATCTCTTAATCGGTGTTCTGACAGGCCACTGCAGACTTAGGAGGCATCTATCATTGATAGGTATTGAGGAAGACCCTACATGTCCAAGATGCAGAAGTGATGAAGGGACATCTTACCACTTCCTGGGACAATGTGAAGCGTTTGGGCGCCTGAGACACAGTATCTTCGGTTCTGAGGCGCTTCTAAGGGAGGAGATGAGCTCCCTCGCAATGAGTGACATCTTGACCTTCATCAGAAGGTCGGAAAGATTCGATGAGGGAGCAAGAGAAGCACATGGCTGAGGAGACAGCTGGGGGTTGGTAAAAAGAAGGGCCCGTCTGTGGCCTACTTGCCAGGCGTCAGCCTCCCCCACCATTACCATTACCATTACCATGGGTTTAATTAAAAAATGTATTATAAACTTCTACATTTAAAAGGTGACAATAAAGCTTATATTTGTAACATGACGGCGGCACATTTAATATGTAGTTTATTGTTTCTTCACTGTTTCCGTTAATTAAGCGAGTATATAAATGTGTTGTATTTTGCAAGGAATAGCAATATAATTACAATAAAATGGCATGATAGAAGATTATTAATTAATTATTTTAGAAAATCTTGTACCATTGCATTTCACAATATTCATTCTCATTTTATTAGTTGTACGTAAGTCCGTAACTGGAATGACTACGTAAGATACGGTCTCTACTAATAAACATAAAAATACTTTTTTATTCTGATGTATACGTCATAATTAAAACACAATTGTAGTTACTCTCAAAGCTTTGAAGCATCTTAAAACTCAGCAATTATAGAAAGTTACCCAAGTCTTTAAATAAAAATGCATATTAAAGAAGATAATAGTAAATTATCGGTAATTAAATAATTAGCTGTAATCTTCTTCACCTCTGACATACGAAATGAAAGTTTTGCATTAGCTAATTTCAATTAAGACATCAACATTGAATGGCGACTGGCTAGTAGTACGAAAAAAATTAAAGAAAGTTCCATATGTATTAATTATTTCCTCTTTCATTAAAACAGAAATAGCGTTTCTTGTTTGTTCTATGCGCTACTTTGAAATGTATACTGATTTATGTCAATCAATTCGGTTATTTGAGCGCGAGGTGGAAATTGATTGACAACTTATATTTAAGAAACTTTTTTTACATTCTTGGTGAAATTTAATCTAATTCCTGATACTGCCGACGCGAATATCTATTCTATTTAGTTTTAGGTCAATGAAACAGGTGTCTATTGTAAATAAATTGCTACTAAATAAAGCGGTCCAGTTATATTATTAAAAGAAAAACGTAATCAACACACTATTATCTTATCTGGGGAAATTTAGACACTCGATGAATTCACGCAATTCTTAGCATGTCTATAATTGCTTGAAACGTCGCTGAAAGATGAAACTTTGTTCTAATCTCTACTTTCCCAGAATTGATCGAGTATAAACGTGTGGTTTACTTCTAAGAATCTCTGAGGATGGTTGATAAAGTATTCAAAAGTTTTAACTCTATTGTTACCGTTTATATCCAAATTTCAAATTAAATTTTTAGTTCAATTAATAATATAATTCATATAATTCAATGCAATACTTTCTCCAAGGTTATAAATGTAAGCTGTACGAGTTACTGTTACTATAATTAGTACACGACTGTGTTTTACACAACGATTTATTAATAGTACACTGAAAAACCGACAAAAACGTTTCAAAAAAATTTTTTAAGGTAAACCACATGGGACCTTCACAGAATAATAGATTAGGCCCTTGGCCATCTAAATTGGCCAATTACAACATTTTTGGGAGGTCCAACTTTTTTTATTATGAAAAATGTCATAAATCTGTCAAAATTAATTTTTCGTACTTTTTTCACACATCCCTCACGATATCTCCGGAACCAATTGAGATAATCAAGTGTTTTTTTTTTTTAGTCGATAAAGGAAACGTGAGCGGAGGTGACTGAATTAATTTAGTCTTTATGGAAAACCTAGTTTTTTTATAAAAATTAGGTAATACTTTAACATTTATTTTTCTTGCAGTATTTTTTTCAGTAAGCGAAAAACTTTTTTTTTTAAGGAATTTTGCCACAGTATATGCATACGGAATAAAAAATTAACACATCAAGGAAGTTTTTAAAAAAAACGCAATACTCTACGACTTATACGTTTCAAGTTATTGTTATTTGAAATTAAATATCTGCGGAGGATATTTCCAGGTTCTACTGTGATTTAATCAGTGTGCTATGCGTGGGGTGCATACTATTAAGTATTATTTTTGACATATCTTTTAATATAAATTTTATTTTCCTAAGCACTTAGGTTTTACTTATCATTATTTACATTGCACATTATTTAAAATCCATTATGTTTATATATTAAAACCTAAAATTGAATTAAAAAAAATACGAAATAATTATTTATTTTAAAATATAAATTTAAAACTTGTTATATAAAAATATTTTAAAATCGTCGACGTCGGAATCTAAAGATATCTAGACACCTTAAGCAAAACAGGTACAACTGTTGTTACAGACCCTGTCGGAACATCTTATTGACAAACTTTGCCTTTACAATATCGGGCACAGATTCTTGACTAGAAAAGTTGCCTTCCAAACATTTTCTTCAAATGTCCAACCGTATCGAGTTGGACCTTCCACTGAGTATTGTATATGGCTATTGACTAAATTTTTAATTGATACAGACACCTGCCCTCTAGAGGTAATGTACTTACCTCAACGGGCCCGGTCCGTCGAGGAACGGGATTTTTTTAGAGAGATTAATCGATATACTCGGACAGGGTGTGTGACAGTCTAAAGAGCCCTCCTCCCACACAAGGTCATTCCAGACCTTCAGGGATAAAGAGGGTAATTTCATGTGGTGTTAAATTATTATTATATTATTATACCTAAAAAGAAAATAATTACATGTAGGTGTTTTTGTTTCTTTTTTAATAGGTGGGCGCTAGAAAAATAATTATTACCTTTTTAAATGTTGTCTAAAAGCATGGTCAGTAGGAGGCATGAAGCTGGCCGATTTGTACTTGTTAAGTCCCTCGCATTATTTAGGGATTTTATATTTTTGTTTTTATTCTTATACAGTGAAATTAAGTAACGCATAAAGCAGTAATTCCATTGATATTAATTTTTTTGGAAAAAATCTCGAAGGGGTATAAGATCTTTACTCGGCAAATTGCTAGTTATGTATTTATTTTTTAAGTTATGACGTCACGACTCTTTTTTTTAAATGACAACTTTTTTATTATTGATTTTGGTAGTGTTCTGGTTCCGACCGTATAAAATTTTCAATAGTATTATTGAAAAAATCGAGAAAAACAGTCTTAAAGTTCCAATAACAAAAATTCATTAAATTGGGAAATTTAAATTTTTAATAAAACATCGAATGCCGTTTTCTTCCCTATTTTATACTGGCATTAGTTCTGTCACAACCAGTTAGGCAGAATCGTTAATACTTTCATATTTCCTCTCCTAAATTTGCCACAATATTGTTAATTGACAAAAAGTATATTCTTACTATGTCCTAATTGTATAAAATTTCCTTTGGGACATACATATCTGGTGTTTCACAGTAATAATGTAAAAGCAAAATCAGGACATCAGTATCAACAGATTTTACCAGAATTGTATTACCTGATTTTAATTCTGATAACATAAAATAAACATTCCATTGTTAAGCACTAAATAATAATAACTCAATAAAAACTTTCGCATTCACATTACACAAAGAAAAGTTTGTTTCTAACTGACAAATTGTATAATTAAGATTACTTGTATTCAAAGTCTACACTCTACACACACTTGGGGCGCCGCGTAGGCGCACAGCGAAAAACTCGTAACTTTAAAAAACGGAATCTCGAAAACTATAAGTCGAGAGAACTGACTTTTTTTTTAAAAACTTCCTTGAAGTGTAAGCTTTATTTGCAACACTTATGGTATGACAAATTCCTTAAAAAAAAAGTTTTTCGCTTATCGAAAAATAGCAAGGAAAGTAAACGTTCCAGTTTTACCTAGTTTTACAAAAAAATTAAATTTTCCATAAAAGAAATTAAAGCAGTGACTTTCGCTCACATTTCCTTTATCAATTAAAAAAAAACCTTTAATTATCTCGATTGGTCGAAATGAGGGATTGGAAAAAGTAAGAAAAAATTAATTTTGACAAATTTATGACATTCTTCGTAATAAAAAAGTTTGACCTTCAAAAAATGTTGTAATTGGCCATTACAGATGGCCAAGGACCTAGCCTAAGGTCCCAAGGGTTACCTTAAAAATTTTTTTCAAGAAGGAAGCTACTTTTTCCCGTTTTACGGTGCACTATAAGGAAAATATAATATCAACCGCCTCGTTTGGGATTTACAATGAAACTGTCTCTAAATCGTCTAATAGTCGATCTATCAAAATTCTTACAGTGACGGTTATTGGTCATAGTGACGTACAATAAATAAATGAATTATACTCGGTGGTGAGACCCTATACTCGGCCATCCTGTAACTGTCGTTCGTCCTTGCAATGACGAAATAAGATAATATGCCTGTAAGATAGTAGTTTTATAAATGAATTGAAACACCATTACTATTAACACGCGACTCTAGCGTAGCTGATACTGGCATACTGTATATAAAAAAAAAAAAAAAAAAAAAAAAAAAAAAAAAAAAAAAAAAAAAAAAAAAAAAAAAAAAAAAAAAAAAAAAAAAAATATATATATATATATATATATATATATATATAAAAAAAAAAAAAAAAAAAAAAAAAAATTTAAAAAAAAAATATATATATATATATATATATATATATATATATATATATAAAATACCAACACAGCTGATGTAACTATATGTAAATACCACCACAGAGGACGTAACTTAATGTAAATACTACTACAGCGGGTATACTGTCCAGCCGGGCAAAGAATACCCGGGTGGCAAAGGAAAGCGTTGCCGATAAATCGCCAGCTTTCTAAGAAACCATATATTAGGGGTATAGATATATCTCCCAATGAGTAGATGTGGATGCAAACGATCACAAAAATTTGCCATGCACTAATTCATTTATTTCATTTATGCTTCATTGTGAATGAAATGCAGATGGAACATTCTTTACGCTGGCCTTCTTTCCCTGGTCAGACAGTAACTGTATGTAAATACCACCACAATGAGTGTAACTTTATGTAAATACCACCACAGCGAGTGTGACTGTATGTAAATACCAACACAGCGGGAGTAACTATATGTTTGCTGCGGGAGATCTATCCGAACTATCACCAAAACAATAACGAACTATCACTGGAACTATTACTAGCACTGGCATGTCTTTTGTTTTTATTTGATAAGGGTATTTTTCTTTACCATTTCTGATGTTAGGTGTTCGGGGTACTGTTAGTATAATTAATATACGACTCTATGTTACAGAACGTTTTATTAACGAAAATGTAATATCAACCGCCTTGTTTGGAATTTACAATGGAACTTTCTTTAAATCGTCTACCTATCAAACTCCTTACATTATATAAAAGATAAATAGAACAGTGATGGTTATTAAGCATAGTGGCGTACGATGAATAAATAAATTATGTATACTCGGAGATGAGATCCTAAATATAAAATAATATTTTTTGAAGGTAAAAGAACTACAGTTTGAATATAATAATAATATTAAACAAAATTAGTCCCCCCTCTCCCCCCCCCCGAATCCAAAGGTAAATGTGTCTAGAAGGGGGTTACACTTAGAAAAACGTGGAACATTCCCACCGATATTGTCACTGTTGGTGGCGGAATTTGAACCAGCAGCAATGATAGAAAGATTTCTAGTCACATTTACCATCGCGCTTTCTAGCTACTTACTCCTACCGAATCGGTGTAAATATGAATAGAGTAATTGCTCTAGTATAAATCTAGGAACGCTATCTTTAGGCACCCCTACTGCCAGTCCAAGAGTCCTAATCATACGCAGATGTCCAATCAGCAGTTGCAAATATTATTGTGCATAAAATTATTATCGGTCAACATCAGTCAGTATTTTTTTTCTTTCTGTGCTTAATAAAACTTTTTATGAAGTCGACTTCGTCAACAACATTTTTACAAAAACCTTATTGTTGAAATGATTTGAATAAAGTTCAAGTCATAACTTCTTACTTACCGAGTAAATTAATTAAGTAAATCAAGTTTCCTTCGTTGGTTAAAGTGTGATAGTTTTTGAGAGAAACATGATCTTGTATTGCATTCTTCAAGAATTAATTAACTTTGGAAAAAATGTAGAACGAGTTCACCTCACCTCGGGCTACAAATATTAGGATTAAGTTAGTCATCTGCTCGTTGCTTCATTTCCATACTTTTATTCTTGTTTGTAGTGAATACAGCCTTGTGTGATATAAAGAGATGCCACAATAAATAAATACACAATATCAGGTTACAAATATTTTTATAACCATAATCCATCTTAAAAATAAATTTATTTTTAATTTGTTTTTATTTTTTTTTTATTATACGTATAGGTGAAAAATTAGAAATATAGTTACTACTAATATTTAGTTTACCATTTATAAAATTATTATCAAATCAAATAAAAAAAATTAAAATTATTCTATTTTCACAAAGCTCTAAATAAAAATAATTTGACCATATATTTAAACATTCTTGATTATGGAAAAGATTTCTTTTCGAATATCAAAAATATCAAATCGTTGTTCAATAATTCAAGGTTGAATTTCTTTAACGTTCTTGCAAAAAAAGTATAAATGTAATCTTGATAAAAACATGAAACAATTTACGGTTAATAATTCGAGCAGGAGGGTTGATTCGGTAAGAAAATGTCACACCGAAATATGATAGAAAGAATGGATGACAGTTGGATATTTTTGGAAAAATTCTTAAGCTACCTATGTGATAACATGCCTGAATATAACTTATCTGTAACTTGTTATTCGAAATGACTTGTAAAGAAGTAAAAAAATTCACCGCAAGTAATTATTTGACATTAGTGATGTGATGAACAACAGAATTTATCACTTTAAAACCGTTTTTAATGATTGCAGACTTTTTACAGTACATGTTCGATAACATATTTAGTAATTCACAATTCGAAACGATTTATAAAAAAAATATTCCACCGCATGTAGTATCGACAAGAAAGTTAATAATAAACAAAAGGATGCATCATTCTAAATACGATTTGCACTTGCAATGCTCGATATGAATGTAGGTATGAATAATAAAAGTAAAATATATGAGTAAATCCGATTGATTATCCTGCTTTCTACCATAATATTCATAATTAAACCACTGATCAGGCACAAAAATTAGGCATTTAATATTCGGGCAAGTCTACAATGCTCCATAAGAATTTAATTCACATTATACAATAATTGAGCATTGTGGCATTTTCAGTATTTTTTGGAAACCTTAAAACATACGGTTCCAGCATTGTCCGATTATACTTTTTACAACTGCAGAACTGTAAATTTTATAGTCAACAGTTTCTCCATCTTCCAGGCTATCTAGTTAATAATTCGCAACAAAACACAAAAAAGAGTAAACCATTGCTCTTCCGCATATAGAATAAGTATAGATTATAGGAGAGGAAGTATAAAATATGACCAAGAAAGCATCAATAACCTCGACGAAGGTAACTGAGGTAGCGGTCGGTATAGTCGCATTTTGCTATGCCAACTGTGTACGAACATAGTTTACTAGCTTCGCATTGTTTCTTACAGTGTACTCGAACAACACAGATCTTTACAGATCGCTTGGGATAATCACGATAAAGTTACTTAATGGTTTCATTATTATACTGGTTCTGATTGTAGCATAAATCATCCTCTATCTAGTTATTACAGATATTAAAATTAACACTACACTCAATAATTAACAACTTGGAAATTATTAATTTTCAGAAAAATCCACCGTAATAAACTGGTTAAATTGATCCAATTCGCGCCCAGAATCCTATAATTTTAATCAAGAGACACCGTAAAGTGCATAACAATTTTGCAAAATTGTGCTTATGAATATTGGATTTACACTTGATTTATATCAAAGTACGTTTTTGTTGTTACAGTAACTGTTCTTCTGTAATTTCTATAATAATGTGGTATATCGAGTATTCAAACTTCTTGGCCAAATATGTGGTTATATATTTGGCCAAGCAGAAGTGCTTTATAATGAGCAGTTGTCAAGATAAAAAAAATGTGGGTACAGTTCCTCAAGATTGTTCTTCAGACAGCTACTCCCTAATAGACCAAATCAGTAAAAATAAGTGCATTTAGTGAAGAAGAGAATTAGTTTTTATGAGAAATTTTTGTCAACCCTCACAAATCTTTTATAGCACAAAAGTAATATTTCCAAAAATAGTGTAAAAAATATTTTAAATGTAAATGTGACTCATATAAATTTAAACGTTTTTTGATAGTAAAATCTTTGAAGGAAATCTTCGAGAATCATGCATTGAGTCAAGTGCTTTTAACAAGTTTTTCGTTAATGTATCTGGAGATGTTATAGATGGGCTCCCTAAATTAGATATTGACCCCCTGCGTTATATCGAATATCACAGGATCTTTCTGCTTTCGTGAGGTCACTTACAATGAAATTAAAGATATAATGAATTCTTTAAAAAATAGTAATAGTAAAGAGATATATGGATTGAATATTAACTTGATAAAACTATAAAAAAACCACATTCTAATCCCCCTAACTAAGCTCATAAATCGAAGTTTCAGGACTGGTGTATTTCCAGATGCACTTAAAATTGCATCTTCTGTTCCAAAAGAACAAAAAGTTGATGTATGGAAACAAATAGCCAACGCAATGGGTGACAATAAAACAGCAAAAATGTGTAAATTGTATAACTGAGTACGCCACCACCGTCGAGGATTTCGTTTTCTTTTTTTAAGTAAATTGGCTATAATTAAAGCACCACTACATAACACTATTACAACTGCGATTTCCTCGTTGTCAGACATTGTTTAGATGATTCCAAACCAAATAAAAGTTCAATCACCTGTACTACGAGTATTTATAACAAATTGAACTCAAATTATTTGACAATCGTAGCATGTTCGTAATTCACTCGCGATACGTTCACTACCCCAGATGATCACTACGAATAACACACAAACTCGGCTCGCGCTCGTTCGCCATATCTATATGCTCCTTTAGAGTATCAAAGAAACAAATTAAAAGGCATTTCTCTAGATCTAATTTTTTCTTTCAAGGTATTACCTAAAACAATGTAGGCAAGATTTACGGCGAAGATATTTCTGATATCATGAAGGAACTGGCAAATTTGCTTCCAGTAGGTACTGTGACAAGACGTTTGGCTCTATTCGCCCCTGTCTCTGCATATCCCAAATAAAAATATTTGTTTACTAGTCAAAAATGGTAAACATTTTATTAACTCTGTTTTATAAGGACAGAGATACATCTACAACATTATGTTCATAAGTACACGACTATATTTTGTAATTGTAGGTAATTAAGTTGAAGCATTTTTAGCACTAAAAAAACATGTTTTTCACTGTTGCAGGAACTTGTAAATGTTTTAACATCGAAACTATGTTCATTTTGTTTATAGAACGTTTGTTATTATTTGAGACCCATCGAACGAAGACTCAATTTTATGCATTTCTCTTACAACTTAATTACAGCTTAAAAAACGTTCGGGTATTCAAGTAGTGGAAAGTAATGTAAATAGTGGGTTATTGAACACTTTTATTAGAAAGGTGTATTAAACTCTCACCATATATTTACCATGGATAAGTGTGATTACTTTAATAATAAAGGAAGTATCATCATCTACTGGCACAATTCGAATAATAAATGAAAACTGAACAATTACGTCTTGTTTGGATCAAGAACCTGATTTAACATTAGGTTTTATTGAAACAAATTAGATTTTTTGAAAGGAAGGGGGTAGCTCCTAGATCTGGAAACTTTCACAAATCCCATTTTTTATAATGCCAAAAATTCCATGCTATTTTATTGTTAAGAAAATCAGCTAAAAGTCGAGACACTGAATTTCACGCTAAGTTTATTTATTTAGAGAATAAAATAATAATAACATGATCGATAGAGATAAGACTTTCGTCCTTCGTAACAGTGCATTTTGCAGTGGTATAAGCAATTCGACAGGATTTAATATAATTATATTAATAACGAGTAAAAAAAACAATCAAGTTACCCATACCATTATATTGGTTTCTATTAAGATCGGAAATTAAAGAAGAACGAAAATTAATGAATAGGTTTTTTTTACAATTTTTTCAAATGTGTTTTACGGATTTCTTTCAAATTTGGTTGGTAAATACAACACTACAAATGACAGTCATAGTTTATTCAATTAAATATTTAGTTGTTGTAGAGCGCCGCCGAATGTATTCTTCATAAATAAATCTGCGCGTAATTGTTTTGGTTATTAATTCCAAAAAGTTTCAATATACTGGGTAGATTGCCCCTTGTCTCTAGTCAGCATAGAAAGTAGTCTGGATATATGTAGAATTTGTTCTAATCGTTGGCAACTTAAATATAAAATTCGACCACAGCTACATGGTGATTGACTATTTTCCGAACACATCCATCTGTCTTGCATACAGCTGACTTATCGGCATAATTACCATAATTCGCTGATACTGCGACCGATGAGTTAGTACACATTTAGGTTTTAATGTTTTATAGTTTTATAGGATAATCTGATCATAGAAGCAGACGCAAAATATATTTTTATGAATGCATACCGAATATCAGGCGAATTACATGAAAAATAAACGAGTTATCTTGAAAATAAAAAAAATGACAAAACCTTTTTTATACCAAATCTTTTAATCTAAACATTAATTTCATTGTATACATAAAAAAACATATCACCAAATGCAGATTTAAGAAATACGTAAATATAGATTGGAAAACACATAATTAAGTCTTGTTTCGATTAAGTTATAAGTTCAAAGTGAACTCAGACAGAGCCTTTATTGTCTAGTTACGACTCGCGAAAACCAATCTAATATAATTATTTTCCAAATACAAATTTGTAACAGGTATTACCTCAAGATTAGTTTATGTGGGTAAAAAAAATATAAATGACTAATGATCCTTTGAGGAAAAAAACACTGGCCGCTCAAAGGTGTCGACAATCTGTATGTTCTTGTTAATTGTATCAATCTTATGTCTATTCATTCAAACACTGTTGGATGCTGTGGTATTTGCACCCCACTGAGAACAAACATCTTAGTGCTGCAAGCATAATAACTTAGGAATTATGGGTCATACCTTAAAAATGTAAAGAGAAATTTTGTTTGTAATAAAAGTAACAAGCTGGTAATTATTGACTGTATACGACTAGAATTTTTTCACAGCTCGAAATAGAAAGGCCGCGTAGGATGTATTGGATAACGTATAAAGAGTTCTATTGGAAATCAATTACGATTTGCAGTACAAGACTATCTACACATCTGCTAGTAAAAATACGAAATGCCATTAATGTTCAAGTGATCAAGAACATAAATAAATAAACTTTAGTAATGCATGTTTTTCAAAGATATTCATAAAACGTAAAAGTTATTATCATACAGCTAGTTTGAAGAAGCAGGGCAGAAGATGGCTAGGAAAGTACGAGCAGCGTAGTTATAACAAGCTTAATGGAGATTTTAAACGACGTGAAATACTGGTTTTATGCCAATAAAAAATTTAAGACCATTTAAAATAGGAAAAACAAAATAACCTGACTGTTAAAAATATAAAAAGTTTATTTGCCAAATGATTTGATTATAATATTTTCCAATTAAATAACAAATTATTTCAAATTTAGCGTTATTGCATATTCACTGTTCAACTCCCTAATTTTAAAATGTTGTAAAAGGATCACTTTGTATCTATTATAAATATAAAGTCCTAAAATATATCAGCTACAAATTTCTAAGATCTATCTACTTATAAAGAAACAAAACATAAAACACGCCACATATGTTCAAAGTAATTTCATAGTAGAGAAAATGTAAAGTTTATTGGCATGGATTTGCAAGTATTCGGAAAGATTAGTTCCAGTAAAATGCCACAACCTGATCTAAACAACAGAGTCAGTATCTCCAGGAATGTAACGCATCACTCGTAACTGATTTATCATATAGTAGTAGTATGATACTCATAATGCTATTTTATATTAATGAACGCAAATCGTAATCGTATATATCGGGCATAAGTTATCACTAAAGCTGCAAATCGTTTCTGTGTATCATGGTCGTAGAGTACAGATGTACTTACTATCGCCGGCATTCACCTTGACTGCGAAACTCTTTCTCTATTATTAGCTTTCGAGTTGTGTACGCGTTAAGTCACTTGGGCGTATTGCATATTGTTTTTGTGTTTTTATTTTATTTGTTGTACTGTATTGATGATAATAATTTAATAATAAAGCATGGTAGACGTACGCAGGGGTAGAAAACGGCCATTTGCCGACAAAGTGATTAAATTCATAGGTGAATTCCCGGATTTATTCTATGATGGTGCTAAAATAATTTGTAAAGTGTGCGAGAAAGATTTGATGTGCTGGGATAAGCGTGATTGTGGACTTCACGTAAATAGTGTACGTGACTTCGACAACACAGTTTATGTTTGATTTAGTATTAATGCTGATTGCCTGTGATGTTTCCCTGCGCATATTGGATAAACCAGCATTTCGGAAGTTCTGGAATAAATACAATGCCCAGGTGAATTTACCAAGTCACACAACGTTATGTAACTATCTACCAACTGTACACGTAGACATGGTAAATAAGATGAAATGTGAATTAAAAAATACACGGCTCTGGTTATCTGTTTATGAGACAACAGATTGTAAAAAAATTCAATTTTAAATGTTACAGTACGAGTACTGGATCCTCTTAAACCAACAGTTCTACTGTTACTAGCTAGCAAAAGACTAAGTCAGTGTACTAGACAAACAATTACCAGGGTGGTGCTGGAGACGTTAGAAAAATTTGAACTCTCAAAAAGTCAAGTATTGATGTTTATGACTGATGGCTCCGTGCATTCGGTAGGCCGTTCTTTGCAAGAACAAGGTTGTACGTTTATACATGTTACGTGTAAAGTGCATGCTTTACATTTTGTGGCAGAAACTATTCGAAACAATTTTCCAGAGGTGGATGCATTAATAGCAAGTACAAAAAAAGTGTTTCTTAAATCACCTAAACGTCTCGGTGCAGTTCCTAGCAAGTGTCCCGGTATTCCTGAACGACCACAGCAGATTCTTACACGTTGGGGAACATGGTTGCAGGCAGCTTTTTATTATGCTGAATATTTCCAACAAATAAAAGCTGTGATACTACAATTCAATCCAGATGAGGCTGCAGCTATTAAGGAAAGCCAGACAAAATGCGAAGATAGTTCCGTTGAAACATCTTTAAAAAATATTGCGAATAACTATAAACCATTACATGAAAGCGAACATCACTCATGGAGACAACCATAGAAACATACCTGATGCTGCAAAAGGGCTACACATCTTCTCCAGTTTGTGATAAGCAAGCTAGTTTATCAAGCTAGTTAAGAGGGTAAGTTTTACATATATAGTTATAAATTGTAACAGTTTATTGTTTCCGGTATTAGTTAATTTCGCGTACGCCACTATCCAACGGAACATTTTTGACAGCCCTAGTTATCACGGCACCAGACGTTAGGTTCTGCAGTTTGCATCAACAACCTCTCAGTCAGCACCCTTTCACCATAGAAGAATATGTTAATGACACCATATTAACAGGCTATAATATATCGTTAGACCTCGTCCTACCCGAGTTCAAAAAGCTTTGTCAGTTGGCAAAACCATTACTTTTGATTTGGGCTCAGACAATTTGGTTGAAGCTGAGAGACAGCACCTTGGTCAAAGTCGAATATGAAACTTAGTTTCACTGCTGCTCTTTTGCTGTTGAACTAATCATGCGTCTACGGTTTCATGATATTTGTTTAACCAAAAGAGTGGATCCACGATCCTGAGGATGTTACTTCTCATACCTCAATGCTACTATATCATTCCCACTCCAGTCTTAATTGATTGATATGGAGCCAGGGAGGATATTTTATTTGTTCCAAATCTTCGATACGATATTTGTTGCACATAGAGGTATCTGTTTGTTTTTCAGGCGTATCCAAGTGACCATGAATGCCTTGATCTACATGCAGTGCATCTTCCGAAAATTCCTCATACTGTCCTCTCTGGAGCTGAACGCTAATTACTTAGTTTTTATAACTGCCACGTTTTTTCACTTTAATTTTTTTCAAATAATATGAGGTATGTTTTCTGCTAATGTAATTTTACGTATATGCTTATTTTCTGAAACCTCTAGGGTATTTTAATTTTTTAAATAGATAATTGAGCCTAATACATTACAAATAATACGATGCCCTAACAAAGTCAATTCATTTTTTATTTAATATTTAATTTCAATATTTAATTAATAATAATTAGTTGATTGTACTCAATTTGTTATTTATTATTATATTTGCAAGCAGATATCAAACACCTGAATGTCTGAACCAAGAGAATAATTCCTCGTATTTTTGATTTGTAAACATACATTTATTATGAAGTGTAATATTAAATGAATATTACATAAAGAAATATGTTAATATATATTAGCATTTACATGAGTATAAAAATTAATGAATGAGATAAAAATGTATTATACGTATTGTGGCCTTGAATCGTACTTGTCACCCACATGGTTTTAAAGATGAAAGAAGACAAAAAACAAATTGCAAGGACAACTACTGAAGTGATTTTAGAAATATTTCAGGCTTAGTTGCATTAAAATTTTAAATTTGTCTGCAAAATGCAGTTTGTCTGGATAATTTTTGGGATTTTGTTCGGTTGCTTTTTTATGAATGCCAACTGGGTATTTGCTTATAGTCGAGATCTCTCAGATAAAGGTTTTCAATGCCAGTTCTACAGTATTAAACCATTTTATTTACTTACTCCATCGGTATTTGGTATTATTAAATGTATTTTTCAAATTCTATCGGCTTCAGGTTTATTGAACTATTTATTGAAACGAGTAATTTGTTCATTTTATTGTTAGTAATAATATTTAATAGAATCCGATTACTATCCACTATATTTGGCAATGAGGGAATAATCGCAAATGTGTTTTAATATTTTATCATAATTAGTTTTTTAATGTTCGTGTATTTTTTTATTTATTCTGTTTTATTCTGAAAAATATAAAGTTGTGTAATATATGTTTGTTATTTTTATTACATCTTAGTTAGTATGACATACTATTGTATTCAGAACGATGAGAGGAATCTGAATGGATAAAAATATATATTTAAAAAAAAACTTACTAATTACTTCCTCACCCCTCAAAATGAGGAAGGTGAAAAAAATTTTAAAAATTTTTATTGCATTTCTGGACGAATTTTGATGAGTTATGACGATACACAAAATTTCTGACAAAAAAAAATTTCTGTCTCTGTGTCTGTCTGGTTCGTGATAGCAGCTACAGTCTTTGAGATAAAGCTTTCAAATTTGGTACACACGTTCTAGAGGTCAAGCAAGAGATTGAGTTCGTTGATGAGCAAAATTGGTTCTTAAAATTTGAAATGTCAAAAAAAACATGTGACATTGTTGAAACGTCAATTTGAAATGTCAAAAATGTTTTTTGACATTTTAAATTTTAAAATATTAGTGACATTTCACCAATGTGACTTTTTTGAAAGGTTAATTTGAAATATCAAAAAAAAGAATTAGTGACATTCCACCAATGTGAATTTTTTGAAACGTCAAAAATTACTTTTATTACAAACTCCATCACACATCGAGTTTCTTTGGAACTTCAAAATATGACTTTTTTAAAACGTCAAAAAATGTGACTTTTTTGAAACGTCAAAAATTACTTTTATTATAAACCCCACCACACAACATTAAAATATGTATATTTTGAAGTAATAAGTTTTAGATTAACCAAAAAAAAAATTTTTTTCTTTATAATTTAAATACATTTAAAGAAACGCAAACTTGTGTTGGTTCAAATAACATGAAGTGAACCTTTAGATTTGTTATCAAGTCATATAGTTTTATAGATTTTTGGAGAAAAAATGAAATATACATTATACGAGATCAAAAATAAAATAAACTAAGGGGAAAGTAACTTACATATTAACTTATTTTTCAAAATATTAAAAATTTAGTCTGTAGGTGATTCTATAGAAAAATATTACTCACCTATAATATTCCGCATTCGGTAGTAAAAGAAACATTATATTAAATTCCATAACAATGTTATTTAGAATATGCAGATTTATTACTATTATGGTTGCTATATTAATATATTTTAAGAACACATGTTTAAATATACCATTAGAAAAAACTCAATACTTCTGCGTATATATTATAAATATAACAAAATGCAATAAAATAAGCACTATAGTGATATAGTTATGAACAGTTTATTTCAAACTTATTTGCAACATAAAGAAACCTCGGCTACTTTGATCCCCTTACTGCTATCAAACAAGCCGACTTTTTTTATGTTGCAAATAATTTTGAAATAAACTATACATATTCCAACCTGTCTTTGTCATATAAACAACCAATTCAAAAGACGCTTATATCGCTGAAGATCGACCAGATGACAAATTAATAATACAATACATCTAACTTCTTTATACAGAACACAGTGAAATAAATAACTTGGTAATATATTTCTGAATTTATTATGTGTACCACAAATTACTTTCCAAAATTAATGTTTTATACAAGGATTTTATTTGGGATCAAGCAATTGTTACCCTCATGATATTTTGAGGAATGGGTGAATACATTAAGACAATTATTTTTTTTCAATGTAGAGAGTATTAATTCTGTAGCATATAGGAAATTGAATAAAGATGAATGTAAAAGAAATGATGATGGCTACTACTACTATAGGATCATCTGGTCAATGACCTCCCACATACAAATAAAAAAATAGAGCTATTCATTTTCTGAGGTTTAAAAATATATAATATATATTTTTAATATTCTTAAAAAAATATATTAAAGTTTCTAGTTCATTCTATGCACAATACTATTCAAATATCTAGATCGCAGGATTTCATATCCCCTCCGAAAACCGAGCCTCTACATTCATATTCATTACATTATTCATTTATAGAATTTAAAAATCTTGGGTCAATCCACAACTTGTTCTCAAAGCTAGCTACGGACCGAATTTACAACGAATTAAAGTGAAATAGACTTATGCACGAATCGTCAGAAAGCAAAAGAGACAGAAAACACTGGCGGGGATAATATCCCTGACACATTTTACGGAAACGGTAACGCACGAAGTTCAGAGTAGATCAGTCTTAACGCTGACTAGGTACGCGTTGGTCGGTAAATTCTGTCGCGTTGTTTTTAATGTTTTTATTTGTGAACATTTTATTAGTAAATCTCTACTTGTCGTGAAATTAAGTAAAATAGTGTTTTTGGTGTTTACTATTAAATTTGAGTGTTGTACAAAATATATTAAAACTGAAAGATGGACATAACTTGGGTTATGGGTTAATCAATCTAACTTCATTGCAGTTCAAGTGGATGAAACCACAGATAGTTCCAATAAAGTACAAGTAGTTTTTGTGTTTAGATACGTCTTAGACGGTGTTGTATGTGAGAAATTTTTGAAATTTATTCAGCCTCAAGGAACGACATTGCAGCATTTGAAAGATGTAATTTTAAAACAGTTAGAATGTCTGAAAATTAATGAAAGTCCTGAAAAATTGATAGCACAAAGTTACGACGGATCATCAGTAATGAGTGGTGCTTTTGGAGGTGTACAAGCCAAAATTTAAAAAAGTTATCCTTCAGCAAATTTTATTCATTGTTACGATCATCAACTAAATTTAATTTTGCAAAAAGCATCAAGTTAGGATAAAAGCATAAAATTTTTTTTTGCTAATTTACATAGCTTTTCTTCATTCTTTGGAAAAGGGCCAAAAGAACAGCCGTGTTAGATAATGTTGTTAAGGTGAGATTACCTAAAGCGGCTCCAACACGATGGGATATTAATACAAAGTGCATAGAGACTGTTTATACCTATCGAACAGAATTATTAGTTTGTTTAGAAAAAATCATTGATAATGAATCAGAAAACAACACCATAAACCAAGCTATTGGTTTAAAAAACTACTTACAAAATGAACATTTTCTTTACTGGTTAATTTTTTTCATTTAATTATGCCTCATTGTGATATATTGTTCAATCAATTACAAAAATGTAATATCGATGTCATAACAGTAAATAAGTGTATTGGCGTTTTTAATAGTAAAATTGAAGACATCAGAAATAAAATTTTGAATAACTATTTGGAGGAGACATCCATACAGTCTGCCCAGAGATGTAAAACGGAAGAATCAAAAAGGAGAATTTCATTAGAAGTTTGTGATATAATTACATCTGAGATCAAAAACAGGTTTGGCTTCAGTAATCATTTAGCAGTGTCTCAGTTATTTCACGCAGATCGATTTAAAGATTATAAAAAAAGCTTTCCTCAAGATATGTTTAAATTAGTTAAAACGGACTATCCGGTCATAAATCATTTGAAACTTAAAACTGAATTAGAAGTATTATATAGCCAAGAACATTTTTCCAATAGTGAAGGTGCAGTTGCTTTGTTACAGCTTTTTATTAACAATAATTTGTGCAATACTTTTTCTGAAAGTGTCAAACTGTTAAAAATCTTGTGTACTCTCCCTATGACTATCGTCGAAAGCGAACGTTGTCTTTCCACCTTAAAATGAATAAAGACATTTTTAAGAAATACCATGGGTCAGGAAAGGTTATCTTCTTTAGCTATGCTTACCATAGAAAGGTCATTAATAAAGAAGATAAAAGACTTTAATGAAAAAAGTAATTGACCACTTTGCATCTCAAAAAGACCGGAGGATCGACTTGGAATTTAAATCACTTTAAAAGGTAGGTAATACAGTAAACTTTTCTAATTGACCTCCCTATCTCTTGACCCACGAACCGCCACTGATGGCTACTATGGAAACTTAGGTTAGAGGAAGAGTCAAGTTGTTATAAAAACGTTAGTAATGTGAGTAAGTGTAAACATTTTAGCATATTAGTCAGATAATGCCTCTAAAATCTAAATCTTTTTAGGTAAAATAGTTGGAACATCAAACAAAATTATTAGTTTGATATATCGCAAATTTGTCTCATTAATATCAGAAATCATGAAATACGCTAATTCACTACATTAGAGGACTAGTCAAATAAATCGTTATTATGAAATTATGATTATTTTTCCAGAAGAAAAATATTTTAGCAGGTATATTTTTAGTATCTAACATTGCGTAATTCTTCTGGCTATAACTCATAGGTTACACTAATTGTAAATTCAACTAAGATGGTATATGCAGTTCAGTCTTGTTACTTTCAAAATGATCCTCGTAGATTAATTTGCATACGCTCATCATTTTGAAGAATCATGTCTAGGTAAAAACACATATACATGTTCATTTGTATTATTTATGCAATGACCTCTTTTAACAAATTGCATTCGTTTATGTAAACGATTACTAGGAAATTCATAGGTTAATGTACTTAATGTCACTTAATTATTAAAACAATTTGTAGCGAAAAATTGTGATATACTTCTGAATACAGATCAACGGTAATATTTTACAAACGCGTCTACAGATATGTATATATGTACATTGTTTATTATCTCTGTAGCTGTAAAAGAATCTGAATAACGAGGATTGTGAAACAAGAAATTTCAAACACAATAGTAATATAAATTGAAAGGAATTACACGTTATCGTCTTTTGGATGATATTAATTTTATTCCTAATGTGTTTTCTATTAGTCTCTTTACCTAACGCTTGTTATTTTTTATTTCTAGCACTGAAAGGAGATGCATACGTAATGAAGCAGAAGAATTATCTTCCACATAAAAGAGTCTTTTAATAAAACTATCGTTAGATCTTGTACTGGTGAGACTTTTCTAATCTAATACATATATTGTATAAAACCTGTTGTTCGTAACTATTTCTATGAATTAAAATATCTGAGCATAAATTAATTTTAAAAAATGTTAACAAAAAATTGCTGTGAAGGATTAAATGTGCAACCATAAATCAGACCATAGAAATTTTAAATTACATGTTCAGGAAATATAATATTATAATTAAGACAAGAGACAAGTTATAATTTATGCTTTTTTCTTTATCTAGAAAAGTTTTCAACAAAGCGTTTCGTGATATTTATTTAGTATAACCATTTTTGAAAAGAGCAGACATTAGTTGTGACGTCACGGTGTATTCAACCTACATTACTTAAAGTTCTAAGAAAATCATTGTATTTTTTTATATTCGAATGGGATCTTCATATACTTCGTCACTAAATAGGGTCAAACTTGATGTTTTTTTTTATTTTTTCTAATAAACAAATGACATTTAAAAACATGTTTTTTATTATTATTAAATTATGAACAAAACATGCAGTTTTATGTATGTATAGTTTTGAATACTTTTCCTAACTTTTAGTCTGTCAATTTACTAATAAATTTCTGACCGCCAAATCATGATTCATTGCGAACAATTGTAAGTTATGATCATAACATATATGTATACAACATATATAGCATATATTTTTCATTTCTTGACCGTTAATATCAAATAATATCTGATAGTTTTTTTTGTGGGGATTTCGGTCAGTTATAACTAATTTTATTATTTTTTTCTAACGTTTCGGTTTATTACACCATCATCAGAGAAACTATTAATTATTAGGTATTTGTTTTAAATTTTGTTACATGTTATTGGATTTTCTGTTTTAACGCAACTGCGTTATTACACTTATTATGATGCGTACGCCTATATCCTGCGCCGCATTTTTGCCAACTCTACTAATCACCTATATTATTTTTTTTTAGTAATCCCATAGTTCATTGTTTATTTTTCTGCAAATTAAAGATTAACTACGTACATCAAATTGAATGGCTTATAATAGCTTTGCTATAAGGGAAAAATTGTTAGAGGTTGTATTTTTTATAAATTCTTTAAACTGAAATTTAACTAGGATCGTGAGATACAATTAATTTTTATGCATTATTGAAAAATCACCATAAATTTGCTTGAAGCACTCGTTGCTCCACTTAAAAATAAATAATTCTTAAATGTTGAGTGGGTTAGTGTGAAAAACAGGTACGGCAACGAGAGTGACCAATTTAATTAAAGAAAAAAAATATTATGGCTTTAATTGCCAGACTTTCTCTTTTTTAATATACATAAAAAAAATTACCAAATATCGTTCAGTAAGTCCGTATTGGATGTTTATATTTCAAGTGGAGTGTCTCACTCTCTATAAAGATGGCAATGTCCAGTTTAAAAACCAGAGTTGTAGAACATACTTTCATTGGTTTATGTGTCCAGTTTTTAAGCCATGTTAAAACAACAACCAATTTAAGAGGTCAAATGCACTTTCTCGTCGTGCCCTCGTCGATTGAATCGAATGATTCGAGGAGAGATTTGAAGTTACGAGAATTATGTTAGTGAATTCCGGTGTAGATTTATGCCTATATATTACTATGTGTGGGCACACAATCTTAAATAGTAAATCATGTTACCAGCGGATACATGACATTCTTCCTTTTTAACAATATCATTGACTGGATTAATAACCATTAAATCAGCGCAGCTAGTTTCCTTCATTTTCATTTTATGAATAAAATCTGGTGAATATAACATTCATTTGATATTGCAGTATAGGTTGTTAAAACTTATTCCTGAGTGTTTTAAATCAGGTGTAATAGCAAGATTTTTAATTAGTGTGCCGACAACATTCCTTCCCCGTAGTGGATAACTAGATTTTATTTTAAAGAATCTGACATATTATTGCTTCGTATTTATGCATTTCTAAAAAAAAATATATAAAATAATTATTGGGTATTACATAAGCATTCTTTCAAACCTAACATAATAATAATATATACACTGAACTGATTCTGCGGTTGGCTCCTTGTGAAACAACATTAAATATTTGAAATATATGAAAGAAATTTGTTTTTTTAATGTTTCAAAAATATTTTATTGGAAACTCTACACGTGTTTCGGCTTTTTAGACCTTTGTCAAGAGTACAGGGAATACTGAACAGTAAAATTTGTGTTCATTGCTTATATGACCACATCTGGTACCTACTATAAAACTATTGTAAAATATGTTTTTATAAGTTGAATATTACTTAATTTTTTAAATCTAAATTATTTTATTTAAAATATGGTGGCCGGTAAAAATTTGTTGTTCATTCGTTAAATTTCTCTTATTTTTAACAGCTTTACTTATTTCTAATTGTTCTAATAGATCAAGTTTCTTTCCTTTCTTTTCCAAATGGAGTAATTTAACATTATTTAAATCTATAAAATAACTGTTTTCTATACAATGTGTTGACATGCCCATACTATATACATTGTTTACAATAGATTTCCTGTGTTCCTCGAATCGCTTTTTTACATTTCGTCCAGTTTGTCCAATGTATATAGCATCACAGTCACTACATTTTAACTCCTATACTCCTGTCTTTTGTAGCTTTTTAGTTTTGTCTTTATTATTAATTAACATTTTACGTAAATTATTTTTATTTACTGAAATTGTTCTACATTAAGCGAAGAGAATTTTAAAAAAGAAGTAAGAAGTAAGAACGTAATCAAAGAAATTGCGAAAAACAATGGCTATAAAGAAAACCTAATAGATGAACTAATAAACAACAAACAAAAGAAAAATTTACGTAAAGAGTTTTATGCCGCTTCTTCTCAGGAATGCAATAAGAGATATAAATGTATTAGTTATAGGCCTAAGGTCAGCAATAGAGTTAGTAATAAGCTGAATAAACTGGGATGTAGAACAATTTCAGTAAATAAAAATAATTTAGGTAAAATATTAATTAATAATAAAGACAAAACTGAAAAGCTATTCCCTGTACTCTTGACAAAGGCCTAAAGTAATTATGAAACACAATAGTGTGTAATATGTACAAAAATATGATTTATGTTAGGTTTATTTATTTTAATAAAGTTTAATTTAATAAAATAATCTATGTCCGAACGCTCAAGAATATGTTCAAATATATTAAACGCAGGTCAAAGTTATATAGTCATTTTAAATAAAGACAAATTAAGAATAAGTCTTGCTTCACAATGTTTCTAGTCTCGAATTGGTTGAAAACGCAAATATTTTGCTTGTGGCTAAAGCAAGATTTGTCCTTATCCAAAAGTATCCTTTTCATTCTAAGAATGAAAACCAAATATGATATAATTATATTGGAACAACTTTGTGAGCAACTTTTACTAATATGATCAGTGGGTAGTTCCTCTCCTCCTTATAAACAAAAATGTCATTTCGTATTCGTTTCCAAAGTGAAATGTAAAATAAAAAAATAATAATATAATCCAAAAACCTTTAAAATATGCAGATTTCGACACATGTAATCGATATGTTCAAACTATCCCAACAAGTGTTAATTTCTCTTATTATTTAGAAACTTTGACATAGATTTTTTCCATATACACCATGGGTATAAAGATATTGAATACGACTATTTAGTATAACCGCATTGCCTTCTTAATCGACAAAAAATTAATTGGTCTAACAATATACATTTCTCTTTCATCTTAATAATATGCCTATTTGTCAAATATCAAGGTATATTATAATGAAGGCGAACTTTCAAACTAATTTTAATGACATAGATATATAGAACACTTTTTTCTGTTCTGAAAACGTATTCAGTAAGAATGTAGTACGGAATTTACTTTTGTATGGCTTTGGACCATTAACCATTTGGCCTTTCAGCTAACATTTAATTTTAACTGTACTATTTTACCATGTTTAATTATCTTCTTTTTATATGTACCATGAATTATTTTTTGTTATACAAATTTTGAAACTTATTATAAAACAATTTAAAAAAAGGACTGTATTATAAACAGAGCAATAAAGAAAGTTAGCTTCAGAGAAACCAAATAAGTCTTCCAAACAGTAATAATTATATTGGAATCCCTTTTAACTACAAGTCTAATTAGAAATTTAATTCACAATAGTCGAGTAGGTTAGATAAATTATTTTCCTCTTCTAAAATACATGTTTTTTTAAATTTTTTAGAGGTTTTTAGAAGCAGATAATCTTGTTAAAATTCGAACTAAATATGCAAAATTTTTCAAATTGTCTATATTATCTTAAGACAGCAATATTTTAGTATTATTACAATTATTCAGACGTGGTTAATAAGTCACAACAAACCCTCCATGTAGCAATTTATACAATATACAGACTGTACATGTATCTAATCAAAATACGACAATGAATTAAAAATTGAATTGCATATTAATTACTAAACTTCAGTTATTTTTAATCGAAGAAATTTTCGTCACACTGTATATACATAAGTCTTATCAATACTTTTTTGTAACAACGTTTAAAAAAGTATGTATATTTTGTACAAGAGATTAAAAAAAAACATAACCATTGCATTTTCGGGATTTTATATCTTAAGTTATCACTTTAAGTAGCCCAGGTTGTGTTTCAACTTAAAATTTCTGTAATTTTATAATAACATGAGTGTTAGCAGACAACAAAATCGCACTCTTTTCGCCGCAATGGAGTGTAGCTCTTCCAGGAAGGAAGAACGCAATGTCTCAATTTGACCCAACCGACAATTATTGCCGCTACAGTGATTTTATGAATCTGGTAACTACACTAGACGACCACTCCACGGTTTTGAGGTATCAAACCCATAGTCAGAGATTTGTAGCAAATACATCCCTAATCAGTCAAGACACCATTCGACGAAGGTTAAGGGAAAACAATTTGTTACCATACAGGGCAGCTACAGGTCTTCTGTTGACTGCGGCCCATCGCAAAGCTCTGCTTGAATTTACTTGGGAACACCTTAATTAGAGGGAAGCTGGAAGGAGGCGAGAGCTATTCACATATGAGTCTAGATTTAGTTTGATTAGCAATGACAAGCGAATAAGGATCTACAGACTTCCAGGTGAGCAATATTCATAGCGCAACATCTGGTTTAGTTTTTGTCGAGGATTAGTGATGGTTAGGAGTGGTACCACTTTGAAGACATACACAGAACTGGTAGTCATTGATCACGAGAATTTAACAGCGGATAGTAATATAAGATCTATCCTTCAACCCCATATTGCACCATTTGCTCCATTTATTGGTGACAATTTTATTTTAATGCATAATATTGTAAAACCGCACAGCCCTTGGGCTGTCCGCTAATACTTGAAGGATGTGGAACTCCGTACTGAATTAGCCACCGAGATATCCTGATTTAAACCCCATTAAACAATGTTCAATGGGGTTTAAATAGGGAGACAGAATAGACCGCTGCAGCAGTCTGCAGTTACTGGTAATGAGCTGAGAGAAGGATTGGTCGAAATTTGGGAAGCTGTTGCAAATAAAACTCTCATAATGTGTATGTGTGTACGAAACAGCCGTGTACGAACGTGGTGAAAACACATAACATTAGCAAGAAAAAAATTAAATTTAAGATTGTTTCACTTGTGGTAACACTCTATATCTACTTTTATTTTGGGCAATTTGGAAATAAATCTTTATTTATTTTTTTATATCAACTTTTTCATTTATTGCATGTCTTCGCAAAATATGTATGAAGAAAATTATCTAAGATTTTCATGAATATGCGTTAATTTTGCGGCGATATATATATATATAAAATACGTATTTATATAATATTCTATTAGTTCGGTCTTGCTAAATCTTAAACAGAACTAGCTGTAAAAACCGGCTTCGCCTGGCAACTTAATCCCCATCAAATTGCTACATCTTTGAGGATTATTCTTCATCTAACTTTTAAACATATGTTTCTTTAAGTGGCCAAAAAAATGGTTGTATCCAAATTAAAGTTTATCGTGTTATCGTAGCAGTCACTTCTATCTATTATAAATTATTTTGTATACAGCAGTGCACAAGTGAAGAATCACTACCCTTTGGAAAAGGTATCATTTAATTTTGTTGTACTTTTAAATTTAATATTCAACATCACCGAGTAATGCATACTTTATACATCTATTTTACTAAAAATAGTGTACACATATGGAATCACTACCTTTCTTTGAATTTACTGTTACACTTTTTATGTTTAAAGAAATAACAATTATCTGTGTATATAATATTGTTTTTTTTCTTCGAGAACAAAGACATGTATTTTTAAATGCACCAACTCTAGAAAAAATTCGAGATATGATATGTAGTTCGTTAACCACGAGAGACGCAATCAGTATCTAAGTTAACCTCAGCAACTGTATAAGCTCTTTTTTATGCAAATTTCTAAAAATTGTTTTTAAGTTATAAAATACTCAACTTGTAACTTTGTATTATAATTTAGAAACGAAATTCCAATAATTCCACTTTGGCAAAAACCGAAAGTCAAACCTCTCTTTGTATTTGGAATATCATCTTTGGTTCCAAATACTTCGAGACATATTTTAAAACACCTTATAAATTCCTGCAATAGCTTGTAAATTCTTTGAAATATTAATATATTCGAATTTCCTACTGAGTTCATCTAAACATTTTTTATCTCGTTATTTCCAATATTTTCTAAATTTGTAAATGAAGCGAAACAAAGTTACTGTCTTTACGTAGTGGTATTAATTGTTACCAGAGATAAATTAGTCAATTTTAAATTTAGTATAATCAACTACCCAAAACATTTAATGAATCACTTTTTCAAAAAGCTCATATTTTTTGAGCGAAAATTGATTCACATCTAATATTTCATAAATTTATTAATCAAGTTAGCTACTGTCATCCTAACTTATTTTCGCATTTGTTATCATTACAAATGGCATTGTTATAAGTGTGAAAGTAGACAAAAATCAATGTGATTTAGTAAAAATTCGAAACAAACACTGTTATTAAACATACGTTGCATACGTTTTTCTAATTTTTTATTTTCTATTATTGAAAAATGATTGCTAGTAAACATCTCAACTCCAATGATATGACACCAGTAATTACACTTTTATAAGAAAGGCGCTCTCAGTGATATGTAAGCCAATTGTTGAATGTGTCTCGGTCTGTGATCTCTAGACTCTGGAGAGATAGGACTTGTCACAAGAAGACATGATCAAGACCGCCACAGGGCCACAACCGCTCCCGATGAGAAATTTCTGAGAGAGTTCAAGTTTCTGTTTAAACAGTGTGTAATATTCTCAGATGTCAGATTGCGGTTTAGAGCAAAGTTATGATTTCAAATGTGTCGAGAATTAAATTATGGGTTATTGATAGAAGAGTTCGAATTCTGAGAAGGCCTAAAGCATATCGATTTTGACCATAATTTTAGAAAAACCTATTAAAGTTTTACTTATGATCGTTTAACTGTTTTGGGCAGTGTATATTTCATGCTTACCTTTTCAATTCCTTGTAAGTTTCATTTAAGTGTAAACTATAATTTCCATATTTATCATTCGGGAAAAAATGTTTCAAAATAATCAACACCAACCTGGATCTTTCATTGTTACACCCTAATTTTATTAATTATATGGCATGATTGGAATTTTGTTTTTGTTGGTGTTGACCTTTTCATTAGTTTTGAATCATATTCAATAAATTTTTTCAGGAATGGTATTTTAAATATTTTTAGCAAACAAATTGTACATAATAGGAATACAAACGAGATAATTCTAGACGATACAAGACAAAACCTTTATGGCAACACAAGCTCCATCATTAATTATGGGTTTTAAAGTTACGCGTCCGGCTGCTATATAAAATTGATGGTAGTCATTCGCTTGAAGCTCGGACCGAAAAATTAAAAACCGTTTGAAATTTCCTGATAAAGTATTGCAGTAATACCTGCTTTATCTCTCTGATTGATCTTCTATTAGGTGATGTACATTTAAATCACATTGTTAATTCATGCTAACCCATATTACATAAGATATACAAGCATGTTTATGTTTTCGTTATAAATTATTGGTAATTATGTTAATGTTTATTAGAAGGTAAATGCAAATATTAATGAACAAACTCTACTTTATTAGTAAACAATAACATAAAATTAAATTTAAAACTGACAGTACCATACACCTTTCGGTATTGCAACCGTATAATCTGAGGAAAATATGTAGTTTACCATTTACCACATATTTTCGTATACAGATACTTGTATTTCATTACTCAATTGAAAATATTTGCGGCACAAATTACAATCTCTAATACATTTGATCAGCATAGTTGAACTTGTTTAATTGACGTGGAATAAGATAGAAAACTAGACATGTCTTCAAACACGCAATGTTACGTACAAGACATAATGGTGGCATTTCCCCAACCAGGCATGATAAGTAGCGACATCTCTTGATTAATAGTGCAAGTAAATTAGATCAACTCTACTGATTACCATCTAGACATGAATCAAAATCTAAACACAACACGTACCTACTTAGACAAATTGTTAATGTTTGACAGTCCATCCCACATTCTTCAATACGTCGACGTGGAATTATCGAAAACATCAAAACATGTATTACCTACACGATAGCTGATATCTGATATGATTAACCTAATGACAATAAAATTGGGCCAATATTTTGCAATTATAAACCGTAGCTAATATCAGTTGTAAGATTTTGATATATTTAATTTTATTTTGAATCATTTTTATCGTGAAGTACCATATACTCATGATTATAATCTAGGAATATTAGCTAAATATTTTGCGAATGGGGGAATTAATTCAAGCAAAGGGAAGATCTAACATAACACCGATGCCAACCTAGGTCGTGCTCATTAAAGTTTGATTTTTTTATTCAGTGTAAAGTTTACTTGTACCGTAGTTTTTATATGTAGGAGTTAACTGTGTGCCAGCCGTTTGGAAATAAGAAAGAACTAACCCTAAGTTATAGTATGGTGCACAAATAATTTGATATTTTTCATAGCTTGACGAGAATGGAAGAGATATTGCTATGACGTGTGCATATCAAGACATGACTTGACTAAGAGAAGTCAGCGCTACTTCTCTGTTTCTAAGTAACATTCATTTGACAAAAATCACCAAATTATTACTTCCCTAGAGATACGATCACATCTAAGAGTTATATGAAAATAACACATTACCGTTAGTGACCAACATTTCATATTTAACTAAGCCTCATTACGTTCTGAAAAAACTGGAATAGGTTTATTTTCTGAATTTCCAAGATTAAAAACTAAATTATTTAGTAGTTGGCAATGTAAACACACAAGCTCTTTTTGTCAAGGAATTATCGTTTGACCCGTTTAAAATCGAAATAGATTTTCTACTACTATGTTTGTAAAAATGGCTACGATTTAACACTTTAACAAGTACATTGGACAAAAGAGAAGACCAATTTAAACTAGGATTAAGGAGCATATAGTTCATCTCAAATATGTACAACAAAACAAGTCAAGTGAAAACAACCATAAGATAGCACCCTAAGATTAATCAAGAATATAATAAATAATACACAACTGCATTTGAAAGCTTAGAAATCACAAATGTAAAAATAGTACGAATAGCCAAAAGGACTATCCCATTTACTACTTACGTTACTAAGAAAAGCATTTTTCCTAATGTTTTGCCATTGAGGGAACTGCTGTCGTGCAGATAAAGAAGGCTTATCCGAAATGTGGAAATAACCAAAAACCATTTCGTAGGCATCGTGCTGATTAATGAAGGGGATTAGAATATCTTCACGATATCTCTGTCCAGTTAAAGTTTCATAACCAATAATTCTCTTATTAATAGCACACCAAACACTAATTTCTACGGATGAAGGGGGACTTTGAATTAAACATATTCTGGTTTTCCATCACTTCAAATTTTCATATTCTGAGAATTAACATCACCACTGACTGTGAGATGAAACCAAACTTCATCGGAGAAGAAATCCACGACAGAATGCCGTTCTACGTGGATAGTCGACTTTATGGAGGTCTTGGACATAAATAAGTCTTTTTTCATGTGCCACCTGACACTGCAGTTACCTGAGCCAAAACACGCATAGAAGTTCTAGATGTATTTCCCATGATTTCTCTTAATTGTTCAGTAAATTTAGGTATGCGTCTCTTTGGCAGATCACCACCTTCTTTTCGTTCACACTATCTGTTATATGGAAGAGTTTAACAGGTTGGTCCAAAGTACATCGAAAGTATTGTAATCAGAAGGAATGTTAGGAAGTTTATTCCTAAATATTTTTAAACAGTCCTCAATGAAATATTGCCATTTTTAATCAATCTTTCGCCCATTGCGCAAGTACGACTGGACTACGAAAGTTTTGTGGCCTTAACAATGACAGTGGTGGTTTAAATGACAGACCGATCTAAGTCCTGCGTTTTCATTTGCATAGGCAGCTCGAAATCGTTTTTTTTAACGCACGTTATTGTAGCCCAGTATAAAAGTTGGTTGGTTACAACATCAACTCCTCTCTTTAAACACCAGTTATATTGAATTTTTACAAAGTTATATGGTAGAAGAATAAATAAAGTGCCAAAACAGTCTATATTTATTTCAACACTATTAACTCCCACAGATTTTTAATCAACAATATGCAATAATAATAATTATTGTTTGTAACACTGTTATTATTCCGTTACTATAAATTTATTTCTCTCTGAGATTGTTTTTATTTATATCATGTTTCTATTTATGTCATGTTTTGTTCTATAACCCCTAGCTATATACTGTATAGTTTTCTACTTAATTTTAAATCAAACTACTTACTCACTTTAAATGAGTATCTAAAGGATAAAAAATTGTTTACGCATTTGCTTTTTTGAAAACAGTACCAAGCTTAGACATAGAAAAGAAAAATATACCATAACAACCGTAAATGACAAACAACCGTAACTTGACAAACGAAAATCTTCTTATATTCTTGTCAGTCAATATTATAACAGAAAATGCCAAGACGAGGTCAGTTACTTTTGTAGCCACCTGAAGGTGAAATAGTAGTGCAGATCGACAGGTAGGTATAACGAGGATTTACAAAGCATTTGCTTTTTTTGTGTGATATAATACTGCATTCAAACTAGACACAGGCGAAACACTTTAAAAGTAAATATGCTAATATAGGTTATTTACTTTTTTGTGTAAATTTTAACTGTTCTTTTTAAAATAGTTCTAATAGATTTCTATGCAAGATACTAAAGAAAAAAATGTGCCTATCGAATTAGATCATCTTGTGGTGATTGAAATTGTAAAGTTAAAGTTACACTTTCAAACTTTGAGAATGGCAGTTTATATCTAAGTTATTTGGTTAAAGATTGTATCTAATTAATTAATAACTGAACATAATGTTGTAATTCTTACTACCAATTAATAAGTCCATTGTCATTATAATAAAAATTTAAAAATCAGTAAGGAAAAGTTTTTTATATAAATGTTCTTCCGGGTAATAAATCGACTGTCTTTTGACTAACATGTCTATTAGTCGTTTCACAAATGGTGACAAATTAAGGCATATAAATTTGATCATTTTAATTTTTTTTTACATATATAACATAAACTTTTTGCACTACTTTCAAAAATAATAAAATTTTTATTAGGTACATTAGTGCGATGCCATATTTTCAATATTTCAAAATAAAATATTAATAAAAATATAAACACCACAGAAATTAGACAATTCCTGAATCCAGAGCCGGAGCTATCTAGAAGGGGATTACACGTAGAAAAATATGGGCATACAACCATTCCCACTGACACTGCTAGTGACGGGGTTCGAACACGTAGCTACTATAGAAAGATTTCTAGTCAGGCTTGCCATCGCCCGCATTAACCAACTACATCACCTAACCTAAAGATAGTATGTTAACATGAAATAGATTAAATTCAAATTTTATGTAACTGAAGAGAAGTATAGAAAAATTTAATTTAGACATAAGGTTATGTTATAAATAATTAACTGTTTCCATAATTCCATAGCAGTCATTTTATTACTTGCAGTCATGATCTACTGCGAATAAGGATAAGTACAAACTTTTGGATTTAATTGCAGTTCTTTCGCACAGTCAAAAATAACATGCTGCAATTGCAAGTAATTTTGCGATTCTAACTTGACCTTTCATTGTGATCATATATACCTGGAAAGTTAATTATTTCTAATTAAACAAAAATTTCAACTAAACATTAAATAGTAAAACCTGCATAGACCCTATTAAGACATGTATTGATGAAACTCGTTGTAATGCTTTTAACTTAAAGAAGTAGTGTTCTTTAAGGGGATCTATATACTTTCTATGGGGTCTTTTATTTATTAGTTTATTTACGAAGCATAAAATATTACTCTCCCTCTCTTAAAAATTTCCTTCCATTATTATTTTTTTTTAGATTTGTGTACATTGTTACTAAATAAACCTTAGTACCTATTATTAGACGAAGTGTGGAAATTTAAAAAATTTGTAAATTTTTTATTTTTTCAATTTTGATGAAAATTTGATAATCACTCGTTACCGCAAAACCAAAATAGAAGTACATTTTTAACAGAATATATTATACCAATAAAACTGTCTTATTTTTAAAGTCTAAAAATGTGTCATCTGTACTGTTCATCATTTGGTGATACAACAATTCTGTTAAAATCACTATTTTTTGACAAATTGGTACCGTGCTTTTGCCTGCTTGGTATTGTAATAAATAAAATAATGGAAATAAAATAAATAAAATAAGTAAAACGAATAAAAATGATTAAAATTAATAAAATGCATAAAAGAATAAAATGAATAAACTTAATAAAATAAGTAAAATGAATGTAATAACTGAAAATAAATGAAATAAACAAAGCAAATAGAATAAACAGAATAAATATAATATAACAAATAAAATAAATATAATGGAAGCACCACCACAGAAATTAGACAATCCCCGACTTTAAAGCCAAAGCTGTCTAAAAGGGGGTTACACTTAGAAAAATATGGAATTAAATTCAATTCCACGGACATTACCAATGACGGTGGCGGGGTTCGAACACGATATTTATATTTCAGGTTGCGCTACGCCAACCGCACTTTAGACATCCGGTGGCATAATCAGCTACAAGAAATAGAATAAATAGAATAAATAGAATAAATAAAATAAATGGAATAAATAGAATCAACAGAATAAATATAAAAAATAGAATAAATAAAATGAATAGAATAATTACAATAATTATTATAACTGAAAGAACTAAAATAACCAAAATGATTAAAACAATTAAAACAAAATAGGAGAAATACGACACTAAGATTATGACATATTTGAAGCCGATTTTTTTTAATATGCTTACTTATATTAACGTCCTGGAAGAGTTTACCCACGCAGAATCCTTATTAAGGTCTTTATTACGAAAAAAATTTCTCTTCATTGGTGATTAAAGCAGAATTAAATATACTGAAAAAAAGCATTTATTTTAAAAGTTATCATTCATCCAAAGTCATTTTACCAGGCATTTTTTTCTTACACTGACTCTTTGTTTATTGAAATCATTTATTATGTCAATTAAAGATTCATTACAAAAGACTTCATTAAATTCAACAGCTAATATCTTACATTTTCATACACTTTTATAAAATTATCATCTCCTACACTTAATGTAACTTATCAAGTACACGTTACCCTTTAAAATAATCAAGATATTTTTTACTGTAAAAATTTTTGTCTAGATTAGTAACATAATACAGGTATTTTAAAATACGTAATTACAGCAGTAAAAATTGTTTCAAACTTGTTCCAATTGAATTTACTGTCATGTTGAGTCAATCAGTAACAAATTTATTACCTCATAAAATTATATATTACAGAATAGTTGGAAAAGAAAATAAAGTAAAATATATGTAATTTTAATTATCAAATCATGTAAAATTTACAGAGATCCAGAGGCCAATCGGCACCTTAGAGAGTCGGGCCCTTCGAGATCGCGAATCAGAGGGCCTGCCAGTCCGACTATATGTACAAAACCTGGATAGAGACACTATAGTGTGTAGTCATCCAGTACATATGTGTGTACCAATATTGGCCACCTTGCAGCCGCAAGTATTGTTGGTTTCATCTACGCTAATCTAGACGTATTTGTCGTTCAATTCAGATTTTTTTTTGTATAATGCTGTCACATTTCTGTAATAAATGTGTGTTCTTAGTGTCGTTTTCGATGGCACCTGATCATTACTAAGCTATCCACTAATACACCTTTGCAAACATTTTCTAAATAGTGGATTATCTAGATTCGTCCAAGTATATTGCACTCAACCATCATTTCCACTAAATATAAGTTAAATTTACTGGCCTGTCACGCTCAGTAATAATACCACTACTAATATACTTTTAATAACTCACTGAGGAAATGTGTCTCTTAATGTTTGCTTTAATGGTGCACGAATGAACTTTTTTACAACTTGTGGAATATAATTCTGTGACGTTAAAATTCAACTCCGGGAAATTCCTAAATCTACAAATTCATTTTATCCTCTGAAGTAATTAATTGAACCACACTTTAAAAAAATTAAGCTCCATTGTCTTTAATTTCGCATTGTTTACGTATCTACATGTTATTTACGCAGATGTTTTATAAATACTACGTATTTAGAGTGTATTATTCATTTTCAACATGGGGCAGTGGGCGTAGACATGATAACCAACACGATCTGCCTACATCTATGAATTGTTATTGGACACTCGACAATAATGAGCATTTCCCCGTACGTCGGTCGGTAAGTAGTTGTTTTTTATAGCCACCAACCGTCCAATTATACGATAAAAACTTTTTTTTTTGTTCCCATTTTTATGAAAAAAAAAAACAGATTTATTACATAATATGTAACAATATTTTATCATTTCATATTGTTTAAGAACGTTTAGGTAGGAACGCTTCTTTGTACCTCAAGAAAATTCAAGCCGTAAATTTTATACAAATAAAACTAAAAATCTGTAAATGTGTACACGACCATCACAATTAGTAACCTTGACTCGTCTATGAACAGCACAGACCTCCATTGTCGAAGTTGCCATGCGACATGCTGGCTAGCAAAATTCAGGTGAGCTCTTCTGTGTTAGTATGGGTTTTCGGATGGATTGTCTTGCCCTAAAGTTTGATTCCCTTAATCTGTTCCTTATTGTCTGATCGGATGCAATTACTCCATGCGTCGTCCTGAGGACATTTTGGAGGTCCCTGACTGTAGGGACATGGTTACGAAGTCATAAAATATCCATAAATCGGTTTTGATTTTGGGCTGTTTTTCTTTTACAGCCCTGTCCAAGTCGCCTTTTGTATTGGCCAGTTTCACGATAGCGATTCCACAAACGCTGAATAACAGAGGAGCTGACGTTAAAATGTCTCGAAACTTGTCGAATGTTTTCACCATTGTCAATCAAGGTTACAGTAAACATTACTTGTACCTCATTGAGATGCCTCATTTTCACTTAGCTTAAGTCAAACTGTCAGTTACAAACATTTTCAACTGTTCCTTGATTTCACCAAGGCCTTCTTAACTCTTTACAGTAATTGAATTAATATCATTTATTTGATTAAACTGGGTGTCTTTTTTTTAGTCATTTAAGGTAACTAAAAGGTGTGTCTTTCAGAAACTCCTAGATTCATTTGCATAAAATTTACGGCTTGAATTTTATTGAGGTACAAAGAAGTGTTCCTCTACATTTTTTGAGGAGTGTAGTGTAATGTCTAGCAAAAGTCGTTTCTGGAATTTATCGCTACTTCTCGATCTCTAGTAATAACATAATTGTATTCAAAACGTTGACACAATTTTTTTCTTTTAGTTTTGGGGTCATGGTAACCCCACAATATAGACGTTGTACAGAATAAATAATTAAAAACTAAAAACACTTTAACATCAATAAAAGTGAAAAAAAAAAATAAATAAAACAAAAAACAAAAAACTATATATGTGAAAAGGGGGTTCTCATATCAAAAATAAATCCATTTTTACTATTTCTTATTTTTTTATATAATAATTATTTTTTTTAAAAGTTTTTTTTATTATTTTTTCTTTTTTTGATGTATATAAACTTTTTTTATTTTTAAACTATATTTAACTTATGATGTAATAAAATAAAAATATAAAAAAATATTTTTTGGGATTTCTTATTTAATAAAAATAAAAAGATCCTATAAAATAAAAAAATAAAAAAAAAAAAAAATATAAAAACATGTATACACTCCGAAGGTTTAAATACCTAAATTATTTTTTTTATTGGCTCAACTTTTTCTGACCATTAAAGGGCTGCTATGCTTACTGAGAAATAACGTACTCACGATAGGATATATTACTGACAATAGCATATGTTTCAGTAAGACAATTTTAGTCGTCGTTATTTCAAAAAGTCTTTTTCTTTATATCAGTTTAATTAATATTTATTTTTACATATTTATTTATTCGCAATTTATAAAAAATAGCCGTTTTTAATAGGTAATATACATATCATTAATTCCCATGGTGTCTCCCATATTAATTTTGTTTTATAATTAATTAAATTTTATAATGTAGAGTTTACTGACAACATTCCAAAGATACGAATACTTAAAATAGAAAAGGCGAGTCCGTAACTCCAATAAAAGTAAACGGGACTATCGAAATTTATCTATAGGTTGACAGTATAAATGCAATACCATTATTTTTCTGGTTATGTTCTTAAAGATGCTGCTTTCATTTAATTTAAAATTCCTTCGCTACCAAACGTTCAAACTAATTAAGTGTATAATTGCTTCATTAATTTATTTATACTTGTTTTGGGTTGTAACTCAATTTCCGTACTTTTTTCAACATTTCCGAATAATAACCACTTAAGTGTAGGGAATTTTTGAAATACGTGGATTTATTATAACAAAACTATGAAAATCTCTGAGCTTACGTGGGACGATATTTATTTGACAGGCGGAATAAATCCTTTAATATAAAATTTTTAACGATTTAAAAAAGATATATAAACGGCGATAAAAATAACAAACCTTATATGTAAATATTGAATCCTAATGTTATATCGTGAAAAAGTTTAATGATTATTTCCGTCGCATTTTACAAGGCTTAAATTAACAATTTACTGGCATTCTAAAAGAATCATATGGTCGACCACTCAATAATTATTATTAAAGCTGGAACTTTGGTATTAATTCCAGTGGCGTTACCGTAGTGGTATGAAATAACTTGTTTAAAAATAATCAAACAGACTTAGGACCGATCTTTTCATCTCTGGGTGAGTTAATCAACTAGAAGATTAGAATGTGAATATACATAAATAAAATGTTGGAGAAAACCACTTCTAATCATCAGTAGCTTACCCAGAGATAAAAAGACCGGTCTTTACTCACGTCTTATTTTCTCCAACGTTAAAGTTGCATGCGTTTGGATGGACTCAAGAGCTTACATTACCAGTTGTTGAATTGCTTCAGTGTTTTTTTTTGCAATCCTTTATTTGCTATTAAATATGGAATCGTTACTTTAGTTGTTGTTAAAATTCGTATTAATACAATTCCCACTTTGTTATTTTTTGTATCCGCACTTTCATCCATAGTTTCTTATCACATAAGTCCGATAGAATGTTATTCTCAATTTGTTCTTTTACATAAGGAACATAACGTCGTGTGTTTCCCTTGTAGATAATGGCCACTTAAGATACTTTTTATTCTTTCCAAAATATCCAAAAATGTTCGTTGTTAAGTACATACGGCGGAATATTACATACACCCAACATAAAAATGAGATCACACAGAAACACTCAGTATAGAACCTGTAACGGACGATATTTTTATGACATTTTCTTTGAATAAGTCTTTTACGTTACTGGAATTCCGACCCACCAAGTTCGTCTTGCACACATAGCACTTTATTACTGCTCCATCTTAATTCAGAAAATTTTTTTAATAAACCTGTGAATTTAATTCGCAAACGGCAAAGCTCTCGGTCAGCGTGATATTGTCCAATAGGTATATCACTAATACGCATCGGTGGCCATCGAACAACTAACACCTATGGTCTGTGTGGCTACACTGCACCATATTCCCTACGCTAATTCTGCTATCTACGTTAGAGACTTCAATCCCAACGTTCCAGATATAGTTATCATATAAAAATTAGCCCGGTTAAAAAAATTAAATCTGATCCCAAAATAACAAGTAACAGTTTTGAACTCATTTTTAAATACGACACATTATTAAATCTTTTTCATGGTAAATGTACAAGTTTTAACATGTGTTCTTTAAAAATAGATCATTTGTTTTGTATATTAAGAAAAACTGTTTCCGACTTTATGGACGAGAAAATTATTTACGACTTTTATACACGAGCACGGTGTAATTTTAATTAATTTATCATTTCAGTTTATTCATATTAATCCTATATAACAATATTTTAAATAACGTATTTATAATTGTCAATGTGCAAAGGATCTCGGATATTCCCTATGGGTCCATTCTAGGACCCCTGCTATTTGATTTAATGGTTAATGACATCGTTGACAATTTATCCTAATACCTCCTAAAGTTGATTAAAATTTAAAAAAAATCACCACTAAATGTGTGTGTTTATACGACAAAAAAAATATTGTTTGTTATTAACAAGTGGTACATCAGCAATAATTTGTCATTGATATAACCAAATCTATGAATGCATCATCGCATAAAATAAGAGAAACTAATTTTACTGTTGTCTCGATAATTATTCTTTTAATGGAACTCATATCTTTTGGGAGCTTGATTCTACTTTTGTAAACGCTGTTATTCACAAACCAAAATTGCAATCATCATAGCAACATCATTTATAGCACTTTACCTGAATTGATGAAAAAATCAAGATGATAGTATGAGATCTTAAACGTGATTTTGACATATCTTATAAATATGTTTTTACATACATGGGATTTAAAATTAATTAAATCCCACGGGGGTTAAATGTGCCACTTATGTCTTCGAAAAAAAGGAGTAAGGTAACAAATTTACTCATGGAGGGTTAGGTTAGGTTAGGTTATTGTGAGTGGGTTCTTGTGGACCCTGCACTACGGCCATTAGCAGGCCTATTGTGGCTCACTCCCAATTATATTTCACCCAATAAGTTCAGTCTCTTAACGAAACTGATAACTTTATTAGGTGAGAATATGTCCAGATCCTCTGTCAGCAGTTGCCCTACTCATGGTGGGCATAATAATATTAAAATAATAGGAAAAAGGAAAACAAGATTAAGACGTTATCGTTAATTTAAAGAGAAGTCCTATGATGCATTGATGAAGTTTCAAATTATTTAAAGCACAAAGCGATGTGCAAAAAACCATACTTTTATAATATTTAAATTAAAACGTCCCAATTAGTGTTCGTTTAAGTTAGGTTTTATCCAAAAAGTTAGTAATTTAGAATTTAGTAAATGCCAGTTTTTAGTTAAGAAATTTCTGAATATCAACATCAACCTTATAATATGATATGAGTGCGTTTATAAAATAGCCAATCAACACTAAAATATATAAATACTATTATTTCTTTATTCTCCTCTATTATTTTGACATTTAATGTGACAATTAAAAACGCACCATAACTCAAAGAAAAATACTCGATGTTTTTGAAACACTAGATATAATTTTTACTGCTTCTCAGACTGTCTATAATTTCAAATAATTTTAATTTTACGAGTGGTAAAGTTTCACTATTATATTTATTATATACGAAATTTGTAAAAGTAAAAAATAGTGGGTCAGCAAAGGTTAACAAGGAACAAATTAAATGAATCATAATTTTAAGATCAATAAACTGTGCAAATGAAATAACCGTTTTCACTTTCAAAGCAAATTCTCAGTGCTAAGTGGGTCACAAAAGATAATTTGCATTAACAAGTAAATATCGTTTAGCAGAGTTGAAAGTAAACTCACAGGTGGTATAAACAAAACAAGTTTACAAATCATATTTTAATTTATGTTTAATTTATTGGTAATTTTTGAGATTTTGTGTAATATTTACAATATTAAATTACTACAATTATTTACAAGGCATAATAATAGGACTAACAGAAGCTATCATATCAAATATCATAGATATTATAATTTAAAATTGTAAATGTTTTTAACACTGTTTTAGACTACTAAAACCTTGTCATCACTGTTTTTGAAAAAAGATCTTTAATGATGGTCACGATTTTCAATTCAGTAAATAATATTATTCATCAGATCCAAGTGGTTTATCATTGATAAATTAACTCCTATATGAAAAGTCTATCTGACAGCACATTTTTGTCACTTTGACAGCGATAAAAAAGGTGCATCGTTTTTTATCACCGATAAAAATGCTTGTTCCTCAAAATCAGAATACATCTAGTAGTCACACGTCACTTTAAAATCTGTCCTGTCAGCTATAATTTTTAAGTATTGTTGAAACTATACTGTACAATATGAGTCGTTTTGGGAAAATTTCGACTGAACAAATTGCAAAAAACATAGAAAAATCAATTCCGCAATCCACAAAAAACACGAAATCGTCAATATTTTTAATAACTGTTCCTTTAAATAATTGTATAAATAAAGATAATTATTGTTGTTGTTCGTTCACATATTCTGTCGTTAATTTATCTTGCCAAAAAAACACTCGAGCTTTTCTTTTATGGATTAATTTCTTTTTAACTCAACATTTTGCCAATCAGTAATTTTGCTCGAAAAACTGACATTTGACAAAATCGCTCGACCTGCGGTCTCGCGATGTCAGTTTTTCTTATAAAATTACTGATTGGCAAAATTATTTCGTTACAAAGAGAAATTGTGCTTTTACTGTTGATAATATTATTATTTATATATTATAACTTTTATTTGTATATTTTCGACTTACTCCACTAGGGATTTCTTTTCTATCCATTGTATAATTCCATGTTGTAATGTAAATTCTACGTATTCATTTATTTTTTAGGCGTTATAAAGGTATTCTAAATTGTCTAGATTGAAAAGTTTGCGCCTCCTACCGAAACTATTTAGGTTTAGATCTAAACCTGGACGTTTATGAGGTTTAAAGGATAAGCGGGCCTGCTCATATCATCATATTTTGAAAGGAATATAAAACTGTGGTTACACCACGAAAGAGTGAGGGTTCATCAAAATTTCCAAGTTAAGGGTATTTACATAGATATTATTTGTTGGTGTCGGTGATAGGTGCGTTATTGGGAATAGGCTAACCTTAACTGAGAAACGTGAAAATTATTATTATTATATTATAAGTATGATCGTTCTATCTTAAAAATGAGTCTATAAACATACCTAAATGTGTGGCTTAAAGTGCTATTCTGATAGTGAAGTAATAAATCTTGGAATGGACTAAATAGAAAGGCTCTTATGTTAGTTCTGTTAACTACAAATAAATTAGCAATCGTTCAGTTACCTTTAGCAGATCTTTATCTGATGTTCGCTATTTTTATTTCAGATTTGTTCAATGTTTATAATTGCAGTGTCATCTGCAAAACGATATAGGATTCTAAAATAAATATGATTTATGCATATTATAAACAGTATTGGACCAAGAACTGTGTACTCTGAGGAACACCTGAGACTTTTCTCATTATTTCATAAATCATTTATTCCCACCATTTATCTCCTGTTCTTTAAATGATTATTAAATAATAAAAATATTTCCTGGTACACCCAAATTTCAAAGCTTTTCTAGCAAAAAACTAACACGTATATTTTTAATATTTTCTTTTTTTAAACTTTTTGTCCAATTTGTCTTCAAAATTTTGTTACAACCCAATTTTACTCTTAAGTGAATATGGGGATTAACGCTTAGAGATATTTTAAAAAATAATCAAAATTAAACATCTTTCATCTTTGTGACTATTTGTTATATAACATTGTGTTCACAGGAGATTTTACTCTATAAAAATTAAATCAACTTTAACAGCTTATTACAGCCGAATTACCTTTTGATGTTAATACATCACCATGCACGATTTTCAAATTTAGAATTCGGTATAATATGTACATATAAGGAATTATTTTGTACAATAAATATTTAATTTAAAAAAAATACTTTGAGTTATAAAAAGTAACTTTCACTAAATCAACAACTTAATATACTGAATTACATAGAGTAGTTTTCATTTATATTGATTAATATGTAACATTAATAAATATATTACTTGTATATTCTTCAAGGTGATATAAATCATTTAAGGAGCGGGAAACTATTATTTTAGAAATTTAAAATATTTGACATTAATAGCAAAGTACTGTTTTACGATTTATTACCTCTATATGAAATAACAGTTAAATTTGTGCATCGAACTTGGTAATACATGCAAAATGGTAATTAGAAGAATAGTGTATTCAAAATATTTCGCCATCAAATATAAAGCTACATTAAAGATTAGATAGATTCTTTGTCTATTTAATAAATTAATACAATTAATTAGTTTATGTATTAGATTTAATTTGTATCAATGAACTCACAGAAAACTAATTGAAATAAAATGAAGCATCGTTGTGAAATGAGGTGGTGCGGGGTAAGTGGAAACAACAAAAATTGTGGTACAATGTTAAGAAAATGAAGAAAGGACAGAAAAGAACGAAAAAAACAGAAGAGAAAAAAATAAAATAAAAGTAGAGAAAAAATAGAAAATACATCTAATCAAATTAACCATGTTCCAAATTAAGGCATTTGGAACATGGTTAATTTGATTAGATATATTTTCTATTTTTTCTCTTCTCTTTTTTCGTTTTTTCTGTCCTTTCTTCATTTTCTTTCTGTTTTTTCTCACTGTATTTTCTTTATTTCCTCTATTTTTTTCTCTTATTTCTATTACTTCTTTTCTTCCTTTTTCTTTTCTTTTCTTTCTTTTTCTTTTCTTTCTATTCTAACTTCTCTTCCCTTTCTCCTTCTCTTCCCTTTCTCCTTCTCTTCCTTCTTTCCTTCTCTTACTGCTTTCCTTCTCTTCCCTCTCTTTGTCTCACCTTTCCCTTCTCAATTTTCTTAATTTCTCCCGATTTACGTAAAGTTAGGAAATTCATTCCAAATGGAAAATTTTACATGAAATACTATATAAGTGTATGATTTTCACATATACTCAAAAAAATTTAAGTATGCTATTTCTATTTAATCATTTTAATAAATTCGTTAACTGAAGTACGGTTGTCAAATGACGATTGCATAGATGTAAATTGTTATTTATTTGCTGTAAAAAGTGTATTTATCTATTCAGAATGAAATATTGCATATACCGAAAAAGTGAGGATCTCCTTTTGATGTAGGGAAAAATATTCTTGTTATATTTATCTTTTTTTTTAAGGATTTAATCATATTATAGGTTATTTTAATATTGTTATTACACCTAAACGCATGCTTATTTCAGGTTAATAAAATGCCCACAAATTTTATACCCTCATTAATATATTTTACTACAGGCCATAACTTAAATCTTTATGGATACATTAATTTCCTTAAATGCATGTAGGTCGAACAGCATTTTTGTTAATTTTATGGTTAAATTCGTTACTAGTAATTAAAGATACGAAATTTTATTGCACTTTCAACAAAAATTAAATAAACATTTATGAAATTGCGATTTATCTTTTATGTCAGACAGTAGTTTTGTCACTAGAACTTTAGTAATTAATAACACTAATAACTTGAGAAGTATTGATTGAAATGTTGCTCTGCAATTAAAATAGTTCAGATGTGATAGAGAGAGTGGATCAATGAGAATAATTAGTACCAACAAAATATGAAAATTAATCCGTATACTGAACAGCTGTTTCCATAGATAAGATACGATATACCTATTCAAATTATTATCAAATGAAAACTTTTTTTATATCACGGTAATAAATAAATCCAAGACTTGTAGATGAGAAAAAGAATTGTCCTTATGTCAAAGCATAATATACAAAACAAGAAAATATTTCGTATAATTAATTCATTTTGATAACATATTGAATGTAAGAACTGGTATACAGATGTATAATTTCATGCATATAAAACTTATCTAGAGTTAATTAAAACCATCCTCTTAAATTGTTTTCAATTTCTGGACAAAATATTTTATATTTCAACTAGTTTTTAGCTTACGCCATCATCACGGGTAACATAATTGTAATGCGATATATTAGTCGCGAAGAAATTTTAAATTTTATCACATTGCTCCAACTATAATACTTTAAAAAGACACTTAAATTTTAAAAAAAGCTTCTTAATTTGTAACTCGATGTTTGCATTGGCTACTCTATATTACCTGTGATGACAATGTAAACCGAAATATAAATTATAAACTAGTTTGTGCAGAAATAAATAAGACTTCTAGAAGATGTTATCTTGAGATATTTATCTTTCCTTTCTACTTATTTACTAAATTATAGATCAAAAAATTAATTATAGACCTAGGTAGTATCCAGAAAATTATATTAAGCAATCAAAATTTATTTGTTAATTTTTTTCAGTGTATGTATACTTTACAAGTAAATATCGTCAACATTTTGCATTACCAACAATAAATTAAAGCAGCATAATCCACCTACCCGTGTAAAATAGTTTGTTGAATTTTTATGCACTATTGAGTGTGAAATATAATACACGCTACTTTTGTACAAGTGAATGAAACAAAACGAACACGTCAAGAAGATAATATACAGTTTTGTAAAATGGAAATCTGTACATTATGAGTAGTCGATAAAATTAATGTATTAAATTAATATTTACTGGTTGTCTTCGAGAAACCTGAAGTCCGGTAATTAATAACTGGGGAACATGCAACATTTTGATTTAGAAATGTATACTGTACCGCACATATTTAGTAACATATATATTACATGGAACATAACTTCCTTAAATTTAATTATTTAGCGCTCATGTTACAAGTGTCGCCAATCTTTGCCTTTGTTTTACATTAAATGATGAATACTTTTTAATTGTTTCTAGACAAACTTTAGGGTGAATACTTTCTTAAAGAGCATGAGCGACAGGTATCGAGAGTCTGTCTACCTGGATTGCATATTTGTTTACCCGAATACGGTTTCATTATTAAAACACTCATTCTGTCGCTTATTCTAAAAGTGCAACTAAATGTTTGCTGTAAAATGATACAGTCAGTATTGACTAAACAATTTGGTTAGGCTGAGGCAGCTCCAGCTCCAGATCCTTCTATATGTTCTTATGACAGTTATAAACTTTTGTATATCAGATAGATTTGTCAAATTTCATTGCCATGATCTGATGTAGCTTACATGTATATTATTTTATTATTATTGATCTAATTCCCAGATAGCATAAAGTGACCCATAAAAACTATTAAATAATATTCTAGAAGATTCAAATGTTAATGTTATATAGGGTACATATTGTCACGTGTTTGCTATCCCCACAAACACCTATACTCGTGGATTCGTTGATTGAAATTCCAGGTAACACTTACCCACTACTTTATTAACTAATTAATAATTAACAACAATAGATTAATGATTGTCTCAACTATAATCACAATTATACACTTTTCAGTTTCTATCTTATTTCTTCTTTACTCGTTCACTTTCAACTTAAGATTGAGCTTGGCCCACCGTGCGTCCTATTTATATATCCATTCACGCGATCTAGAACATTCCAGAATATTCCCGGCCATTCTCGTACAAGTCCAGTCTCATATATTCAGTCTACACAATCCAGTGGCGTAACAATATTCACCTATTCTGAGGTAGAGTGGAGTAAAGTAGACTTTATTTAACAACGTTATATATAATATTTGTAGCAGATCGTTACAAAAACATTAATATGTAAATGCAAAACATACATATATCAATAATAGCACATCAAATGATCAAATGTAATCGATATATGAACAAAAAAAATTATAAAATCAGAGACATGAACATTAAAATTAACAAACTATTACTTTGTGAGTACATTTCACGACAGTATTTATAGGGATTTTAGATTTAAGAAAAAAAAAGAAAGAAAGAATAGTAGTAATTTTAATTTGTAGCAGTACAGGGCTCCCAAATATTCCTAGATCAAATAAAAGCAGTATTTTTTTCATTAAAGCTTTTAATTCAATTTTAAATTGTTGTTTGTTAAGACTTCTTAAATCAAGTGGTAATTTATTGTACATATTTAGATTTAAAGAATTATATGTAATTCTCTGGAGACCATATACAGGAGTTCTAAGTAAGTTGATATATCTTATCATATGATTATGGATATCCGAGTTAGTACTAAAAGTTGATGTGTTATTAGGAACTTCTATTAATGAGTAATAAAAAGTGAAGATATAATGCCATAATTTTTTAATAAAGGCTTACAATGTTCTTTGGGGGCTCTGTGGCTTTGTAGTTGAGTAGTAAAGATACTTATTCCTCACCCAGGAGTTCCGGGGTCGATTCCAGTTCGAAGAGCTAGGATTTTTTCTAAACCAGAAATTAATCCTAGCATACTTGGACATTGGGTCTGTGTCAATAATCTCTAAATGTGTATGCCTATCCAACACAATGTATCTTGAGGTATCTTCAGGGATAGAGGGGGTTGTATTACCTGTGATGTTTATGTATACACATTAATCCTATACATGCAATTATGCAGACTCATGTAGATGAGGAAGAATTCCCCCAAGTACCACAGATACTAGTACCACAAATATAAAATGAACACCTGAACAATACAAATTTACTAACATATGGTACTAACATACGGTTACTTAGGATTTTTTAAGTTGCCTTAGAAGAAAAAGACTAGATAACTTTTTGCAGGGAATATTTATACGACATGTCCATATCAGAGAACTATCAAGAGTGATCCCCAGTAACTTCACACAACTCCCTCCATGCGTTACATTCTTGAAGAAAATCACTGGCATTTTATTATTTAGTTTTAGGTTATTGAGAGAAAACCAAGACTAGGCCTTTAGTTCTATATTTCAGTAATTTGTAATAGATTTACGTTATTTTTATCGAAACATAATAAAATTGTATTGTTGTATCGTCGGCAAAAAAAAATTGTGCAGAATTAGGTGATAATAGGGATCATTAATATATATCATACATAATAATGGCCCAAGGAACGAGCCTTGGTGTACACCATGTTTAATATTTTCAAAATCTGACGTACTATTATTGTACATATTTAGATTTAAAGAATCATGACTGAGAGACGCGTTATAGGCCTATTGAGGTCATACGTTGTGAGCTTATCATCCTCAAGGTGTTCAGCAACGTCTCGCACAATACTATAAACGGCTTGATTTGTAGAACGATTTCTGCGGTAACAATAGTGATTACTGTTTAAAATAAAGTGTTCTTCAAGTCGGGTTTTGATCAATATTTCTGATATTTTCCCAATTATTGAAATGACTGAGATGGGATGGTAGTTGTCAATCTCATTTACCTTCCGTTTTTTGAAAACGGGCACTACAATTTTTTTTCATGAATATCACCTAGATGTTCGGTATTATGATTAGAATAACCTCATATTTTCTATAGATTATTCTGAGAATCATTTTAGAGTCATTTATGGATTATTTTGAAAGCATTAAAAGTTCCCAAAAAGCATAATTAAGTTTAGACATGTAAATAATAAAAAGGCTGTCCCTTTTTATTAATTTTTTTGTGAAAAAAACCGAGGGCTATGTTTTTATCGTTTTATCCAAAAAATCACGTTTTAACGTAAATAGAAAATATTCCAATAATTTTAGAATTATGTTATTAGCTAGATATATCAGTAAAAATGAAATAATGTTATACCGTTTAAGACAAATAGTAATAACACGAATTATCCGAATTATTAAAAAATTACAAATTGACAAAAAAAAATGATATTTGGTCCGAAAACATCCATTATTATTTTCTTAAGATTAATTTCAATTTGATGGAATATCTCCATTTAGCCGTGTAAACGGCCAAAATATGTTTCAATATAACACTATATATTAATAAAAATATTATTTCTTGTTGCGAATCGTAAAATAATAAAGGACCTTTGCACCCCTTAATACAATGGATTAAGTGTTTACTTCACGGTCAGATGTGATGAGTAAAGCTTAATAAATTACAATAGGGGGGGGGGGGGGGGGGGGGGGGGGGGGGGGGGGGGGGGGGGGGGGGGGGGGGGGGGGGGGGGGGGGGGGGGGGGGGGGGGGGGGGGGGGGGGGGGGGGGGGGGGGGGGGGGGGGGGGGGGGGGGGGGGGGGGGGGGGGGGGGGGGGGGGGGGGGGGGGGGGGGGGGGGGGGGGGGGGGGGGGGGGGGGGGGGGGGGGGGGGGGGGGGGGGGGGGGGGGGGGGGGGGGGGGGGGGGGGGGGGGGGGGGGGGGGGGGGGGGGGGGGGGGGGGGGGGGGGGGGGGGGGGGGGGGGGGGGGGGGGGGGGGGGGGGGGGGGGGGGGGGGGGGGGGGGGGGGGGGGGGGGGGGGGGGGGGGGGGGGGGGGGGGGGGGGGGGGGGGGGGGGGGGGGGGGGGGGGGGGGGGGGGGGGGGGGGGGGGGGGGGGGGGGGGGGGGGGGGGGGGGGGGGGGGGGGGGGGGGGGGGGGGGGGGGGGGGGGGGGGGGGGGGGGGGGGGGGGGGGGGGGGGG
>JANEYF010001929.1:0-32500 GCA_029963845.1 Rhamnusium bicolor | reverse complement strand
AGGGAAAAAACTCGCGTGAGTAAACTCAAAAAATAAAACAACTTGAGTACATTTTTTACATAAAACATTTCCTTATATTTTTTTAGCGTAATAATCAGAAGATGTATATAGTTGTTCATGTAATTATAAGCAAGGATAGCATTAATCTGTCAACTTTCTCCACAGATAACATACTGAAATCCTGTAAAATGCAAATTTATCACATTCACTTTTTGTACCTCTAGGGATAACAATTTTAAATGACTGATTGATAGATTAAATAAGGTTAATTAGTATTAACAATTATGCTACAATTATTTAATTATTCCTTAGCAAATCAAGGAATAATTTGCTTATCAACTGAATATTCTGTTAAATAAATATAGTTTAAAAAAACTAAAAAACACGCTTTTAAAGCACATCAAACTAAAAAGTGAAAAATAATTATTAATATACACTGAAAACAATAATGAACGAAAAATACTAGTATTATTGTGAAAAAAGCGTGGGTTGCTCGATATACGAAAAATATGGCACAAAGCACCCCACGCTTTTTTCATAATAATACTAGTATTTTTCGTTCATTATTGTTTTCAGTTTATATTAATAATTATTTTTCACTTTTTAGTTTGATGTGCTTTAAAAACGTGTTTTTTTAGTTTTTTTAAACTATATTTATTTTTCACTTTTTAGTTTGATGTGCTATGAAAGCGTGTTTTGTAGTTTTTTTAAACTATATTTATATTGCTTATTGATGCTGATATTATAACATATTACGATCCAACAGATATTTCTGAAAAAAAAAATATTTTTTTATTTCGGCCGTAGAATTTGAACTCACGCCCAAGGAGTCCGTCGTTTCCCGTTGACTAACAATAAGACTTGCCCGCTCTGCCAACGACCGACCTGACAATCACGGAATATACTTACAATATTAAGCCTCTTGCTCTGACGCAGAGGATACGTGAGGAAAGGACTGGCGATCCTGATCAGGATAATGATATAAACTTATCAAATTATTGTATTGTTACCGGTTCTTCGTAAGTGTACAAAGTTTCAATTAAATCTGTCCGTTTAAAGTGTGTCAAAATCGAGCCCAAAGAGTCGGTTACAAACAAACAAGCAAACAAACAAGCAAACAAGCAAACATACAAGTGAAGCTAATAAAAGCATGTTAAAATGGTAAAGAATGGAATAATAATAATAATAATAATAATAAACGTCTTTATTATTTATAAGAAAATCTTTCAAATAAAGAGCGAAGTTTAGCCTTAGGCTACTCTTACACTTAACCCTTACTTATAACTAAAAATATGTAAACTAAAATTGAAAGTGCATACGTAGATATTAAAAACAAAAATTTTGAGTAAAAAAAAATCGAAAAATATGCATATATACGCATGCAAACCACATGCAATATACACATGTTACAATTAATGTAAGTTGTGAAAATGATCTATTTATCCTATACAATATATTCTACTATAAAGTACATAAGAAAATAAGAAAGTAAAGATATGAATAAAATAAAATTAAAATTAGCAACAAAAAATCAAAATGTATTATAGTTATTAAACAAAGAAAAAAGAGAAAAAATCCAAATGAAAAAAGTATGTCTATTATAAAACAAATTATATTATGTACGTTTAATAGCAAATTTAACAATATGTTCACTGACGGTTCAGAATTATTGTTTCAGTATTATAACAACCACTGCAGTGAAACAAATATAAAATTTATTGTGAAGCCAAAAGCTGTGATTTAATTTTTTGTTTAAAAGTACTAATTTTAGAAGATTTCAACTGTATATTTATAGAATTGTAATAATGAACTGCACAATACGAAAAAGATCTTTCAAATAGTGCAGTTGAATGTTGTGGCAAAGTTAAAGCCTGATAATTTCTTATATTGCGATCATGAATATTATTTCTTGGTTCTAATTCACCTTTGAGGTATACTGGAGTAGATGTAGATAGAAGCCGATGTACAAAAGTCAGTAGGTGATATTTAAATGTGTTTTTCACATTCAACCACATTAGCTGTTTAAAATGTTGACTAATATGATCATATTTACGAAGATAATGAATCGACAACACGTATTTTGAACAATTTGAATACGTTTCTTTGTGACAGTATCTAAACAAACGTAATATAATATATCACAGTAATAAAAAATTGGTAACACTAAAGACTGACACAGCATTTTCCTTATTTTAAAATTAAGTATACTCTTATTTACATAAAGTCGTATATAGTCGTATATAAGTTCTCTGAAGCAATGCTTTAACGTGTTCCTTAAATCTAAAAGTGGTGTCAAAGATTACCCCTAAATAATAACAGTTTCAGAAAACGACAGTTTCTCATTATTTACAACAATGTTTATATTATTTTTTAAATTTCCATATTGTAGTGGAGGACAATAAAGTATCATATCAGTTTTTTTTTGTGTTGAGTCGTAAATTATGGTTTTTGCAGTATATGAATAACTTTTCCAAATCTGTGTTAATTATATTAGTAGACATTTCGTAATCTACTGGATTAAATGTGAAAGAGAGAGCCATATCATCTGCGTAGGACTGCAATACACTACATACACTAATTAAATAATCTATATCAAACGTATATACCAAGAACAGTAAAAGGCCCTAAAATTGAGCCATGGGGGACCCCCGCCCAAACTAATCGGGCTTCAGATGTTTCATTATTTGTGCGCTTTGCTACCTTGAATTCAAATAATTCTGAAAGAATAACATTATCAAATCCGTAGTATTGAGGTTTAGCTAAAAGCAAAGAATGATCTACAGAATCAAAGACCTTAGATAGATCCAGCAAAACCAAAATCGTTGCCATTTTCTGATCTAAGGCCCTCATTATATCATCAGAAATATTAATTGTAGCTGCAGTTGTACTGTGACCTTCTCTGTAACCAGATTGATTCACCGGGAATAAATTATTTCGAATAAAATAGTCTGTCATTTGCATATGGATTACTTTTTCCAGTATTTTGCTCAACATAGGAAGTAAACTAATAGGTCTTAGGTCGCAGTAATTAGTTGGGTTACTTATTCTTGGTATTGGACATACTACGGAGTATTTCCAATTCTCAGGAAAATGCCCAGGCTCTAAACAAGAGTTTATCATATGTGTAATATATTTTGAAATGTGAAAAATGCATAATTTAATCATTTGCGATGTTATGTTATCATTTCCACTTGCATTAATTTTTAAGTGTAATATAATTTTTTCAATTATACCTATCTGGTGTTACGAACGATAAATTAAAATTATTGTTTTCATTATGTTTTCTGCCTAAATAGAAGCTAATAGTATGTTCATCAACCTCTGATAAATTATATGTCGTTAAAAAATATTCGTTTGCCTGATTCGCATTTTGTAATATACAGGGTAAATCGGAATAATGTTTGGTTTGAATATTAATCTTTTTTTAGTTTTTCTATAGTGTGTTCACATCATTTTCCTCGCTATATCTTAAATAGGCATATTTCTCTCTTCCAGTAGATGCTAGGGTGTAATTCTTTATACCTTTCCCAAATTTTCCGGGTTTTATTATTCTTATATTTTTGCAACCCCTTATTCCTTTCCCTCTCCATTAGTTTTAACGTTTCAGTTAACCATGGAGCATGTGGTTTATTTATACGAACTGTACGGAGTGGGGCATGTATTTCAAATAGCAGAATTAAGTTGGTTGTTAAAAAGTCTACCTTAGTGTCTATACTGTTTATTAAATATAGGCTATTCCAGGGTACCTATATTAAATAAATCACGAAAAAAACAATTGCGCGTCGAAATTTTTAAAATCTCTGTACTTATAAAATTTCTGTCGTTTTATAATTGAAATACTAAGTTCGCAATAAACTAGTCTATGGTCAGATATAATGTCCGCATTTAAAGTGCCACTATTACAAAACACTTCAGAATTATTAATAAAAATAAACAATATAATAAACTTCCCGCTTTTAGATATACCTGATAAGTGAATTATTTTTTTGGATGCGTGTATGATGTCACCTTAATTAATTAAGAATCCTATTTCGCAATTAGCTAAGAAAATAGCAACTTCTAAACGCTTTCCATGCGACAGCTCGAAACTGAAACTTTTCCAAAAAAATTATTTCAAGTTTAAGATTTTCATTTATTACCATTGTTAGGATCAAAAATAAAATAAGTATCTAAATTTGTGTTCTTTTTTTTCTTGTACACTAAAATAGTAATACCTAATAATATTACTATCCGTGCAAAAAAAAATTTAACAGCGCTGTTAATGCCTGGATTTTCATAGTAGAACGAATTATTTTCTCACGGTTTTACAAATTATATTCAAAAAGTCTATGCACATCATACTGTACTCTTTAATTTTTTCCAGAATCATGTTTTCACAAGAGTTACTTCAGTTATCTCCAAAAACCTTGATGCGACAGTTTTCGACCGCCGCACAGTGGACGGAAACGCCAAAAAAGCTGGCCAAAATATAAAGGCATTAAGCTATTTTACTGAAATTGTGCATACAGGGGTTTTTTGTGTCGCTGATCAAGAATTCGAAGTTGAATTTTGAAAAAACAAAATGGCGGCCATGAAATCCCCCCCGAATCATACCAAAAATCGCCAATTATCGCTGCATTTTTACAAAACTTTGTATACAGTTTTTTTGGGTTGCTGATGAAGAATCCCATATAGAATTTCAAAAAAATTAAGGTCAAAAATATATACATAGTTCAAAAATTATTATTGAATTGAAGCGAATTCATGTTTCATTTGTTTCGGGAAAATTAGGATCTGGCGAATGGAATAAAAATGTGTAATGACTTTGAAAACTAATTTTATTCAATTACTATCTGAATTACATTCATCGTCGCATTCAAATGGAACCCACTTTATGGTGCACGAATGTGCATGCATCCGTGCATTCGCGCACAATTTGGTCAATATCTCGCAAAGATGCAAAAAGATGCAGCTAATTTTTTATACACTTTCGAAAAAATGTTCATTGAACACATTCCAATAAGTTTCAAGACCAACCATCACCAACCGCGTAACTTATGGCTTTTTTGTGGAGTTTATGAATCGTTGCATGTACAAAAATGCACTCCACTTCGATAATTATTTACTAATTACCATATAAATAAACTGATCTGATACTGAGATATTTTAATTGTACTTACTTTCTGATGCAGAATCCATTTTTATGATACAGAAAACTGCACTTTGAGAATTTTTACGCTGCAGACAAAATTTATCGATTTTTGAAGCGTTGCGAGCTGCCGAAGTAACGTGCTGCACGGTCGCACAATAAGTTATTTCCTCGCTCAGGTAGTGAACCCGGACCGGTATTAACGGTCGTTTCTAATGCTAGGGGTACCACTACAACGATTTAAAACGTTTCCATTTCAAAAAAAAAATCTTCATTTTTTTAAATTTTGGCCAGCTTTTTTGGCGTTTCCGTCCACTGTGCGCCGCCGCCGCACCGCCCGTCTCATTTTGTATTAATGGGAACATTTATCATATTATTTAGGTCGATATATTTATACTTGCTAAAAAATGCCGCTTAGAAATGTATTCGAGCTTACAATAAACAGTTATCTAATATGCCTGATCTATAGAACGTCGACTTTTAGTTAAAATCATAACAAATTCTCAATTAACTGTAGGTGGTAAAGAAATAGATTGCCTAAAGCCTCAATCATCTACAACAGTTTACATAAATTATTAATGAAGATATAAGGCTGTTTTTTCTCATTAACTACATGTACGTCAAAAGAAGGTTGTCGTAAACTAAATGAATAGTATTTCATCATATAATTTTTTCTTCATAACAATTGGTCAATAATAAGTAACGAAATTTCTGTTTTTATTAAATGAATTTTCTAAGACGACCTGGTAATAAAAATTAAAGTGAATATATGAATGTATTAAAATTATGACTTTTGCAAAGAACTGTTAAGTTCAGGTATGGCCACCCATAGAGTTGAGGATTTTGACCCATAAAGGTAGTTCACACCATTTATGTAACCACTCTATATCAACAAATAGTAACAAACATACTCTTATTTAAAAATAATCAACCTCAATCCCTATTTTTATTTTGAATATTCAAATTATTACATACTCCCCGCCGTTTAAAGGTTATTCCGAATAAAACTGAATAAAGAATACCAAATTTCTCTGTAAAAGAATTGTAATTTTCTTTGTAATCCACCTTAGAATTCATGATAGCCAAAAAAAACACAATGAACAACGCCTTATTTTGCAAATCATCAAGACGCTTAAGTTTACCGTTTTGTATAGGTATACAAAAACAATTAAATTAAAAACCAGTTTCTATTTCAGTTAGCCAATATCGATGAAATGAGAATCTATTACACCTCGACGAAAAAATGCTATTAAATTTTTCAATAACCGTATTATTGGTTAAAGAAGTTACAGTATCCTGATTAAATTTTAAAAAATCCATTATGACCAAACTCTTTGCCGTTAATAGAATATCAATAAAAAATAGCACACTGGTCTGTAATAGTTGAAAGAATGTAACTAGATAACTTTACCTTTAAAATACAGCGTCCTTCGGCCTCATTTTCTGCCACTGACACGTTGTAGAAACTTTGATCAAAAATGGGCTCGTTGTCGTTCACATCATGAATGGTCACTAGCACTGTCGCCGATGAAGATAATGGTGGAAAGCCATTATCTGTGGCAATCACTGTCAACTGAGGGACTGGATCAGTTTCACAATCCACGTGTGCACGTGTAGTCACTAAACCACTCCTAGAATCTATTTGGAACCATCCTGAGTGAGTCTGTGGAGTCTCCTTGAGCGAATATGTTATTGCACTGTTATTACCTTCATCTTTATCATTCGCTAGCACCTGTATGACCGATGTTCCTGGATCGGACACTTCCATAACATTCGCATGATACTCTTGTTGCTCAAACTCTGGAGCATTATCATTGATATCAGTAACTTGCAGATTTATAGTTCTTGAGGCATGCAATGGGGGCGTACCGGTATCGGTAGCTACAACATTTAAGGTATAGTTCGGTTTCATTTCCCTATCTAGCGGTAAAGACACTATTACCAAATAAATAATGTTGTCTCTTGTTGTTAAACCAAAATGGCCATCGCCTCCACTTAAAGTCACGTTTATGTTGGAGTAATCTGTTTTTGAATCAGGATCGTGTACGCTAATTCTAGCGACAAACTCGCCGGGTTGAGCGGACTCGCTAATTTTAGGAGTGGCATCATCGCTAAGAAAAATTACATTTATCGTGGGTTGATTATCGTTTACGTCGGTAACTCTTATCGATACAAAGGCGGTAGTTTCCAACGGCTGCAAACCATGATCTTTTGCAACTATCACTAACTCATGAAGCTCTTTGGTCTCAAAGTCTAAGGGTTTATTAACTAGTATTAAACCTGTGGTGGCATCAATCTTAAACATGTTATCCCGATCACTTTGTCGCCGGTTTATTGAATATTCTATTTGTCCATTTTCATCCGAATCTGCGTCGGTGGCAAAAACATGCAGCACACTTGTTCCTATTGTAGCATTTTCGGGAACGGTAGCAAAATATCTGCTTTGATTAAAAATAGGGGGATTATCATTCACATCCTGAATAGTAATATTTACAGTCATTTCTCCTCGCAGAGGAGGGCTTCCTCCATCCAAAGCCTCTATCACTAAGCTGTATGAAGCAGTAGTTTCTCTATCCAGGAATCCGTTAATTTGTAAATCCAGATAAAGAACTCCATCTCGCTCCCTATGCGATGATAATCTGAATGCGTTGTTAATGTTGCCAGAAATTATGTTGTAACGTTGAGTGTTAAATATATCAAGATCTAAATCTCTGGCAGGATGAAGAGTTCTCTTAACATCCCTAGGAGTATTTTCAGGAAACTCTATATTCATCACAGACATGGGAAATGTAGGAGCATTATCATTTTCATCTAAAACTTTAACAACCACTTTCACATTGTCCCCGCTAATCGGAATAGCCACTAATGAATAACTCGCGCGCGTTTCTCTATCCAGCGGCACTTTTGTCCGTATTTCTCCCGTAGTTTGATCTATGGCGAGATCCGAATCTACGGCACTGCCAACAGGAACGATAAGATAAGGCGGTCCGCTATCTGGGGAGGCTCCATCACCAATGAACCCAATCCTAGTCCCGACGGGTGCACCCTCTGAGACTTCCAAGTCGCGGACGTGCTCAGCACCTGCGGCTGCCAAGAGCAGCAGGTTTGCCAACCACAGCACCGCCATAGCAGGAATCATATCCGTCATCGCTCACACATCCTGAGGAAGTAAATAAATAAAGAGATAAGTCACGGTGGTTCTCCTGATCGTAACTGACCACCGGTCGAGGACGGGAGTTCACCGGCCACGACCTTGTCCTCTGTTATATAACGCCTGAATGTCTCAATGCAGTTATTGTAAATTTACGGTAATAATTTGTATCAAAGGAATTTTAACAATGATCTCTCAACTTTGTAAAGTCAGCATTTTTAACGTTCGACTAATCCACTTAGACAATTAGTTATAGGTAATAAAATATTATATGCCATTATGTTACTAAAAATATTTGTAATATGCAGCTAAATTCTTAAACATAAAACATATTGTTAAGAAATGCTTCTGTTGTTCTCTGATATGAAGTTAGTATAATGAATTTCAATTTGCAAATAAGAACACAAAACATAATTTACTCCAGGGGTATCTATTTAAGAGTATTTGCATCTTTAAACTTTATACAAATATGGCGTGTATTGCATATAGATTTAACAATCATAATAATAAAATCAATCTGATTAAGTACTACTTGTTTATTGGAGGAATTAATACTGTGTAGAATATTAATATTATTCGCTGCCGTTCTCAATTTAAATGAATAAAAGGATTAATCATTTTAGGAATTAGTTTAATTACTTAATGTTATCCATAAATGGAAACTTAAATGATTCCGTATTTGAAACAAAATAACGTGAAACCGGTAGCAATTGTGTAGAGCGTGTGTTTTTATAATTGATTCTCCGAAGATAAAAGACGACGAATGATTTTACAGTGTACTGATTTCCTTTTACATATCTAGAGGGTATAGTGGCCACTTACGGATGCCTACGGTGCATCCCTTGACATAGACTTGCTAATAACCAGAACAAAAGCGCTACTATCCTGCCTGAAAACATGCTTCATAACTTCTTCGTCCGCGGCCTCTCTCTAAATATGTTTGTAATGGTTCCTCAATTTACCAGATTCTTTGAAGGTGCCGTGCTCGAGAATTGTTTAAATCCCAACAGTATTAAGTGATATATGCAGAATTATTAACAGGATTTTTTGAGAGCCTGGTTATTAGTTAATATAAATTTAACGATTAGAATACATAATGTTATCTGTTTGATATAAAATTGTAAATAAACACAAGTCTTAAACAGACTGGTTGTGACTGGATGCAAACAAAAAACAGGAATTTTAAAAGCAGCAGCTACCAAATTCAGTTACGGGAGCTAAGTGAGCGAACGCTGAAAACACATGGGCCGCTACAAACATTCCAACAATGTGACAGGTTTCATTTAAATATCTGTCAACCGGGATCCTAATAATGCGAACCTTTAAAAACATTCCTTATGATAGATTTTACTACCGACTGTCAGATTGATTTGTTTGTTATTAACAGAGGCATGGACGAGTTCGGCGGCTCTGGTGTCTTCCTCTTCACGTACCTGCGGGAAAGAGGCATTCGTACTAGTTGCACGCGCTACTATTCTCTTCTTGTATAATCCAATGTCGAGGCTGCCATAAACACCACAATCGCTGAACAAAACACTGGCACCGTTCAATGACTTAACCGCGGTAACTTCGTGTCGCACTAGTTTTTACACCTCAGCCACTCAACTATTAGGGGTTTCTCAAGTACCTTTGAGTAAAGGATAAACAAGTAGGGTTCTTTCGCGGATGAAACGGAACGCGACGTATTTGCCGTCTCAGATCTTAAGATGGACTAAGCAAGAGCGAGTGGTGACTGCTTCGCCCCCCCACCGCATTCCAACCTGCCTCCTGCCGCGCCCCGCAACCTGTCTTACCTGGCCACAAGAGCACAGGTACGGCGGTAAGTTTAAAACGGGCACCGCTCTACTCGTTCATTGTCTGGCCTACAGAAACAAACTATTGTCTTGTCTATTCACGGGTCATTTTGCTGATGAGCACATACTGAAATACGCAATAATATATTCATAATCGTCCTCGCAATAAATTGATCTGGGCGATCGCCCTGGGTTTGTGTCCTCTGCCGGCGTTTCAGTCTCCGGGAGAGACTTCGACGGGGGCTTAGCGCACAAACCTCACATATGATTACAATAAATCCCTGGCTTATGCGGACGCAACCCGTATAATAAATATGGCAGACTAAAATGTAACATGACTTCTTTAACATTATTTATGCATATTTTAAACTCATTCCCGTGTGCTGCGATTAAACCTTTTTTCTCGACTTCTTACATTGTAGCTGCTGCATTTTCACATACAATATAAAATTGTCAGATGATTTCTATACAACTATATGTAAATCTAAAAAATATCTTGCAATAAGAAATAAAATTATTGGTAAATACCTTTCGACAAACTGACTTACATATTTACACTAATTTCAAGTACTTTTCCAAAATTAAATATGCTCTACATGTTAAGACTATATCTGAAAATAATTTTTAATAAAAAAAATAAAACTATAGCTTTTACAAAGTAATAAACAAATAACTAAATATAGATCTATGCCAGCATTTAGGCAATTAGTTTCTCTAATTCAGCACAAAAGTAGCAAATTACAAACATAGTTCGCAACTGAAAATCTTTGGGACAAATAGCTGTAATACAAATGCACATAAGAATTGAGAAATTATCAAAAAATCTATTTGAAAAAGCAAATTAATAAGTATGAATGTATATTTTAAATAAAAATTAAATGTTTTTAAATGTTTCAGAAATTTTAATAGTTAAATGTTTTTCTTCTGTTTAAAATATTGCACAAAAGCCAACCGCAGAATTAGTATGAACAGGATTTCTGCTATAAGAGGGCCACTTCAAAATATCTCTTAATATGCGCCGTCGACCAGAAGTATGTTAAAATTAAATACCGTATGTTCTATTTTTGCGAAGCTACATACCTGTCAAATCAAATTTAAGATTCATGGCCAACTTTGTAGCCAAAAAAACAGAAAAAGTACTTAAATTTTAATCGTTAGCAACATTTTTATTTTAAAAGATACAGAACACTCTAATGAAATTTGACGACAAAATAAATATCTCATTATCTTAACACACTTTCCAAAATTTTCATAAATTTATCTTCACCCTCTAGACTCGGGTAGAAAAAGTAGGTTGAAAAGAAAACTAAAAATTTCAAAAAATGTTGTGTTAACTGTAACAAAACATTCACATGGTATGTTGAGGAGAATATGTAAAAACAATGAGTACCCTAAGTGGAAAACCGTCATTTATAGAATAAAATAAATAAAAATTTAGTATAAACATATTTTCTTGTAATGAACATAGACGATGCATCGTTTTTATGCATTACTATGTATTATATTAAGGGACTTTAAGACCAAATTACGGTTTTCTTTTTCTTAAAATTGCGAACAGTTCAATAAAAGTAAAAGATAGGTTGGGCATGTAGTATATCGTACGAAATAGAAAAAAATGAGCAATATTTTTGAATTACAACCTACTTCGATTGTGACAGTTTTCCGTAGATCTATTGATGGTGTAGAAAAATTTATTAGAAATTTGAAAAATCTATTAAGATAGTATAAGAGGTATTCACTTTGTCGTTAAATTTCATTAAAGAAAGTTATCTGTAGCAATTGAATTATTGTCACTTTCTAGGTTTTTTTTTAACCTTTTCATGCGAGTTTCAGTTTCAGAGATATATAAGGATTTTTTTTACAAACATTACGATTTTTCTCAAATTGGTCATAACAATTGTTAATTTAAAAGAAGTTATAAATTATAATGGAAGAAAACCGGAAAAGGTATAAAGATATAACTAAATAATTACTAGTTGTACAGGCCACAAACATTACAAGGAAAAATAGGTAGCTTATAAATATGACTAATTTTCCTTGCCCTAAAATGTCAAAGGAATAATCGCTTTTTTTTTATTTTTTTTTATTTTACTAGGCAAGTAGGCCACAATGGGCCCTTCTTAACCTAGGGACCTACAGTTTAGCGTGGACTCCGAACCACGGTCCTCGACTGTCAACTAACCCACCGCCTGGGCCTGCCCGCCTGCACCGCTAGCAGAGTGGCAAACCTCCTGGGTAGTCTCTTCGACCCTCCACCCGGGCTTGCCTCTCCGCCTGCATCAGGCTAGCGGCCTTCCCGGGATTGTCTGTTGACAGCCTACCGACTGTTAGATGACTCGATCAGTGCTGCTTAACTTCACTGATCGAATATCAGAAATTAAACGGATGTCCATACCTCATCCCCATGAATAATCACTTAATTTACTCCTTGTTTTGGTAGTAGAATACTGTTTTATTTCCGTTAATGCAAAAATGGTTTTTAAGCTACGAAATGTTTTTCCTAAATACATTATTGATTGACCTTCAATGTCGATCAATACCAATATTTAAGTATTTTACTGTAACTGTCTTGACATCATACAATTTTTTTCAAATTAACTGTACCTACATTTTTTTCTGATAAATAAAATAGCTATATCGGCAGCAAGGTCTATATTGGTTTCAAGGAAATTAGTTCTATAGATATATTACAAAAAGTATAGGACCTAACACAGTATTTTGTAGGATCCCATATTCAAATACACTATGATGGTTCGAAAGAATTTAGTTGTGTAAATTTACTACAAAAGTTATAGGACCTAACACAGTACCTTGTAGGATACCGTATTCAAGTATAATTATATTATAGTATAATTATATTATAGTATAATTATATTATAGTATAATTATAATATAGTATGATTATATTATTTATTTTTACAAATTGCTTGCTGTTCGTCAAATAAATGAGTGAATGAGTCACAGTAAGGTCAAGAAACACACACATACAAGGCGTTCCCTAATCTAAGTATTTATATATCTCTGTAAATATTGAATTGCATTCTTGTTGATTTATTCTTTTGAAACAAAACTGACATTCTTGTATTAAATTACATTATTTTGTCTTATTCCGTATTCTTTTTTTTTGTGTTTTTAAAATATTTTCTGATATTTCACAAAATTAATATTGGTCTGTAATTAAAAACTTCTTTCTCGTCAACACTTTTAAAAATTTGCTTGATAATAACAATTTTTAAAATAGAATATATAGTAAATATACAATGTGTCCGTAAAGTATGGAATATATTCATTATTTCTTAAACCAAAAATATTTAGAAAAAATCGTCGAACACGTAGATTTTTAATTTTAATTGCGCACCTTATCCTCTTTTCTTTATTATGGCATCATCACTGTTTCCTTTATGATGCCATCGATATATTTTTTAAATGGAACTTCATGTATATTTCTCCATTTTTGGGTTCTGCTTCAACAACTTATTCTAAAATTGTATCACACTTAAAGTCTAAAACTGATAAGTTGAAAGATAGTTTCTGTTTGTTTGTTTTTTTTTGTTTTATCATTATCGTCTTTGACAGTGAATCACTAATAATTCTTTACCCCAGTAGTGGTTTCTCAATGATTGTTGTCGATATATTTCAATTTATAACATGAGTGTATCTGTAATGCACAGAATTGAAATTCTTACTATGATTAAGTATGGTGATAGAATACGAACTAAACAAGAAGTATGTAATTTATTTAATACTAAATATCCAAAATGACTCATAACTCAATCCGCAGTGAGTAAAATGGAAAAAAAAATTAGAGAGGTACGGTGGAAGATTTACCCAAAACAGGTCGCCCAGATGTTGACGAGGACACAAAATTAGATATTTTACTGATTGTAGAAGAAAATCCACATACCAGCTAGCATTCGCCAGGTTAGTCGCGATTATGATGTTACTAAAACGTCAGTACATACAGTATTAAAATTAGAAGAATGGCATCCCTTTAAGATTCAGCTTCTGCAAGAACTAAGTGATGATGATCCAGGTGGGAAGATACAATTTGACACAATGTTGAATATGTGCAATGGTGACCCTCTTCTGATAAAAAATATTATGACCTCCGATGAATGCACTTTCAAATTAAGTAGTGAAGTGAATCGTCAGAATTGTAGATACTGGGCAAGGAAAAACCCTCGGTGGATGCGGGAGCAGCACACACAGTATCCACAGAAGGTGGACGGGAATTGTAAGAAATAGAATCATTGGACCCTATTTTTTCAATGGAACTGTAAACAGACCAGCATATCTTCAATTTTTAATGCACAATCTCATTCCAAAGTGATTAAGTTTATTCCCCAGTAGAATTAATCCTGGATATTTTGACAAAAAACAGGATGATGTGCCTCCCCATTATGCAACAGACTCTCGAGGATATCTTGACCAAATATTTCTGAATAGGTGGATTGGTAAACGTGGACCCATCGAATGGCCACCAAGTTCACCGGACCTCAATCCATAAGATTATTTTCCGTAGGACTATCTAAAAAACTTAGTTTATAAAACCAAATCGAAAAACATTGTTGAATTAAAAGAGAGAATTAGAACAGAAATAAACAACGTTTCTCAGGAAATTATAGACAAGGTTCAGCAACACTTTATTCATCGTTTAGGATACTGGCAGCTATAGCAAAGAGTACAGTTTGAACATTTACTATAAATTGTTTATATTATTAACTAATCGTTAGTTTTAGTAACTATTATTAGTTCAAACCAAACATGAAAAATTAGTAAATTTTTATATTCAAAATGGCCGTATCTTTCAATTTATCAATTTTAAACTCTAAGTGTGATACGTTTTTAGAATCCGCCATTGAAGCAGAACCCAAAAATTGAGAAATATATAGGTTATTCTATGTAAAAAAAAGTGATGACGTCATAACGGAAACAATGATGCCGTTATAACCAAAAAAAATAAAGGATAAAGTGTGCAATTGAAATTAAAAATCCTCGTGTCCAAGGATTTTTTCTAAATATTTTTGGTTTAAGAAATAATGAATTTATTCCATAATTTACGGACACGCTGTATATCCAAAGAAATCATTCTATATATCAATAGGAACAAAGCTTTATTCTTAAAAAAGCACTATTGTCAAACTTTGACATCTCCAATTTTAGTAGAAGTATTATTCAATAAATGAAAAACCACATGGGTAAAAAAATATAATTGAAATTTATATTTTGAATTAAAGCAAAGTACTCTTAACTGAACTGAATTTTTTTTATGTGAAACATGTTAGTTTTCTTTACATAAACAAGGATTTCTCTTATAATTATTTCTAAATTTAAATGTGATTTAATTCATTTACAACTAATTATATCTTTATATAAAGCTGTCTGTCACATCAAACTATTATAGAAATTATATCTCGTTAGAATTGTTGGGAAAGCTCAACATCCATTAAAAAGCTATTTAGAAAATAGAGTTAGTTATGTCTCTGCTGAGGATATAAATAGTAACCCAAAAGTACAGTATGATGTACCTCAGAGGACCATCCTTGGCCCTCTACTATTTTCTGCCTATACTTGTTAAACTTAAATAGCGGGGAGAAATTATAAGCTCTACAGATGACACTATGGCCCTTCACAAAAGTCATTCGTGGTATTCATTAGGATCATTGGTACGAAGCAATTTATTCAACATATTTCAATGGCTGCAAAATATTACGCTAACACTTAATTCTAGAAAACCCAATTGCTTTTAGCTCCTACAAAGTAAATCTTCCACAATTTCAATTCAATCGAGGTAAATGTAAATAAAAACACCATTGTGTTATCAGACCATGATAATGTAGAACATTTAGTTATTAACAATAGACATATGATATGGTATTAACAAATAAATTTAATCTCTAAAAATTCAGATATAATCTCAAAATTAAAATATCTTTGTCTGAGCTAAAAACATTTATTATTCAATAATCTAGAGAAGTAATTATTTATATGTTCTTAACGTAATACAAAAATGATATGTTATTTATGGCATTCTCTAAATTTTTCTTTTTCTGTCTTGGGGCTTACTACCACATGAATAATTCTTAATAAATTATAAAAAAATACAGTTACTTAGCCAGCATGGTACTGAAGAAAAACATAAGCGCTTGTGACTTTACGTCAAAATATCAGTATTGTTTAGATGAATTATTCATGTGGTAGTAAGCCCCAAGAATGAGAAAGAAAAACAAAAATGGTTTTTGAAAATCATTTTAAATAAGAACTATGATTTTCCTATATTTCATCCAATGATTCAACATCCAAAAATGAGACAACACTTCTTGAGGTAGCATGCTCTTCATAGGTACATTGTGAATACCACATTTTACCATCTGTCATCTGTTCTGTCACTGGTCATCTGTCACCTATCATCTGTCATCTGTCATTGGCCATCCGTCACCTATCACCTGTTATCGTATGTTATCTGTCATCCGTTATATTTTTTCTCATCTATTATCTGTTAGGCATGGAAGCCGACTGGGTAAAGCGCTTATAGCTATTTACTCAGTACCGAATATCGATGGTTCGATTTTAGCCTGGAGCAATTTAGAAATTTTCTTTGTAATATGTTTCAGACTAAGATGAGAGAGGGAATTGTTGATGCCCTAATATAGTTCGGATTCCACAATAAACTAGGGCGTCGTCTCCCATTACATAACAAAAAATTCTAGGATTTTCTGGGGGTTACTTCAGTAAACTTGAGAGGCGGTTAACATTTTTTTATCGATCATCTGTTCTGTGTCATTTATTATCTGTTACCTGTTATCTGTAATTCATAATATATATATATATATATATATATATATATATATATATATATATATATATATATATATATATATATATATATATATATATTACGTCTCATCCCGCAGTAACCTTCTATTCTTTGTTAGTCTAAACCCTGGGTAGGGAATACCACGCAGGCAGCTATAGTTGCCTCCGTGGCCATATTGTCTGATGCCCTGTAAACACGGGGTCTTTCAATTGCAGCCACAAATGTGCGACTGGCTTCCTGTCAGTGGTTTCCTTTTGTGTTGTTGAACCTAAGTTGTACCTATCCTTACAACTTATAGCCGTCATGATTACGAGTAGTGACTCAGAAACACGTGTCGACGGATTCATCATTTTTTGCGGGCAATACCCATTATCCTTTTCTTCCTGTTACGTCTCATCCCGCAGTAACCTTCTATTCTTTGTTATATATATATATATATATATATATATATATATATATATATATATATATATATATATATATATATATATATATATATATATATATATATATACATATATTATAGCTATGATATATAAAGAGAATTTACCTTAAATCAAGTAAATACTTTTGCTTATTTTTTATATGTACGTACGCACACTAGGTACATGTAATTAAATTGGAAGACGCAGAATTATGGTCGATAACAGAGTTGTTCTAGAGAAAACTTAACTTGAAGTCCAGTAAAGTTATTGCAATTTATTATATTTAGTGTTATGAATATTATTGTAAATACATGTTTATACCTTTTATATTTTATATAAAGTATATTGTATAAATTTGTATAAATTTTCCAGAAGAATAGCTGCGTTGAAGGTTTTTTGGTAGATTATTGAAAGTCTCAATACTTTTAGATATTGGATTATTTAAGCCGATTTGTGTTGTAACATTAGTTAATCTTATATTATGAGTTGCTCTGATATTGTAATGATAGGTTTGATTCCTTTCAGTTATCTGATAATTAGTATTTTGTTTGTTGTTTTTAATTTTATAAATAAATTTGCACTGTTCTATTTTTAATATAGTTGCTAAGTTAGAAAGCTTTAAAATGGAGTATACATCAGTGGTGGGTATTCTATAGGGTAGATTAAATATTACTTTTAATATTTTATTTTGTAGCCGTTGGATTCTTTCAAACATAGTTTTATTACACGTTCCCCATAGCGTTATTAAATATTGTAATGTTGACCTGAAATATACGTTATATATATTGAATTTTGTTTGTTTAATCAGTTGATCACGGCATCTGTACAGTACTCCCACCATCGGAATTAATTTTTCTCTTATTTTATCAAAGTGTGTGTTCCAATTTAATTTATTGTCAATATATAACCCCAAATATTTATACTTTGTCACCTCTGTGATTTTGCATTTATTAATATGTATATTTAGTGGATATATTTCTTTATTTTTTGATTCAATAACATACATGTTGTTTTATTTATATTAAGATTTAACTTATTTTTAAGTAACCACAATCTGTAACGACTTAAGTCTCAATTTACTATTGATTCTAACTCTGGTAGTCTGTCATGTGTGTAAAGTAATAAAAGTAATATGGTATCATCTGCGAATAAATATTACCTTGCTTGGAGATTTGCACTTTTTTAGACTTAAACATATGCATAGAATACAGCAAGGGCCCAAGAACAGAGCCTTGCGGTACTTCACTGTTATTTTTTATAGGTTCACTTTTTACTTCGTCGATTTCTACAAACTGCAGACGATCTTTTACGTAAGAAGATATTAGCTGATGCATGCGTCCACTGATTCCAATTTGTTCTAATTTGTTTAATAGGATGGTGTGATTGACATACATTGCTAATACCATTTTCTTATCCAGATGGGTTGTTATATAATTTACAAGATCTGTTGTTGCACTTTGAATATTACTGTTGCACAAAAATCATACTGGTATTCATCTATGATGTTATTTTTGGTCAGAAATGACAACATTTTTGCTTTAATTATTTTTTCTATAATTTTTGAAAAAAACTGAAATTAGTGAGACGGGTCGCTAGTTTTCTGGCAGCTCTCGTGCTCCTCATTTATAGATAGGTATAACTTTCGAAATTTTTAACTCTTCAGGAAACTCACCACTTTGTAATATGTTATTCATAATATCTGTAATAATAGGAACAACAACATGTAGTATCCCCAAGAGATCTCTAGCTGTTATGTGATCTTGACCTGACGCTGCATTAATTTTGAGGTCTTTTATAATATTTTTTATTTCCAGTTTATTATATACATATATATATATACATATATATATACATATATATATATACATATATATACACACACATATACATATATATATATATATATATATATATATATATATATATATATATATATATATATATATATATATATATATATATATATATATATATATATATATATATATATATATATATATATATATATAGACATATTTTCATGATTCATATTGTGGGACACCCTGTAAAATAAAAGGCATAATAATCATAAATTACAGTTTTCTGTCATTTAAACAACGAAAAACCTAGTTAAAGTTTATACTAAAAATACAGAGAATGAGAGGATTCTAAGAACAATTGAAGAGTGGGTGGAATTGCAGGTAAAATATCGGTAGGTAGGTAGAAAAGTAAAAATGAATCTATGTATAAAATGTCTGGGTTTAGAGCCGCTTTAACATTTTTAAAAGGCAAAATGTAATTGTGTTAATTTTGTTAATGATGTGAGTAGTTTTTGGTGTTATAAAATCTTTTATAAATATATGGTCTAGGTTTAGAAGTAATTATTGGTTTATTTAGTTATTTCTGCTTATAAAAATTCCAACGTTTATTTAGGTTTCAGAGACAAATTGCCTTTATCTTATTTTTTGAAATATACCTCGAAATAGTGAAGTTAATTACTAACAACGTTTTAGATCAGTCAAATGGATGACTATAATTAAATTAGAAATCAATAGTTAATTAAAACTCTTAATTTATTCATGGTTATACTGGGGCTTTGTTCTTGCTAATGTTGAAATAGATAATGAAATACAATTTAGTCAGTATTATGGTACTTTTTTTATAAATATGTAACAATATTTACACACATATACAGGGTCTCTCTAATTGGTACAATTTTTGCTGACTTCCAGTTTATTTTATGTCCACTTTCTCAAGCATGTTTGTAAATTTTCGATTTTTCAATTTCACCTCTTCTAATATAATTTTTTGGAGAACATGCTTGGGAAAACGGACACAAAATAAACTCATTCAGCAAACATTTTAACAAGAGAAGCGAACAGCAAAAGAAGAAAATTTAAGGAATCAGTAATAATATTACTAGATGAAGAGAAATTTTTATCCAATTGCTCTGTAGATTTTGGTATAACGCGGTTACCGGTATTAAAAGAAAAACTGAAAAAAATTTATTTTGTGTAGTTTAAGTATCAACAATTCTATGTTAGTATACATACATATATTATATGTCACTTTAGTCTTTTCCAAATAGAACACTAGTAGTAGCACTACTTTGTATATTATGCGCACAATTTAGAGCCAAAACACACGAGCGTTAATTCAACGCACGTTCGACGCGCGTTGAAATTTCGCGTTGTAGAAATACATTGAAATATATTGTGCCATCCACACGAACAACGCGCGTCATATTTAACGCGCGTTAAAAAATGACAACGCTTGGTATCTCCACAACGCGCGTTCGACGTGACAACGCGCGTTCGACGTGACAACGCGCGTTGTACAAATACGTTGTATTATATGTGAGCATACACACGATATTAATTTAACGCGCGTTTCAGTTCGTATGAAGACACGTTGCTAGTTAAGTTATAACCTATTTAAAGTACGAATTATTCCGTCTTTAATTTTGGTAAAAAGTTCATCAAATGTTGCAATTGACATACGAAAATAATTAAAAAATTTTATGGGATCTTCTCGAAGTCTAGGAAAAAGACAGTAGAATGCGCCCTCGCTATATCGTATTTCATTAATAGGGTGTACCCATCATTTTCGGTTTCTAACTATTCTTTTTCTTACTATTTTTGCACTTAAATAAACAAACAAAACGAGCTCTACATCATCCATGGCTGAATTATTAATAATGATAGCGCGCGCTTAATGCCTATTCACCTATCTCGTGTGGATGGGCAAGCAACGCGCGTTACTTTAGCGCGTGGAACGCGCGTTGAATTAACGCCCGTGTGTTTTCGCTCTTAGAAAGAAATCGCTGACTCGCAGCATTTTGCTTACCAAATCTCTGCTCATACCATAACTATTCAAAACACTTCTTTGTGTTGCGCGATTCAGACTTACAGTGAAGTGAGAGAAAAGTGAAAAGTGAATAAAATGATATCAAGAAAACGAAAAGTTACATATCTGGAATCCGAACGGAAAAAGTTAAAGAGGAAAATTTTAAAATTGGAAGAAAAACAAAAAGCCCTACAATCACCTATTCACAACAGTGATACATCGTCACATAGCGAACTTTCTGCTGATTCAGGTGAGTAAATAAATAAAAACATTAATACAGCGGTGTAGTGTTGATGGGTATTTTAAATATGAAATGCAGCTGATATAAGTTTTAATCAGAAAAAAGGGGACCTAGGAAACTTGCATAAGGTTATGACATATTAATTACGATTTTAAGACGTTGGTATAAGTTGCAGCCAACAACATAACCGAGTAAGTTTTAGTCAGTAACCAATATTTTGAGGATACATTTTGTTTTTCGACACAAACCTAACAAATTGACTCAACTTTCAAACAATTCATACTCTGGTTGCGGAAATTATCACTAAAGAAATTATAAATAATAAATCTAAGGTTAGTTTCAATAAGTTTTAACCACATGGGTCATTAAGCTAGCATAAGTTTTAGTCAGTAACCGATGAACATATTTTGAAGATACATTTTCGTTTTTGACACAAACCTAACAAATTGACTTAATATTCAACCAAACCATACTCTGGTTACGGCAATTATCACTGAAGGAATTAGAAATAATAATCTAATCTTAGTTTTAATAAATTTTAACCACATGTGTCATCAAGATTTTTTTCAGTATAAGCCTCAAGACTAATGCATCATTGAAAAATGATTAACAAAAAAACATGCAAAAGTAACAAATTGGTATGTCTCAACCAAATTAAACCATTATTGAAAAATTATTAACAAAAAATATGTAAAAGTAACCAATTGGTATGTCTCAACTAAACTAAACCATTATTGAAAAATTATTAACAGAAAAACATACAAAAGTAACAAATTTATATTAAACCATTATTGGAAAATGATTAACAAAAAACATGCAAAAGTAACAAATTGGTATTACTTAAACCATTATTGAAAAATGATTAACAAAATACATGTAAATGTAACAAATTGGTATTAGTCCCACCAAATTAAACCATTATTGAAAAATAAGTAAGTAAAAAAACGATAATAATAACACCGGCACAATATAAAATAGTACTCGTGTTTTGAGCTGAATCAAATTCGCATGCTAGACGAATTAGACGACCAATGATTTCCTCTGATGATGAATCATATCAGCACGAAACACATTCTGAACATAACCTTGAATCCAACAAAGGACTTTCTGGCACTTATGGGAGGAGATTCGTCAACTACTACTGAACTAACATCTGAAGCTGTGCAAGCCTCAATAGCTGACAGATGGAACTATTATTTGCAAAATGGTGATGATTCAGGAAAACGAGAAACAATTTCGAGAAAATATCTACCACCACGCACCTGCTCCTTCAAAGCTCCAGAAATGAATTCAGAAATGTTACCTCTCATGTCCAGTACTGGATCACAAAAAAAGAAAAATTTCTGCAGAAAATCCAGACGAGATTAGGTATAGGCCTGAGTGCATTGTCCAAGTTAGCAGATAATTATTTTAAACAGATACCTTCAACTACTCTATCGACAGAGGAGAATGGCCACTGATAATGGACACAGGTAAAATTATTGCTGACACCGTAAACATGTTATCATTTCATAGGAAATTTTACTTATTTCCACCAGTGAGTTCAAATTTCAAAAAATTTATATCTGAATCCAAACCAGACGAATTCATATGTAGAAGGGAAGCCCTTCTACATATTAATAAGGATCTCTGCTTAAAAATGTTCAAAATTCACAATAAACCTGGAGAGGCCTGAAGGCCACCACATCACGAGGAATAAATGAGAAAACTTTTTTTAAGAAAAATGTTCAACTTCCATCTACTTCGGCATCTTTAAACTACAATCGCCCCCCTTTCAGATTAACACCGAACCCAAACATACGAGGTTTTTACAGAAGAAGGGGGGGGCAGCCGTACAACAGACGCATGGAATACCACAGGGAGTACAGGACTTGCAGGAAATAAAGGAGGTAAAGGCATTCAGTGGTAGATTACAGTATTTCTATAAAAATTTAACATTAATTACTCAAAACAGTACCATACGTAGCTGGGTACAGGGGTACAAAATTAAATTCACAAAAGCACTTTTGCAAAAAGAAGCAAACACTGAATAGTATAACAGTGACCCTAAGTTAATACAGGAAGCAATTACTGAATTATTAAGCAAAGGGGTAGTGACAGTTTGTCACAATACTAGGGACCAGTTTTTGTCATTGTATTTTTTAAGAATGAAACCAAATGGTAGTCATAGATTCATATTAAATTTGAACGAGTTAAATAAATTTATTCTCCCACCACACTTCAAACTTGAAAACTATAAAACTGTTTGAAACATCATAACTCATACTTAACAAATATCGATTTGAAAGACAGCAGAAAATATTTGAGATTTCGATTCAAAGACAAACATTCAAATACACGTGTCTACCATTTGGTTATACACAGGGCCATATATTTCCACTAAAATGTTTACGCCCATTATATCATGAGTATCTAAAAAGTAAACTAATAATTTCAGTAAATTAATTAGACGACACATTACTCATTGACAAACATGAACAGATTTGTAGAAATATTACAACTAAAACGATAAATATTTTACAGCTTTTAGGGTTTACCACAAATTTTGAAAAAAAGTCAACTCCAGTCATCTCAATTATGCACATTCTTGGGGTTTTCTTATGTTATAACTTATAACACTCAAAAATTATCGGTAGAATTACCACGTAATAAAAAGCTTAAAATAATAAACACATTGAAATCATTAAATAAACAAAAAATGTGTACAATTAGGGATATGGCAAGAATAACGGGAAATTTAGTAGCCGCCTGTCCCGCCGTGAGCTATGGGTGGATTTACATAAATACTTTGAGAGACTGAAATATTTGACATTGAAAAAGAACAAGAATAATTTAGAAAACTCCCGATTTTCTTTCTGTTCATATTACATGATAGTTATCAAAATTGTCAAACAGTTGTAACACTATAAAAAACCAAGTTATAATATTGAAATTTTAAGTGACTCTCCATAAAAACAGGCTGGGGAGCGGTGTGTGGCTCTAAAACAGCTCGTGGGTTTTGGAATGAATATCAATGTAAACAACACACTAATTTCTTAGACTTATTGGCAGCATTCAATGCTTTAAAATCTTTTTCAAAAACCTGCTTCACTGTGATATTTTACTAAGAATAGATAACACCAAGGCCATATCGTATATCAACAGAATGGGAGGAATAAAATTTTGAAAATTTAAATACCCTAGCCAAATTTGGCAATATTGCGAGGTTAAAAACTTTTTTATTAGCACCAGCATATATAAGATCATCGAACAATTATAAGGCGGGCATTGAATCCAGGGATCTGCAAATTGATACGGAATATTGCCTTCACGAAACTGTTTACCAAGATATAATATTAAAACTAGAGAGTCCAAATGTAGACTTATTTTCGAATTACTTAAACACCAAATGCAACAAATATGTATCCTGGTTCCAGGATCCACATTCTTTTAAAACGGATTGCCTTCACAACATATTGAGGGAAACCTATGTTCTTCTTTTGCATTTCTAGCCATTCTCAATTATACATAAAGTTCTAAATAAAATAGTAACAGATAAAGCTGAGGGAATTTTAATAGTTCCAAAGTGGTGCAGCCAATCTTGGTACCCATATATTTCAAAATTATTAGTAAGGAATGATTATTGAACCTTCTAAAAATCTATTATCAGCTTTTAGGACCAGCCACCCACTATGGAAATAACTTTCCCTATTATCTGGGAGATCATCAGGGACTTTTTTCCTAAAAAAAGGAGCACAAGAAAGGCCTGTAGTGATCGTTTTCCTTAGTAAAGCCACGTTGAAGCAATATTCATAAACAATATGGAAGTGGTATGAATACTGCAAGAATACTAAAATTAATATGTATAAACCCACAATAACAAACGAACTTACATTCCTAAATGATCTTGTCAATGAAATACCACATATAATACTATTTGTGCGAACTTGTTTCCATAATTTCCAACTGATGGCTCGAAGAAACTAGCAAGGGGATGGTTCTTTAGATTAGTCGTCTTCTGAGAGAAATTTCTTCCTAGTGGACTAGTGAAGAGGTTTCCACAAGGGAAATAGACCAAAAATTCCAAACACAAATTTTAATAATAATAAACAATAAGCTACAATTGTCGAGTACACAAAGTACACGTGCGATCTACACTCAGTCTGTAAAAGGTACTGCTTGATCGCTGATTTGTGGTTAACTATTAGAATACAACCGTTCTCTGTTCTCTATATGTTACAGGGCTCCGTGCGGGGTAAAGAGTTGTGTATTGTAACTATGAGGATAACATAACGTAAAACGTCTTACTCAACCGAAATAAAGAATAAATGAAATGAAATAGAAACTGAAACTCCAACACTGTTAATGCTCATAGTTCTGCGTTTACATTTAATTATAGATAAAAATTTTGATAAGGAAAAATTAGTTGGAAGATATATAAAGAGCATATTTAAAATGAAACCAAATTATCCAAAATATCAGTCAACTTGGGATCCCTCAATTGTTCCGAATTACTTAGAAAAATTACACCCAAACTCTCAGCAGGTGGTTTTAAATCAATACTATTAAACGCTGATATCAGTATTGATTGTAAGTGGTGTGGAACGTCAGTACATTTAGTAGCCACTCAACGAGATACGTCTCCACATCTCTGGCGAGCACAGTAGGGCTGCGTAATGAAAAAATCAGGCAAACTGCACGGTGGGAAGAAAAAATCAATGATATTTGCACAATTTTATTGTAGACACTTACGAAATGATAAAAATGAATTAGCAGCAAAAATATTAGAAAATAAGACAGAATAGGGTTGTAATTTAGGTTTAAGTTGAAATGTTACTTTTAAAAATTATCTAATGGAAATGTTATGTTACTGTGAAACATTGAGTGTGTTTCCAATAACTTAAATACTATTACTTGATGTTGACCGCTTTTGCATAGCTTGTTTAAACATACTAGTGTTCTATTTGGGAAAGACTAATGTGAAATATAATCATACGAGGGATTTACTGATCGGTTACCAGGGATGGCTTTTACAGATATATATAATATATTGCAAACATCTACTGAAACATTGCCAAACTACAAAAACATAATAAGTGCATTTTATTTAATTTTACAATGTTCATTGTAACTTAGTTTTGTTAGGGAATACACTATACTAAAATAAAACGTAATACGTAATAGATTATTTTAAATTACAGTATATTGGTAATTTACATTACTGAAGGCCAACGGCCGGCCCTAGCGTGAGGGGGAGAAAACATTTAACACAATCAAACAGTATCTTGCATAACGTGGATTCATTCGGACGTAGGTACTAAAAATGCGCAGATAAAATTTCACAACGTCCCAAACCGACGGAAGCTACAGTAAAATCTTAGATTCGCGACATTGCCGATTTACAATTTGATGGTAGACAATTGTATTGCACTAGATCTAACAAAGCAATTTCGTGGTCATGCAACACAAATATTAATAGACATATTTCCTCATACCATAAATCATAAACGGAGCGTACGTGGCTTTACTTACAGTGACTTTCAACGTAATTTTAACTTAGATTTAGTAGAATTTATGATAGCATGTAACATACCGTGACCGAAACGAGACAATCCACTTTCTAGACAATTCTTGGAAAAATGTATTAGTGGCAAATATAGCAATATTAACGTGCCTTCGGGGTCTATACTAAGAAAAAAATAATTATCAACGGAGTGTGAAAATGTATATATATACAGGGTGGGGCAATAGTGCGTCGGACCTTGATATCTCGAGTTCTACGATAGTTAGAAATTTTTTAAAAAATTGCAAGTAAACTAGATAAAAAAAGTCTATAACTGGAAATTATTTTCGAACATACAGGGCGAGCCAAGACAAAGTTACAGGACCAAGTGCCTTTTTTTAAAATAGAATGCTATGTATATCAGTACATTTTTTGAAGCCTCTTTCTAGGCTCTATTCACTCCTTTATTATTATTGGCTATTTCCCAACCACTTTGATGTAATGAATTTTTTTGTTGAAATAATGCCATCTGCACATGGATATTAAAAAAAATCACCACAGTCACAATTATGTGTTTTAAGAAAACTTATATGAATACCAGTTACGAGACATCTAATTAATGTTTTTTGAATCATTTTCATTTCCTAAAAATGTACAGGGTGGCCAAAAATTAATATTCAATTAAGAACTTTTTTAAATTTAATTTTCTCAATTTTTTCAAATGGAACACCCTATATATTTTTCAACGATGTGATGTAAAAATGAAAAACGAACATTTTTTGTAAGTACTTTCCTATGGCTAATTGCAACCATTTTCGTTTTATAAATACATAAGTGTCAAATTCAAGAATAAACTTAAAAAAAGAGTTCCCTCAAATAATTCATTAAAAAAAATTATAATAGGTGTTCGACGTGTTGCCCATTTTGATTGACACACGTCATTTTGCAATTTTGAAATGGGGCAATTTAGTGGGACCATTTCCATTGAAATGAGTAAATAGTATTTAACCAGTCCTTTACTGTAATGTTTTTTTGTACATTTTTTTGCTGTTTTCGTTATTCGACTAGCAATAAAACCTCAGTTTGGTATAAGTTGTCGTGTGCAAAGGAGCATTATCACACTTATCGGTCGTTAGTTACAATTTGTATTGTATTTAAAATATTTGGAATTTTACAATATGAATTTTAATAAAACGGAACTTGTAGACATGACTTTTGTTTTGGGCGAGTCAGACAGAAATTGTTTACTTGCCAATAGAATTTATCACCAATGTTATCCTGAAAGAAGGTTTCCTGATCTTAGCAACTTCCAAAACCTTCTCGATAGATTTCTGGAAACTGGAAATGTCGAATATAAAAAAAGTGAAAGAATAAAACGTGTTGTGAACGAAGAAAATGAGTTTTCTGTGGTGCTGGCAACGGTTGAGAATCCCCATGTTAGTCAAAGAGAAGTGACCTCATTAGTAGGAATAAGTAGACGGTCTGTGGGTCGAATCTTAAAAACAAATAAGTTGCATGCATATCATATTCAAATGCGCCAGGAATTATCTGATGACGATTTTCAAAAGCGCCTACAATTTTGTAATTGGGCCAGAGGTAAAATGCAAGTTGAAGTCAACTTCTTCAATAATGTTTTATTCACTGATGAGGCAACTTTTCATAAAACTGGATTTGTTAATAGGCACAATTTCCATTATTATGCTTCGGAAAATCCTCACTTTTTTTATGCAAGTTGATAACCAACACAGATGGTCTATAAACGTTTGGGGAGGAATTATTGGAGAACATGTAATAGGGCCACATTTCTTTGATGGTAGATTGACTGGAGGTATTTATCTTCATTTTTTGGAGAACTATCTGCCACAATTATTGGTAAATCTCCCTGGAAGAATTCGAAATAGGATGTGGTTTCAGCCAGATGGTGCTCCACCACATTATTTAAATGCAGTTAGAGACCACTTAAATAATACCTACCCTCATCAATGGATTGAAAGAAATGGACCCACTAAATGGCCTGCTAGATCCCCAGATCTTACAAAAATGGATTTCTTTTTATGGGGATACGTGAAGGAAATTGTTTATAGAGACACACCAACAACAGTACAAAATATGAAGGAAAGAATAATAACTGCCTTTAGATCTATCACACCGGCAGTTTTAGGAACAGTGGGAACCTCATTTCAAAAGCGCATAGAGATGTGTGTCAATCAAACTGGCCAACATGTGGAACATTTATTATAATTTTTTCTACTGAGTTATTTGAAGAAACCTCTTTTTTTAAGTTTATTTTTGAATGTTGTAATTATTGCCCAATAAAACGAAAATGGTTGCAATTAGCCATAGGAAGTACTTACATAAAATGTTCGTTTTTCATTTTTACATCACATCGTTGAAAAATATACAGGGTGTTCCATTTGAAAAAATTGAGAAAATTCAATTAAAAAAGTTCTTAATTGAATACTAATTTTTGGCCACCCTGTATATTTTTAGGAAATGAAAATGATTCAAAAATATTAACTAGATCTCTCGTAATTGGTATTCACATAAGTTTTCTTAAAACCTATAATTGTGACTGTGGTGATTTTTTAATATCCATCTGCAGATGGCATTATTTCAACAAAAAAATTCATTACATCAAAGTGGTTGGGAGATAGCCAATAATAATACAGGAATGAATAGAGCCTAGAAAGAGGCTTCAAAAAATGTACTGATATACATAGATTCCATTTAAGAAAAAGGCACTTGGTCCTGTAATTTCGTCTTGGCTCGCCCTGTATGTTCGAGAATAATTTCCAGTTATATACTTTTTTATCTAGTTTACTTGCAATTTTTAAAAAATTTCTAGCTATCGTAGAACTCGAGATATCGACGTCCGACGCACTATTGCCCCACCCTGTATATATAATAATAATATTCATAATAATAATATTCTTTATTCACCACCCAGAAAATACAAAGTAAGTAATTTTAAACAATATAATCCTATTATGGTAAGCAAATGAAGAAAATGGTTCCACAGAAGGCGTACCTTGAAAGTGGAAAAGTTTTCTCCAGTCAGCAAACTATGCAAAAAATTAAGTAAAGCAAAAGCAAAGTAAAAAAAGAAAAAGAAAAAAAACAGTGTTAAATATACATACAGTACATATGAACATATATCCTCATACACACATATACACATGCATACATATATACACATATATACACATATATTTACACACATATATACACACATATATACATACACACATATACATACACACACAACTACACATACATACATACATACATACACACACATTACATGCATACGACTGTACATATTTTAATTCTATTTTTTTCATACAATATAAATATTTTTACAATCTACATATTGATGAATTTGCAATCTAGGAACTTGGCGCAACCATTTTTTATTTTATTTTTTAAATACATTAATCGAGTTTATTTCTTTAAATTCGAGTGGAATTAAGTTATGTAGTTTGGGCCCTAGATAAATATAACTTCTTAATAAAATATTTTCTCTGGTTTAGGAATCTGCAGAAGCATTTGTCTATATCTAGTATTATAGCTGTGTTCAATATCGATTAAGTCATGCCTATGTTTTTGCTGTCTGATTACAACTGCTAAAAAAAATAGCTGTCTAAGGTCAAGGATATTTGTTTCTAAATATAGGTCGTTAGTAGGATATGTATAAGCTTTTTGATAAATTGTTTTTAAAATACATTTTTGTATAATTTCTAGTTTATGTAAATGACTGTTTGTGGCTGCACCCCACACCATCTGCTCCCATATGTTATATGACTTTCAACTAATGCATATTTTAGTATCCTCATCTGGTAAATTGTAAGTATTCGGGATAAATGCCTAAGCCTGTATGTAACATACCTCCAATTTTTTTTTATTAAACAATTTATATGCATATCCATTTAGATGACAATCTATTATTATACCTAGATACTTAATACTATGCACTAAGGAGATGTTTACATTTGCATTGTGGGCCGGGACAAGAAGAGTGTCAAAGTCTGGTAGGTATCTCGAATATGATGTAAAGGGTATGTAGTGTTATTTTCGAAGATTCCCAATCTGGGGCTTTATATATTAGCTGTATCATCTGCAAAACTCACTATATCACCCTTACTGGTAATTTATATGAGTCATTCAAGTATATATTGAAGAGTATCGGTCCTAGGACTGTTCCTTGAGGAACTCCATATGTAACTGTTTCAATGGAAGTTATACGTGTTGTTTATTTTCATGCACTGTTGCCTATTATTTAAATAGCTATTCATTAGTTCATATGAAGTTCCTCTGAATCCGATACCCTCAATATACATAAAAGCTGGGAGTGGCTAACCGTATCGAGGGCTTTTGCTAGATCGACGAAGATGCAAAGTGCCGGACATTTTCCATCAATGGACCTACTAATTTTAGATGTTAAATAAACTATTGCATCCTGCGTCGATCTGTTATCCCTGAATCAAACTGCTTATCTGATAATATATTATACCTGTCCATATAATTTTGGATTCGTTTTTCAACAACATTTCAAATATTTTAGCTAAGTTTGAGATCAGAGAGATGGGTCTGTAATTAGCCACTTCCAGCTTATCTCCACTTTTTTATATACGGGTTTTATTACAGCAATTTTTGAATACTGAAGGAAACGTTCCCATTTGTATTAATTTATTAATTATATAAGTTAAAGGTGTTAATATTTCATTGGCTATATATTTTAGAGTCTCAGATGGCTAAATTATCGATTCCGGGAGCCTTGTTCTTTTTTAATTTAAATATGGCTTCTCTAACTTCTGTCTCATCAGTTTCGGAAAGGAAAATTGAGTTTGATAGTTTAGATATATTAGTAAAAGTTGTTTGAGTATTTTTGGGTTTAATTACATCAGCAAGTTTTTTCCAATCCCTGTAAAGTATTTTATAAATGTATTTGCTATTTTATTCTCATTTGTGGTCGTTTCACCATCCTCTGTTTTTATCTCATGGATTTCTTGCTTTTTTGCGTTATTATTGTTTACAATATCATTAACACAGTGCCTCAGATTTGCTGAGTTATCCTTATTTTAATTTATTTTATTTTGGTAATAATTAATTTTAGCTTTTTTATTAAATCATTTAATTTATTTTCTATATTGCTTATATATCATTTTATTTTCGTCAGTTGGAAATTTTGTCATATGTTTATATAACTCATCTCGTTTATTAACGGATTTAACTAGACCATTAGTTATCCATAATTTTCTTTTTATTTCTGAGTTTTTTAACTTAATTTTTTTGTCTACAATTCTATCTTATTTTTTATTTTTTTTATAAATAAATCTGCAGCAGCGTCAACATCATTAGAGGAATATATATCCAGCCAATTTTCCTTTCATACTTCTTTTAGTAGTTTATCTTTATTTAAGTATTGTTTCATTTTCAGATTATTGATATTTTGCTTTTTTTCAGGTGCAGTTATTTGGGCAATTATTGAGAAATGATCAGTAATGCTAGTTCAAATATTATTGATGTATAGCTGTAGCTTTCATTGTTATTTTTAATAAATAAGTGGTCTATGCAAGTTTGACATTCTCCTTGTGCCCTAGTACATTTGTTTATTGCTGATGAAAATCCAAACTCAGAT
>JANEYF010001928.1:0-30469 GCA_029963845.1 Rhamnusium bicolor | reverse complement strand
ACAAAGACGAATAACAGCTTGTGCTGGAATAGAGAACCGTTTTTCTTCATCTGTAATATCTTTTAATGAGTCAGTGCCCTTGCCATCAATAAGGCATTGGATTTTCAAACCATATTTCACGGGTTTGCTCGGTAAATACATTTTGAATTTGCACCTGCCTCTGAAGCCGACCAACATTTCATCGACCATTGCATTAGCTCCCAACGAGTAAGCTGATTGTGAATTTTAATTAAATATTTCAAAGATATGTGAAATCACTGCAGCTGGGTCAGTTTTTACTCATATCATTCTCTCTTCATGAGTATAGAACCTCAGGCAAGCTAACAAAGCAGCAAATCTTTTTACTGACATTACCAGCCGAAAAATTTCCCGACCGGTTCCGTCTGTTGAAAAGATTGATTCAATAGCCTCGGTATTAGATTCAAAAGCAGCAGTTAATAACAGAAGTTCCAGAAAACCATTCATTTCAACAGAATTTGTTTCCCTGTATTCTATGCGATTATCACTGCCTGGCTTATTACGAAATTCTTGAATTTTCAAATTTGTATAATGTACAACGATATCTAGTATATCTTGTGAGAAAAAATTCTGCCATGCTTTCGCCGGTTCAATTTTTGGTGAGGTATTTTTATTTCCTGGCAACTTCAATATATTGTGAGCTGGTGTTCTTACCTTTCGGGTTGGTTCAGTGGCAGCCCATTTGTATCTGTTTTTTCCATAGAAATATTTCTTAACTGGATCACTTGTGTCACTGTCCTCTTCATTTTCAATAACCTGCATCTCATCTTGGTCATCAGATTCACTACCGGAAAGCTCACTAGCTGTTTCGTGATCACTTGTGATAGCATCCCCAGTAGTAATGTTGCTCTCAGGATCGCCATCTTGGTCTGACAACTCTGTGTCACATTCCTCAAATCATCTTAGCACAGTTTCCTCAAAGTTAGGATCTGTAATTCTAACTTTTTTTGATTGTCGGACATAGTTACTAAATTGAAAATATTACACTAACTGTGTCGCGGAGTCCCACGGACTCTAAGACCTTTAAAAGACGTAGTTGCTTTGATGATAGACTGAAGTCGACTGAGCATGTGACTGGTTCCCCCACGACTGGAAACTACTAAAGAACGCACGATGACTGATCAACAAATACGATAGTTACTAAACAGTTTATTCTTCCTAGAGTCCCAGGGACTCCGCAACGCCGGTTAAGGGTTAATAATTTAATAACGATCCATATTTGACTAAAGTCTAGAAAACAAGTGTTAGATGACTCTATTTAGCTGTAGTTGTATGTTTTTATTTAATCATTCTTAGAAAAAGTCCCTATCAAAGTAAGATATCTACGAAATATTATTTATTATTTTATAATGCCTAATTATAAAAAATAATTTAATGCAAAAATTAAATATGTCGTTTATATTCATTTCTGAAAAAAAGAAAAAGTAGCGTTTCAATATAGACGGGATCTTTCAGAGTAAATTACAAGTAACCAAACATGATGATGTTTGAAGTGTAAAAATCATGGACATAATATATAGCGTGCTGAATTAATTCGAACAGGCGTTAAAGCAAAGCAAATGATGTACGTGTAGATTTCTTATGTGGAGTATTGATGGCGGTTCTCTCTACATGTGGAGAGGGCACAATCTATACATGTCATTATTTGCTTTCCTTTTAACATCTGTTCAACTTGGAATAACTCTCACTGTATACTATCATTCATGGCAAAAATAAAATAATAAAAATCTTTTGTAAAATTCTTCAAGATAACTGTCATGATTTCTCATTTACAAAGTTGTTCAGATAATGTCTAATATTTACTTGGTTAACACTGTAATTTGATAATTCTTGACGTAGTCAATTATATTTACTAGTTACCATACATTTGTCACATAAAGAGTTCTTTAGTTTTTCTTTCCTTAATTATAAATCTGTGGTACTATATTTAAAAAATAAATGAATGAAAGATAAAGAAGGAGCATTTGAGATAATTTAAGTTACAGATGTTAAATTTTTTAAATAAATTAAATTACAGTAAAATTTATTACAATTAAACTACAGAGAAAATATATATTTAAGTAAATACATAACAAAATTATTGATTTTTTAACAAAATAGTCTTAGTTAATTGACTCTCAACATAGTATAAGGAGAGTGGTATGTCCGTACGCAGTCAATGGCGTCACTCAGTTAACAAGGCGGGGGGACATCAACCGCAGAAATAATATATTCCTAAAAGCAGTTATCAAACACACTGAATTAACAACAGAGTGCGCATTATAGCGCGTTACCTTCTAAAAAATATATTATTTGATGATATTATACTATTCTTCTTATACTATACTATGCTTCTCACCCTAGTCGTATTAATACTATATTTATATATTATCTAGTTACAGAAGTCCACATACTAACACTGATTTATTCTTTATAAAGCTGAAACACTGTTTACAATTAATGTCTAACACAAATCAGCCAAGTAAGATAATTCTGTGTGGTGACTAAACATTAATTTTCTTTGCAATACTCAAGATAAAATAAATTGTAACTGATTTAACAACTTCTTTCTAAGTTCTGTTTTTCATGAAGCTACTCGAATAACTAACAATTCAACAACAACTGCAAATGATTATATTTTTACAAATTTCAACAATATTTTAACCCAAAAACATATATAATGGTTTATCAGATCACTCCGCACAAAAAATTACATTTCCAATCACATATAACAACACAAAAAAAAACTTTAAAATTAGATCTTATTTTCAAAAAAATTTAATGACATTTATCAACTACCTTAAAAATGAGTAAACCGAGATATAAATAAAAAAATTCTTGTTTTATTAGCATACTATCTTTTTACAACGATCAGAGTTTTAAACTTGTTACCAGAAATCAATGTCACCCGAATAATAAAAGCTGGATAACACCAGGAATTAGAATATCATCAACCAGATTAAAAGAAATGTTTGTTTTACAAAAGCAAGGTTTCATTAACACAGAATATTATAAAAAATATAAAACAATATACAGGCGTACAATAAGATTAGCAAAAAAGTTATACCATGATAATTTAATTTTAAATTCTGAAAATAGATCTAAAACAGTACGGAAGATTATTAACACTATATAAAAAACAAAAAAAAATCTGAAAATAATAGTCTATTGATAAATAATACTGAGATTAGTGATGAAAAGGAAATTGCTAATGAATATAATAATTATTTTGTAAATTTACCAAACAACTTATTAAATGAACAAGGTGGACAAACTTATAAAACCGAATCAGAACAATTTTACAGACAAAACAATTTATCTGTGAGGTGCTTGAGTCTGAAATTATTAGCATGTTTTAAAAATATCTCTAAGGTTATCGCACTCTATAAAGAGAGAAATCCACAATTAATTAAAAACTGTCGACCAATTTCTCTTATCCATATTTTCAAAAATAATAGAAAAAGTTCTGAGTAAACGAATATTAAACTTTTTTAGAATCCAACAATATTCTATCACTTAATCAACATGGCTTAAGAGAGAAAAATCCACAATATCTGCTTTATTAAGTATTTTATAAAGAACTAGATAAATATAATAAAGTTTTAGCTCTTTTTTATTGACTTGTCTAGAGCATTCAATTGTGTAGACCATAAAATTCTCTTGCATAAAATTAAAAAATATGGGACAAGAGAAAATTGTTATAACTTACTTAAAGATTATTTGAGCAACAGACAACAATTTGTTCAATATTTTGAGGAAAATTCAGACAAGCTAAAAGTAACAATAGGTGTCCCACGAGGAAGTATCCTTGATCCCCTGTTGTTTGTGTTATACTGTAATAATCTTGAAATTTAAACATCAGCATTTTACACTGCATTTACAGATGACATAACTTTATTATCTGTCCATAAAGATCAAACAGAAATGACTTTTTTTAACTAATAAAAATATTAAGGATATTCACAAGTACTTTCAGTTAAATAATCTCGTAATGAATCAAGAGAAAACGTAACGTTACAATTTTCTCCTCATCTCTTCAATTATATAAATAGCCCTTTAGTTACATTAAATAGGAAATCTATAGAACAAGTAAAAAAGTTTTAAATTAATGGGTATTCATATAGATTTGCAATTAACATGGAAAGATCATGTAGATTATGTATGCAAAAAATGTGTAAAAAATTGCTTTACCATCAAAAGATTATACGAAATTGCTAGCAAGGATAAAGCAAACATTTTTTACCATTCCAACTTTAATTCTGTAATGAGATATGGAATAGTTTGTTGGGGAAATTCATCTGCAACCAATAGAATATTTATATTACAAAGGAGAGCATTACGTTGTTTATTCGGTTTAAAATTTAAAGAATCATGTAGTCAGGGAAAAAATATTAACACTTTGATGTACATATTTATATTCTAGATAACTTAAAGTTTGTAAAAAAGACTCTTATTAAATATCATTTTCAAAATAAATTCCATGACTATTACTCAAGACATTGAAATAATTTACAATACGACATGCATAAACTGGAGCTAAACCGTGTGTCAACGTAATCACTAGACAAGCTAGAGTTCTCAAGATGTAATTCTTAAACTTGGCAGGGTAATATATACCAAAAGCGGCCAATTTTCATTATTTAACATTTTTCCATCACTCTCGATTTTCCTGGAAATGACCTGAACTTTGAAATTTAAAGTGGAACTCCCTGTATATTCTTACATTTTTGGAATCCTGAGGCGATTTTAAGTACGGTTGCATAGTTTTAAAAACATGTTTGAGACTACTTACTTTTTTAGGGCTATTTTTGCATCTAGAGTACAGTAAATGCACTCAAATCAATCAAATGGACCAAAACGATAAGAGAAAAATATAAAATGCTGTTTTGTTAACAAAATAAATGCTTTGAATCTAGTTTTATTCAATTTCCACGGCATACTTTCTGAGCTTATTATCTCGATATTTTAATTATAATCTACCAAATAACTTGCGTATTTGGGTTTATATCAAACCGATTTTCGATTTGAATACATCAGTGGATTTGTCGTGTAAATTTGTATTGAACTACTGGGTTTCTAATAGATATTGCCATTTGAAAAAGTTGACATAATTATAAATTAGTGATTTCGGTTAGTCGTAGCTACTAAACCAATTCGAAAAATGTCATGTTTCCATTTTTTCTTATCGTCTTGGTCCATTTGATTGATTTGAGTGCATTCACTGCACTCTGGATGCAAAAATAAAATTAGCCGTAAAAATCAAGGAGTTTCAACATTTTTTTTTAAACTATGCAGTCGTACTTAGAATTATCTCGGGAATCCAAAAATATAAGAATATACAGGGTGTTCCATTTAAAATTTTAAAGTTGGGGTCATCTTCGGGAAAACCGGAAGTGATGGAAAAGTATCAAATAATAAAAAATTGGCCGTTTTTGGTATATATTACTCCTGCCAAGTTTAAAACTTACATCTTGAAAACTCTGGAAACTATGGCTTGTCTAATGATTTCGTTGACACCCGGTATAAGGCAAATTTCTATTATATGGGGATATTCTGTGTAATAAACTACCAATTCATATTAAAAATGAAAGTTTAAACAAATGTATTTAATATGTGAAAAGTGTTTTACAGCAATATGCATTATTTTTATTCTGTGGATAGTTAGTTATCACACACTTTCGAATAATTTTAATATTTATGTTTGTTAAATTATGTTCTTTCAGCAAATATCTAATATTAATTATAATATTTAAAAACAAATACTAATTTGGCTGCCTTTTGGATATTTTGAATTTTCAATACAATAAAATAAATAGGGGTAATATGTTTGCTTATAGGTAGATAATCGGTGGATTAATATTATGTCACGGACGGGTGGTCCTACACCACCTTGTGACTTTATGTAGTTTATTTTACAATTATTGTATTTCTAACAACATTATATATTTACTACTTTTCGTAAATAAACTATATTATTATTATTATTATTATTATTATTATTTCACAAGATTTATGTTATGTTAATAATAATAATAATAAGGGGTGCAAAGGACCGGCAACCTCCACGCTGGTGCACCCTGGACAGGCAGAGGCAACTCTGCCTGACAAATGCCGGCCGGGGGTACCAAGGCCAACCACCTAGTACCCCTTTCCCTTTTGGTTCCATACAATTTTAGAAGAAGGGCCCCTCACGACTGACCCCAATCGGATGGGGGTCAGAGAGAAGTGGGAGGGGCCTCACCGGACCGTCTCAATGGTAACAACCGCAATGGACAAGGACGCTTTAAGTGGACGAGGGAACCTCGGGATGACTTGCTGACCTGCCGCGAGAGTAGCGAACCTGAGCGAAGGGGATACATGGCGCGATTGCATGCACTTTGGTGCGAAATGCATCCAGAGCATCGCGCCTTCTCTCAACAACATCTGAGAGATCAAGTATCCTTTCTGTTCAGGACAGGTTATATAAGGGCACCCCGTCAGCCGGAAGAACTGCCAGCCGCAGTCCCACCGCGGCAATTATTAGCTGATGGGGAACATCCTTTAGAGTTCACCGATGTAGACTTAAGGACGAGGGTTAGCCTTAACACCAGGGCTAATCTAAAGCCACAAGACCTGGCTAGAATGGACGAGGTCATCGATGAGGAAATTCCGGAAGATGCAGACATCTGGAAAATCAACAGTGCCGTGTACAACGACGCGAAGCAACTCGTCCCCCGTGAGAGATCAACCAATCACGGGGTCGAGAAAGCCAAGCGGCGTGTACAGAAAATCGAGGGCAAGATACAGTCGGCCAGACAACGCGCTTCTCGGATCCAGAGTGTGGTGGAATATAAGACGACTGGTAGAGTTTTTCCTCCCAGAATCCGGCGCATAGCAGCCGGATTAAGACGACAACACCATACTCTAAATCTGACAGTGATGCTTACCATCAAGCAGCACTGTCTAGATAGGATCCGAGCGCTCATGGCGATAAAGAAAACATTGAAGAGGCGGGTGAGGAGTATGGAACAAAACAATTTGTTCCGTACGAATCCTTCCCGCCTCTTTCAAGAGCCACAGCGTGTTGTAGATAATCCGCCGACTGCAGAAGATGTCGAAATCTTCTGGAAGGGAACCTACGAAACGACGCGTCCATTCAATAGCGACACTCCAGCAATAGCACACTTCGAGGTTCTGTGCCACAGACATCTTGAAGAGCCAGTAGAAGTGTGCCCGGCAATCAGTACGGAGGAAGTCCAACAAGCACTTGTTGGGACCAAGAACTTCGCTGCCCCGGGCCCAGACGGCATTAACAACTGGTGGTGGAAGAAATTTCCTTCCACTCACCGCCGTCTGACGCTAGTTTTCAACTCATGGTTGAACGAGGGGCAGCAGATTTCGGACTGGTTTGTCGAGGGACGTACTGTGCTTATCCCCAAAAAGGGGGATCTTTCCGACCCGAGGAATTATAGGCCGATCACTTGCCTCAACTCCTGCTACAAGATATTTACACGTATCTTGTATGCTAGGACACTGAGGTCTGTGGCATTTAGGAGAGGAGTTTTCCAGGGTGACTCCCTGAGTCCTCTCCTCTTCTGCATCTCACTGCTGCCGTTGTCTGTTGGGCTCCGCCAAACCCACGGATATCAATGTAGGCCACCCAGCGAACGGAGGCATAAGGTTACCCATCTATTTTATATGGATGACCTTAAACTTTATGCCTCCGGAGAGCGTGAACTACAAAACGCTCTTAGGGTGGTCGAAGAATGTACGCGAGCAATTGGTATGGAGTTCGGGTTGGACAAATGTGCAGTCGTCCACCTCAAGAGAGGACGATGCGGGGAATTCCCTGAAGATGCGCAGCTCGCAGACGGAAGTATCCTAAGACATCTGGATGCCGGAGAGACCTATACATACCTGGGTGTGCAACAAAGGCACATCCAAGATGTAACACAAATAAAGGATTCTCTCCGCGGCAAATACAGACACCGCTTCCGAAAGATTTGGTCTTCCGAACTTTCGGGGAAGAACAAGGTGTCTGCAACTAATATGCTTGCCGTTCCGATTCTGCTCTACTCCTTTGGAGCAGTAAAGTGGAGGATAGATGAGCTGCGCCAATTAGACAGAGATACCCGCAAAATGATGAATATTCACAGAAGTATTCATCCTAGATCGACTGTTCCTCGTGTGTACCTCCCACGTCAAAGGGGGGGCCGAGGACTCTTGAGCCTGGAGTGTACGCACGGCAGAGTAGTACTGAGTATGGCATGTAACATACTCAGGAGCTCAGAACCCCTCTTACGGTTCGTAAAACATCACGAAACTGTAGGAGTGGGAGCAGGATTGTTCAAGGCAGCAAAAAGAGCCGCAGATGAACTCGGTCTCGCATTTGACATCAGGCGAGGAGGCCGGCGAGGTGCTGATGTTGAGTCAGTCACCGAACTTCAGCCAAATCGTCTGAAAGCCCGAATTAGAGCTGCCGAACAGGAAAATCTGTTTCGGCAGCATGTCGATAAACCCCAGCATGGTGTCTTCTATAAGAACATAGAAACATTGGGTTTATCGACCAGGCTGACCTTCGCCTTTCTAAGGTCAGCAGGGCTTAAGTCGGAGACCGAGGGATTCATTATGGCCTGCCAAGATGGTGTTACCAACACCTTGGTCTACCGTAGCCGCGTGTGACGTGTAGAGGTTCCTGATATTAACTGCAGGACCTGCCATATGGCGCCGGAATAGCTCATGCACCTACTATCTGCATGTCCCGTATATGCGATTTCGGACTACATCCACTGGCATAACGCGGCGTTACGAGTGCTATACTACCATCTAAGGCACTGGTACGGGGTAGACCAGACACCAGTGCTGCCTTACGTCCCCGGAGATATTGAGTCCGTTGTCGAGAACGAGAAATGCCGGATTTACTGGAACTACTCGTTCCCGACTGTCAGGTTAATCCAAGCCAACAAGCCTGACATAGTCCTCCTCGACCATCAACTCAAGGTGATGTATGTCATCGAGTTCTCGGCACCTGCGGAGAAAAACATCACCTTGAAAGAGGAGGAGAAACGGACCAAATATCGCGATCTCCGGTGTGAGCTCCAAGTGCTGTACCCAGGCTACTCGGTGAAAATGGTCGTCCTTATAATCGGTGTACTCGGAGGGAAAAAAGCCTACGCTGCTCTCGGATCTGAAGATCATACCGGTCTGCCAAAAATCAGCCGAGTGGCTGGTAGGCCAAATACAGAAGGCGGTCATTCCGGGTTCTCTCCGTCTGCTTAGGGCACACGATTCTGGTATCTATAGTCACTAACCCTGCGGGATGTGGGGAGTGGCTGTAGTTGATGCGCCGGCGCGACTCCCGTGAGGCGTTGGAGGCCACGGGAGGACTGACCGGCATCGGGAAACCGAAAAATAATAATAATAATAATAATAAACTTGGGGTGCAAAGAACCGGCAACCTCCGCGCAGTGCACCCTGGACAGGCAGAGGCATCTCTGCCTGACAATTGCCGGCCGGTGGTACCAGGGCTAACAACCCCCGATACTCTATAACTCGGGTTCCTTATAACCTCAGAAGGGCACCTCACAATCTACCCCAAGCGGATCGGGGTCAGAGACAAGTAGGAGGGGTCTCACCGGATGGTCTCAACGTTGACAACCCAGGCATTGAACACGGACGAGAGAACTATGGCATGACTTGCTGACTTGCCTCGAGAATAGCGAACCTAAGCGAAGCGGATACATGACGCGATTGCATGCACTTTGGTGCGAAAAGTATCCAGAGCATAGCGCCTTCTCAAAACAACACCTGAGGGATCAAGTATCGTTCTTGAGCAGGATAGGTTACGTAAGGGCACCCCGTCAGCTGGAAGAAATGTCAACGGCAGTTCTACTGCGGCAATTAACTGTTGATGTAAAACATCCTCTAGACTTCACCGATGTAGACTTATAAGAACGAGGGTTGGCCTATACACCAGGACTAACCTAAAGCCACAAGACCTGGCTAGAATAGACGCAGCCATCGATGAGGAACTTCCAGAAGATGCAGACATCTGGCAAATCAACTGTGCCGTGTACAACGCCGCGAGGCAACTCGTCCCCCGTGAGAGGTCAACTAATCATGTGGTCGAGAAAGCCAAGCGGCGTATACAAAAATCGAGGGCAAGATACAGTCGGACAGACAGCACGCTTCTTGAATCCAGAGTGTAGTAAAATATACGACGAGTGGTAGAGCATTTACTCCTAGAATCCGGCGCATAGCAGCCAGATTAAGACGTCAACACCATACTCTAAAGCTGACAGTGATGCTTACCATCAAGCAGCACTGTCTAGATATGATCCGAGCGCTCATGGCTATAAAGAAAACATTGAAGAGGCGAGTGAGGAGTATGAAGCAAAATAATTTGTTCCGTACGAATCCTTCCCGCCTCTTTCAACAGCCAGAACGTGTTGTAGATAATCTGCCGACTGTAGAAAATTGTCGAAACCTTCTAGAAAGGAATCTACGAAACGACGCGTCAATTCAATAGCGAAACTCCATCCATTGTACACTTCGAGGCTCTGTGTCACAGACATCTTGAAGAGCCAGAAGAAGTGTGCCCGGCAATCAGTACGGAGGAAGTCCAACAAGCACTTGTTGGTACCAAGAACTTCGCTTCCCCGGTCCCAGATGGCATTAACAACTGGTGGAGGAAATTTTCTTGTAATAGTAAATTCATTTTAAAAGTATAAATTTTTCACTTTTGCATTAACACAGATTTGATGTCCTTTCTGGAACGATAATTAATTAATCTAAAAGCGGTTGTGAACCATATTAATTACCACCAACTGATCTAAAGCCCTTAAAACAGTCTTTCGTTGGCCGTTCATAGGTAAATAGATCTCCACGGGCCTAAGAAGTCCTAAGATAGACACTAAGAAATTTCTTCACGCGCGAGGCTGGGTTATTTTTGAAATATGAAGGCGGCGTTCACCACCTATAAAATATTTCTACAACATCCACCACAGAAAACCAGAAGCACTTCTCGACAGCTTTTATCATTCGTGGATTTTGGCTTGAGGAGTCTTTCGTCATCAGGTTTTATTGTAAAACTCTACGTTGTTTTTTATTTATTAAACTTAGAATACCCCAAGCAGTCTCCTACGTACGTAGGCTGTCTAGTAACAAAAAATTTGAAATCAAACGTTATTGCAAAAGAACATCATCGACTGAGATCTCCGAGAACAGGTAAGTAAGTGACTTGCATACTCCGAGACTTAGAATCGTTTTCAAAATTATTATTTGCGAGGTATCGAGAAAAGTTCTCGAACCTCATTTTACATTAAAAAATTTACTTGCTTTTAAAATGGAAGCTCAACTCGACTTAAAATTAATTTCTCTGACAAAATTTGGTTAGTTCTAAGTTTCCCGGATTAATTTTAAATTTTTTTATAACTTTCGACTTGGTCGTGAAAATAATTTTTCAATTTTTTTTTTAATCACACTAAGCATAAAAAGATACACTGCTCAAACAATTTGTTTTTTCGAATTCGACTCTTTGGTTTTACAAATCAATCATTATTAAGAAAAGTTGTGAAGTCTTGCGCGAACTTTTTAGTAGGCTATTAGTATCCGAGTGTGGGGTAATTCGCCTCCAGTCTGCTGGATTTCAACGTTAATTCTTTGATTCTTTATCTGCCTCAATTCAGTCATTTTATTCACAACCTTCTTATAATATTTTGGAACCTTCTGTAAAAATTATTTTTTTGGCCTTCAGCGACTTTGAAAAAATAAATTTCATAATTCAAAAAGCACTTGCAGGGAAGCAAAAAGCCATTCAATTTTATTTTTGCATCAAAGCTGATTGAAAAAATGTTTTCAGCATTTTCTAAAATCATTTTCAGGCTAGAAAAAAGCCAACTTGTTAGGGACTCCTGTGCAAATTTTTTCTTGCCCTAATCAAATAAAGAAAAAGCATACGCCGCTTGATTAAATCCTTCAGCCACAAAATCCGAGGTAGAAACAGGTCTCTCAAGCTAGGACCGCCGAAGTGGAGTTGCTGAAGTCTAGCTCAGCTTTGCCAGCATAGCCAAAGGCACACAGAAATATTCAACGAGAATAAGAACAGGCTACTTTCCCTCTCCGTATAATAAAAATAGACCTTGAGAAAACTCCATTTCTCCGATCAAATACCAAGGCAATAAAATTAAGATTATTTTTCGTAGCAATAAGTGGCGCACAACTTAAGAAAATAATAGTAACCCAGCTAGAGAGAAATAAAAACACAAGTCTTTAAAACCACAAACCAAAATACCTTGTTGTATTTGTGACAAAGTTTCAAGTTTCAAGTTTTAAATTATAAGTTATGTTACAGGTTATGTCATGTTATAAGTTATGTTATAAGTTAAAGTTATAAGTTATAAGTTATAAGTTATAAGTTATAAGTTATAAGTTATAAGTCATAAGTTATAAGTTATAAGTTGTAAGTTAAAGTTATAAGTTAACATATAAGTTAAAGTTATAAGTTAAAGTTATAACTTAAAGTTATAAGTTATAAGTTATAAGTTATAAGTTATAAGTTATAAGTTAAAGTTATGGTATAAGTTATGTTATAAGTTATAAGTTATAAGTTATAAGTTAAAGTTATAAGTTATAAGTTATAAGTTATTGTTATAAGTTATAAGTTATGAAGTTATGTTAAAGTTATAAGTTATAAGTTTAAGTTATAAGTTATAAGTTAAAGTTATAAGTTAAAGTTATAAGTTAAAGTTATAAGTTAAAGTTATAAGTTAAAGTTATAAGTTATGTTAAAGTTATAATTAAGTTATTAGTTATAGTTATAGTTAGTTATAGTTATAAGTTATAAGTTATAAGTTATAAGTTATAAGTTATAAGTTATAAGTTATAAGTTATAAGTTATAAGTTATAAGTTATAAGTTATAAGTTATAAGTTATAAGTTATAAGTTATAAGTTATAAGTTATAAGTTATAAGTTATAAGTTATAAGTTATAAGTTATAAGTTATAAGTTATAAGTTATAAGTTATAAGTTATAAGTTATAAGTTATAAGTTATAAGTTATAAGTTATAAGTTATAAGTTATAAGTTATAAGTTATAAGTTATGTATAAGTTATAAGTTATAAGTTATAAGTTATAAGTTATAAGTTATAAGTTATAAGTTATAAGTTATAAGTTATAAGTTATAAGTTATAAGGTATAAGTTATAAGTTATAAGCTATTAGTTTTAAAGTATATAAGTTATGGTTTATCTTATAAGTTACAAGTTATGTTATAATGTCCTTATAACTATGTTATAATATAGCAATAACAATATTTATTACAAGTATTTTTCACAAGTTGTTTATTTTTAAGTTATGGCAGAGTAAAATATATCCAACAGTTTTTGCATTCTGCATTTCAAGCGTGCCTCGACATGTTCGCGCGTGCTCTACAGATAGAAATCTATACATGTAGATTTGTAAATTATAATTAAATTATGTGAGCAAGTCAAGATAATTTCTGAGAAAGTAAATATATAAAAACATTCCAGTGGTCACGCAGTTATTTTTATACTTTTAATAAAAAAAAATCATTTTAAACTGGGAGAAAAAACAATAAATAGCTTATCGTTTTCACATTTAAAATGAAGTACGGAGAAAATAGTCGTTTCATTTGCAATAATTCTTAAAAAAAATCTAAAAACTTTTTTTATGTTTTTTTATGATCATTTGTATCGAATTATTGAAAAAATAAAAAGAATGTGATTTTTTCTAAATCAATGATATATTTTTTTAAAAAAATCGTAATACATTCGACCTCAAGAAAATTAAAATATTATTCAAAATTACCACTTGTGTTATTTCTTATCAGTTTATTGGACTAACATGACATAAAATCAAATAATTATTTTTAGAAAAAATAATAAAATAATTATTGGGATTACAGTACTGTAACTGGAGGAAATCATTTCTTAAATGTAAAAAAAAATCTTTTAAAGATCTTTTAATCTCAATATTTTTTTGCTTTTAATACTAAGAATATTATTGTTTAATCCAATGTCATCTTGCATCAAAATGAACTAGTTGCTTTAATAGTGTCTGCGAAAGATGTACTTGAAGTGTCGTATTTGATTTATTATCTATCAAAAGCTTTTATACTAGCGCATTCGGATAAAAATGCCATTATAAACTGTAATAAATTATAGGTATTTATTATTGTTATCATATTAGGTTTGAAAGGATCCTCATGTAATACCCAATAATTATTTTATTATTTTTTTTGGAAATGCATAAATACAAAGCAAATGAAATGTCAGATTTTTCAAATACTTTATATTTCTTGTATAAATTTAAATATAAAATAGCTCAGAAAAAATATATGCAAACACATTTGTCTATCGTCTCTTTATATCTGTATTGTTTTTATATTATTTCATAAATATTAATATCAATAAAAAAGAGAAAATGTTAAATACATGTTCTGAACTGTCATTTGACCCGATGGAAAGTATATTGTACGGATGGATATCAGCTCGAGCTTTTTATATGCATGAGAGGATTCATTCCGGAACACGCAATAAACAGCCAATAAAGTCACCCATACTGCTACCCCGGATTTGTTTCCGATTCGAAGACTTTCATATGCACGGACCAAGAACATCCGGAATGAATGCTCTTAGAAAATTAAATTCACCCTCTCATGTTCGCTCTTTGTGACAATATTATAACTCTTTTTCTGTTCTGAATATGTTGAAAGAAGTAGAGCACATGTATTTTATTATTGGTATGTTGTTTTCGTTTGCAAAGTTAACTAAAAAACTTTCAAAATTAATGATAACATATATCTCTCATCACTAATCATCATTACAGAGGTTTTAATTTTCAGTAAAAAAAATATATTAAAAAAAACCTATTTACAGTAAAAAAATTTTTAGACCAATATCTCATCTCGGTTAATTTTCATTATAGAAAATATAGAAAGAAAGTGATCTAGATCGGTTCAGAATCAAAAAAGTAAATTAGTATTTTCGAAATAACTTTAAAGGGGAGGTAAAAAATTTTCCACAAAATATTTTTGGAATTGACTATCCCTTTTAGGGTATGCATGGATCTCATTACATTTATTTTGCAACCCGATTTAAATATCGAAAAAATCCCTGTAAGCGCTGCCAAATGTAATGTGATGTCTTTTTCATGCAAAACAAATCCATTTACTTTCAATTGAAGCTTTGATATATCGTAGACTACAAAAGTTTTATTTTATAAACCATAGTGAAAATACACGCGAACGTTTCTCATAGGAGCTGAGATATTTAGCATTTTGTATTGAAAATGAGAGACAATTAAAGAATAGAGCTCGGAATTTAAGTATTAATGACGTCAGCGCGTAAATATGTTCATGCATGACACAGTATATACCTTATCTTGTAATTTTTTAGCGAATTCCGTAATATCTAAAGATAATAATGTCACTTTATTATAAACACTCACTCGAAGAGGACTGGAGGTATTCTACCTGTAAACAAAAATTTAGGAACCAAAGGATATTAGGACGAGGTTGAAACCTCTGCCACTTAATAAGCCCTTAACAAGGATCCAATCGAATGTCTTTAGTGGTGTAACCAGCAATTAAAGAGCCTGTGACAAGCCAACAAAAATCTTTTCGATCTTTTAAAGACTTTGTTCAACACTTTTTGTTTAAATGAATTGAGACTTTTGCACATGATAGTAGGCTGTCAAAGTCGGCGGTGAGTTTGAGGGGGTATTCTTTCATTTATTTTTTCGATATTTACATCTCTTCACGAGTTATAAGGATTTTTGACGTTGTCAAATTATACTTCACATATTTAACGTCTATTCGATTTTTAAAGATTTTTTTTCAATACTTCTTTGTTTTTCGTTCAAAGGGACTAAGACTTTTGCATATGACAGTAGACTGCCGAAGTCGATAGTGTGTTTAAGGAGGTGTTCTTCCATTTATTTGTTCGATATCTACATCCCCTCACGAGTTATAAGGACTTTTTGATTTTGTCAGTTTGTACTTCTCATATTTAAGGTTTATTCGAGTTTTTAAAGAATTTTTTTCAAAACTTTTTTATTTTTTCATCGAAAGGGAATGAAACTTTTGCACAGGAGAGTAGCCTGCCAAAGTCGATAGTAGCTTTGAGGTGGTGTTTTTTTCATTACTTTTTTCGGAAATCTACATCTCACGCATATTTAACATCTATCCGACCTTTAAAGATTTTTTCAAAGATTTTTTTATTTTTGAATTTATCGGGCATCGGCCTGTGGGGTGGCAGATGACTTTTTAAATGGAAAAAGAAGTATACTTTTCTATACAAGACAAATATAGAGTTCTTTGAAAAAGTTCACATATTTTAAGTATGCACTAATTACATCTGTCGACGTTGAACGCTCCTTACAATACAAAATAAATAGTTTTGTAATGAGAGTGCCGAAGATTAATTGAGGAACATTGACAATATTTATTAGTAATATACTTTTACTCTTGTAATTGCTAGTTAAAAATACATATGTGTGTTAGTCTTACATTCATCAATACACTCTAATGACTTTACAGTCTTAGATGTCTCAGCCGTTCACGAATTATAAAGAAAAACATTGTCCGATTTCGCTCAATTTTTTTAATACCTCTCGTTAAAAATCTTCTGATTTCACTTTTTTGCGATGCCTTATGTTTTTAGACATTTGTATGAGTAACCTTTGTGAGCAAAAGCCAAGCCGATATCTCATTGGGTCTAAGATATATTGAGGAATCCGTGAAAACACATTTTATCTCTTTTTACCTCCCTTAGGGGTTGTAGATAATTAAACAGTTTTATGAATATTTAAAGACTTTAAGAGATGCATTTTTAATAAAGAGTAACTTTTTTCCGTAATTCACTAAAGGTAGAAATGTTTACATCACCTGTGGTGAACCTGTATATAAACTTAAATCTGCATAGTTTTTTAAGGGTTTGAAAAGAAGCAGACTTTATTATACAGATTGGCTATTCTTCGTAAACTATTAAATAAAGAAGTTTTTTCCTCTTGGCAACCTCATCCGTGGACACACTGTAAGTACGTTTTTTATTTTTTAAGTTTTTTAAAAAACAACGACAAATTTAAAATTACTCATAATATTTATTATTGTAAAACGTACCTGCTATTACCATTCTATTTTATTATTGTATATTTTAAGGAATCATATTTTCCAAAATTCGACCTCAAAATAAGACATTAGATTCATACAAAATCAGTAGATTTTAAAAACTTGTACAAAAATAAACATGTAAATACTGTGCTTTAGTTACCTTTTAAATTATATAAAAGCACATAAAGTTCTAAGAGAAAGAAAATAAATGTCTTTTCACAAAACCAATAAAACAGTATTTTGATAAGTAGTATGACATATCCAAAACTTAGCTGAAATATTTATCAATAGTTGCTGTTGACAGTTTGAAGGCAGAGCAGGCTCTAAATATTTTAAGGTTCCATTATTTTAAATATAGACCAGTTCTGTGAAAGAATGAAACTAACAACATTAATTCTCTTGGAATAAGATGATACATATATATACGTATTGCACAGGTGTAACAAAATACACCATATTACAATATCTGTGAAATATTGTAATGAATAACGTATTTTTTCTTTGCTGAAATAAATCGAAAATAGTGGGAGATGGTATTGAACAAAATGTTTCAGTTAGTTGCGGCGTGATTGCTGATTTGCCGATATGTATTTAGTTTATTGTTTGAAAACGACTTCGATATGAGAGTGCAAATGTCGCTTCCATAACGCGATAAGACAACTTGTGTTATTCATTGTTATTGACTGAAAATGTAATGGTTCCCACAAAATAAATAATTGTTAACTATATTTAAGAAGGTGACAACAACTTTTTAACTTGGTAAACAAAGTTTGTATGTGTAAACAAAAGCATAATGCACAATATTTTTAAAGATGATACAGGCTACACTCTCTGATTCACCGTGCGCTTATAGAACCACATTATGGGGGTGTGAAACGTGTGTCAGTCACGTGCTGCCACAATAAATATTGTTCGTTTGTTTTGAATTTGTAACGTGTAAGTTCCACCGATCCAAACATGTGACATGTGGATAAAAAGGATCAATTTTAGGAAATAGAAGTAGTAAGTATTTTGTGTGCAAGCTTATATTAAATATGGATTTAAAAATACCGTAGTAACCATCAAATAATTCAGTAAAAGCTTCTGAAGACTAAAGTGTGTAAATATATTAAAACAGTGTTTTTAGTACATACTCGGAAATTATGTGCTCGGTCCCGGCACGCGCGTTTTTAAAAATAAACCCATAAATGAAAATTTACAAAGAGAACTTTTATTTACAGAAATATGTATATCGATATTTAAGTAAAATTACATAAAATATCTCGTATTACCGCACGAAGAAAGATTATTAAGTGAAGAGTAACATTTCATTCCTACGGCTATTGTTGCTGATACAGGTTTCATTGAATACCATCTTATCTCTTTCCGTAGATCATGTAACTCAGAACAATTCATAAAAAATACATGTTTAGTGCAAACAAATATTTTTAATAACTCATGCATATGGTAAAGAAAATTAAGTAAATAAGACGTGTGTAACAACTAAATTTAAAAAAGAGCGCTTGTCAAAGAAGTCTAGAATACCTTGACATAACATTGTATAATGTAATACCAGATTTTATAAAGAAACTATCTAAATATAAATTTAAAATTTAGTGTTCTTTTCACTCGAAGTGGAACACCTTAAAATTAAGTTAAGTTCAAAGGCATGTGAATTTCGATATTACCCAATAGATTTCTTTTTCCTTAATACAATAGACAGAGTATTTATGAGACTTCCAAATGGAATATAATCTATATTCACCTTTCTCCATTATCCGCTTCCATTCATTACCTCACGTTCTTGGCACCATTTAAGTCTTATCTCCAAGTCAATGACAAAATAAAGGAGGGGAGTTGCTACTATCGAAAATTAAAGAAAAACCGTTTACGAGATTTTCACCTAAATTATTTTTTTTCACATATTACTGGATGTTACATATCCAATATCACAGTATACAAATTATCAAAAAGGTGTTTCAATGATGAAAAAATATATTCGAAGTAATTTTGTGAAAAAAAGCCAAACAATTTTTGATGAAAATAATGACAGACATAAACACTCAAAAATAAGTCTTTATTTTTTTTTTTAGAAAACATTTATTATACGTATTCCTTCATACCTGTGCCATATTGGTCACTTAAATTTTGTAGAAATATTTTCTTATTATTCTGCCTTACACCTACAAGGTCGCTGTTTGTTTATTTTAAACATTTTGTAAATATTCAGTAATGAATCATTTTGCTTGTACACTTTCTGAAAAAAAAAAATCAATTTAATGTCGAATACATTTTAATTTGAATTATTCCGTTAGTATTACTGCAATAACAATTTTATCAATTTACGAAACACTGCACAATTATAAATTCTGAAAAATCGCATAGTTTTAGTTATAAATTAGAAAGCGATTTATTTCAACGTAGCAAATTCAACTTGAGGCTTCGAATACTGTATTGTTGAAAATAACAACACTATTCACAACAAGCAAAAATATACACTTATGAAAGTTCTAACTTATGGTACATAAAAATCTTTGAAGATTTCTTTATTATTTAGAGGACAATGTAATAAATTGACATTTACCGTTAAATATATGGGCGTCGTCAAAGAAAGAAGTGTTGCCCCCCCCATATTTTGGTAAATAATGAATATGTTTCATTAATGTATGGATACATAGGTTTTATAATGAAAAGCATTTAAAAAAATAGCTTAATTATCATTCACAAATAAATGTTTTCTATAATTATTTTATTGCGTCCTGTAACGTTTCGTCTCACTTTCTTTAGGTACTAAGCCATTGTTCTATAATATTTAAAAAAAATTATTAAATAAACCTCTGCACCAAAAGGATCAGTCAGGGGTTTGTTTTTGATAAAAAAAATTTTGCCTATCCAAAAATGTCTCAAATCTTAAAAATATTGATCTGAAAATGAAATTTAATGGTCGGTTTTTACACCTCCCATTAAATCTATTTGACAAATATGTTTCACTATTATAAACAATTATTGATATTGATACAATGTATCGAAGATAACTGTTTACCAAATAAATTTAACAGGAGATGGACAGAAGATGGCACATGGTTCCCTTGGATACAATGAGGACTATTTCGCTTGAATTCTTGAATTCACCACGAGAGATACTAGTGTAGGGTAAGGTAAATTTCACTGAACGTTAATGTTTATTATGGCTTTTTGACGCGTGTTTTTAGTGATTTTTATAAAAATTAGTTGAAAAACGTTTAACACAATGATGATAGAAGAGGAACGTAACAAATTTACTTGCTCAGTAGGGAAATTATTGTACCTATCAGAGGTGTCATATGTCATTAAAGTTAGGTTATATCAAGCATGAGTATGATGAAAACAACGATTGTGCATGATTATTAATTACTATTTTCTGTAGTAGGCTCCTATGGTAACACATAAGCGTCAGGATTAAAATGTCATAAACACACGAATGTTTCGAAGGAGTAAAGTCATCCCTGCGAATCACTACCAACCACTGTTTTAGGTGAGTTTTGTCTCTCGGAAACATATGTCCGCCTTTTATTTCCGAACAAAATGGAACTGCACAACACTGAAGCAAGTTTTTTTATTTACTGGTGTACGAAATGCTTATAATAAAACCCTATAAATTTTGATCCGCGCCTAACAATTACTTTTGACATCTACTTTACTCGTCAGTGGCGCCAACTGGTGAGGCTAAAAATGGTAGCCCTCATTGATCAATAATTGTTCCCATGTAACTTATTTATCAAATAAATTTAATGGGAGATGGAAACAATGGCCCTAAGTATCAAATATTTCACATAATTAAAAGTTGACGTTTCGGAATACTTTCTGATTCTATTCTCAAAACTAGAGTAAAATTTCTTTCATAAAAAAATTGTCATTTTAGCAATGGCCACCATAACAATTTTCTGTTTATATATTTCCATAAACACGTGAGATATTATGTTATATTAATATTGTGTCTACTTACTTCGTCTCTCTAAGGATTGACAACCGAAACATCAACTTTTAGTTATCTAAATTATTTTAAATTTATATTTAATTTTCAGATTAATATTTTTTAGGTGTGGGATATTTTTGGATAAGCAAAAAACCTTTTTATCAAAAACCAGCCTCTGTCTGACAATTTACTTTTAAATATTAAAGGACAGTGGCTTAAAAACCAAGAAGGTGAGAAAAATTCATAAATACTGTCTGGTCGCGGAAAAAATGTGATTTCTGCATTCCATTCCCAATTAAGTGTAAACGAAGTAAGTGAATTAGTGCATGACAAATTTTTGTGATCGTTTGCATCCGCACCTACTCATTGGGAGAGATATGATATTCCTAGTATAAGGTTTCGCAGAAAGCTGGCGAATTATCTCTCCCTTGCCGTGCGGGCCTTCCTCGTCGGCTGGACAGTAAATTATATTGCAATCTTTCAATCAACCATATGCAAAGTACCTACAAGAAAATTTCCCATTTTAGTAACAATTCGATACATTTGATTTTTTTTCAAAGATCGCCGCAAGCTATTCGCGAAAATCAAATAAATGAATAATACAGGATAGGTAGGTATACAATAATGGACAGATAACTACATATCTCTACAAAAATTTCACAATATTTTCAACTATTGTTTTATAGAGGAATTTAAAATATCGCTTTATGCAATGAAGCATGTAATTTAAGGACAAAAAACATTATTTTTTTATTTACAATAATTCTCTAATTAATGTTATTATAAATTTGTGTCTTAAGGTCAGAAGATGATCAGGAATAAAAAAATAAATTGGTTATTAAATAACCAATTTATTTTGAATGCCCTAGATGCAAAACTCGCTTATTGCATTAAATGGTAATTTGTAAAAAGTACAAAAAACATATTTGGATTGTAATTTGTAACCAACCATTTGGATATTTTTATAATCACTGTATTAAATTTATCTTTCTATGTTCTCCAAAATTTTAAAATAGTTAGGAATTTTGTGCAATTTGAATGAGAAAGAATGCCTTTGGTGAGTTTTGCACCAAACGTTTTCAAAAAAGAGAGCTTTGCATAATTTTTGTCGACATTTTAAGTGATATTATTATTTTAAGCGTAAAAAATAATACATATTTTATAAGTTTATTCACTATACAGGGAAACCAATTTTGCACAGCCTGAAGTCACTGCATCTAACCTCAATAACATTTTGATTACTGGAGGTACCTTTATTATTATTAGAGTTGATAAGATGTTCACAAAGAAAATGTAAGTCAGAATTGTTTTCCCAGGTATCACCGTAATATTTTTTACGAGGAAAAAATATTGTAGATGCATCGCCCTTTATTTTATAGCCGATAGCTCGAATTTTTTCCTATACATATTTGTAGGAGAAGGTTGTATTGCTGTATTGATGAACTAACACATGTCACCGGCGGCCATTAATATTTCAACGGTTATTTCCATTTTAATTACTATTAATAACTTATTAATAAATTTTAATAAATAATAAGAACAAAATAAAATGTTTATCAAACCGTTTTGTTTGGTACTGCACACTACAAACAACTAATTCGCACAACAAAACAAATGGCGGAAAAACATACCATTAATAATTACGTCGCTTGCTATTGGATCGCGCTAACCATTTGTATAATAATGGTTGGCTGTGTTGTGAAAAGCAAGTTTTTCATCCTGCTTTGCTAAGCAAAACGCGAGTTTTTCATTGAGTCATGGTTTTTGTCACTGATTTTCTGTGTTATTAAGCGGTTTTTGTACCGAAATGTTCACCTATATTGTAGATATTAACCAGACAAACACAATGGTGTAAATAATTGATACATTAAATTTTTATCGATTAACGAGTTTTGCATTTGCCAAGGGATTTGGCGTTAGTTGCTAATAAATTCGAAACCTTATAAGAACTAAAATTTTATTAATTAATAATTATTAATCAGCTTTACATATTTTGAAAATTATTGTTAACATTTTTTAATTTGTAGATAATATTAATTAGAAAATTATTGTAACTAAAAAAAAATTGTGCTTAAAGCGATATTTTATACTGCTCTACAAAACAATGGTTGATAATATTGTTGAATTATTTTTATAGAAGTATGTAGTTACCTTCCATTATTGCAATATTAAAATACAAATAACTCCAAAACGATGGCTCCTATCAAAATTTAGTTTGAACACCTTTTTTTATGCAGTTGTTAACACTCATGCCTTAATCGGTTTTAAAAGTTTAAAAAAATAAGACAAAACAGTTATAGCTAAAATTCGCCCTCACGTTTCGAATTTATTGGCAAATAACTATCTTGTACTTACCCCCCTTTATATGGTTGTAGCTCCCTTATGAACTGATTTAAAGCAAATCTTTATATACAAAAGTCTTATTTTATACTTATTTTTTCAAGTTCTAGTACCCCCTCGAAGGAAAGTACTTAATTATGAGACACCCTGTATAACCATATCTAGTACCTACTACAAATCTATTCTCGTGGGCTTACAAGCAAAATGCACTAAGTCAAAGTATCGTTAAAATAGGGTTAGTAGTGCATTATATCTCAAATGTGATTTTTTACATACTGGAAGAAAGCACTAAGTTATATTTGTCATAGCGCACCCATTTCAACAAATATCAAAAAGCATTAATTTACTATAGCTGTATTTATCTACTAGCAAAATACATTAAGTCCTTTAATGCCTTTTCCTTGCTTTAGATTTACTGAAATATATAAAATAAAACTGCATTAAGTCACTTAATGCCTTTTGCCTGTATGGAGACCTTCAAAATATAAAACTTATCGTTACACTAAGTCACTTAATGTCATTTACCTGTTCAATGTATTTGCAAACCGAGTACAGTGATTTCACTATACGTTTTTAGTGCGTTTTTACAGTTCTGAGAATGTTAATTCAGCGAATTGTTTTCCACGGAATGACTAAATGCAATTGGGTTTATTCTTTAGTTTATCTTGTCATTAATCTTTAAAATAGCTGCGTTGAAGTGAGTGTTGTTAAAAATCGATTTAATTATATAATTAAAAGTGAACTAAAATGAATGGCAGAAGTGCTAAAATATTAGCGCTTTTAAAGAATATTGTAGAAAAGACATCAGGTGAATAATTTTAGCTGCAACCGAATTTGTCAATTAAGGTTAGGTTTGACATTATTTTATTTCAAAACTTGTAATAATGTGAGTAATGATTTTAGAAATATTTTAAAACTGTACAATAACAATAATTATCCTAATTATATCAATATACAACTATTACAATTATTATAAACTTATCTAGACCCCGCGAATTTCGATTCTATGACGTGATTAACAGGGTGGTACAGGGTAGATTTTTATAGATTTTCCTTCATAAAATTTTATAATTTGTAATGGATCATTACAAATGATAAATTATCAAATTCTATGATACAAAATCTGTATATTCCCCAGTACACATCCGTTAATTATGTCATGACATCTAAATCTGTGGATGTTTCACCAGTTCATTGATCTTTGTCTTTAATTGCAGAGAACCATCATAACGATTCCTCTCCAGTAAGATTAACTTGTAGTATTTCTGAGGCACAAATTTCCGAAAACGTGAAATTACCTACCAATTCTAATAATAATGAAGAACCAACATATTTAGATATCAATTTTCAAAACATTATTCAAGTCACCGAACCGCAACTTCCAAATGAAGAATTTAAAGATGCGCCCATAATTTCTAGTAAATGTGACGTTGTAGAGCTGCATCCAATAGTATTATTCAATAGTGAGATTCCTACAAGTTTAACTGTTCCTATTGTAGAAATGCATCTTCCAAATAAAGAATTTAAATATTCGTCTGCAATTTCTAGTAAATGTGATGTAGCAGAACTACATCCAGTGGAATCATTCAATAGTGAGTACCCTACATGCTCGACGAGTGTAACTGTTCCTATGGTAAATCCTGAATATTCTAATATTTTAAAAAAATTAAATTAACAAACAATAATCGTAGTAAATCAGAAGACTTAGATGACACGATAGACAACTCTGACGATGATCAAGATTATGAACCAAGTGACACCACTTCGGAAAGTGAAACTGAAATTATACAAAAAAAAAATACTAACGAACATAAACACGCAAAATAATATATCAACTAATACACCAAAAAAGACTAAAGTGCAGAGAAACATCCAAACAGAACAAGAACGCAAAAGGAGAAACAACAGATGGAAACAAGCCAAGCCCGACGAATGGAAACGACAAAAAAATAGGAAACTAAAGAATGAGTGTCTGCCCTATTATAACTACAAAGGAATTGAACAAGCAGCTAAAGCTCCAAGAAAAATAGATTGCCTAAAATGTAAATTTGAATGTACAAAAAACTTTACAGAAGATGAACGAAAAATAATATGCCGCAAATATTGGAATCTTTCGTCTTATGAAAGAAAAAAAGATTTTATACTGTATAATGTGACAAGCGTTGCACCTCGGTCACGAAGACCTCGAAAAAAAATGCAATAAAAATGCAAAATGTGAAATGGTACTTTTTTTACTAAAGGCGCTGATAAATGTCAGGTGTGCTAAATTTTTTTTTTAAAAACCTTATATATTTTCTAATCGTGTTATACTAAAAGCATTTGCGGGAAAAGATTATTTGGGACATTTTTCAGGTGTTGATAAAAGAGGAAGAAAACCTCCAGGCAACAAAACAAAAAATGAGGTTATTGCTAAAGTAAAAGCACACATAGAAAGTTTCCCATGCATGGAAAGTCACTACAGTCGTAAAAGTACTACTGGAAAATATTTAGATGCCAATCTAACTATTACTAAAATGCACAAGTTGTATAAAGACCAATGTACTGAAAGGGGAGAGAGATATGGAAATTGTTAGTTTAATTACATATCGCAGAACTTTTTGCAAGGAATACAACCTATCCTTTTTCCATCCCAAAAAAGACCAATGTCTTATTTGCACCACCTATAGACAAGCTCCTCCCGATACAAAGCAAAATCTGGAAGAAAGCTATAATCATCATTTGCGGAGAAAGCAGCAGGCCCAACAAGAAAAAGCTGCAGATAAAGAAAGAGCTAAGATAGATAAATCTTTTATGACCGTCACTTTTGACTTGCAAAGTGTTTTACAAATTCCATCAACAGAAATATCGTTGACATATTACTTGCGAAAACTAACTATGTACAACTTCACCGTGTATGAAGCAGCAGAACCTAATCGAGCATTTTGCTTTTGTTGGACAGAAGTGAATGGTAAAAAGGGTAGCTCTGAAGTAGCCACATGCTTGTTAAAATACATAAAAACTTTACCTCCTGAAATAAAAGAAATATCCCTGTTTTCAGATACATGTGGTGGTCAAAACAGCAATTTACAGATATCAGCACTTTTCCTTTATTTGGTGCATAATAGCCACCTTGAGGTCATTGAACAAAAGTTTTTAGAATCTGGTCATTCATTTATGGAAGTAGACTCCATGCATAGTGCTATTGAGCGTCAGAAAAAAATTTGTATCTTTGTACTGTGTTAATGACTGGATGAACATTTTTCGACTTGCTCGTTCGAACAGGGACGCAATAAAGATAAACCACCTTATGAAGCCACAGAAATTAAATTTGATGAGTTCTATGATTTGAAAAAATTATCAAGCATGTTAATTAAAAATAAATCTGTTGACACTACTGGTCAAAAAAGTGAATTGGCTGAAAGTAAAATGTTTTAGGTATGAGAAGTCAAAACCTACCATACTTCAATACAGGTACGACTACAGCAGTGAGTATTTAAATATCAACATCAGCGCAAAAAAACGTGGCCGACCAATCAATACATTGCTGTCACTGGAAGATATTCCCCATCTCTACAAAGAACCACTTAAAATAAGTGAACTCAAGAAACAAAATCTCATTACCATGTGTGAGAAGCTTATAATTCCAGAAGTGTTCCATTCATGGATCAAGAGTTTACCATGCGATTCTAATATTCCAGATTTATTACCTGATGTGGATATTAATGAATCTGACCATGAGGATGAAAATTAATAGCTAATGAGGCGAATTTTAGTTTTATGAATTATTCTGATTTTTCGGGCAATTTATAAAAAAAAAATAAGTTTAAAAATTTTATTTTCTATACTGTTATGATTGTTCTTAGCTTTAATACAAAAAAAGTTTACAGGTCGAATAGTTCTTATAACTTTAAGTTTCATATAAAATATTGTTCGTTATCAGTGTTAATTTAAAAATAAAGGTTTAAAATTTTATAGTTCTTGTCAATTTAAATTGATTCCTAAATGATTAAATATGCTAAATGTAAGCCAGGCAAAATGCACTAAGTCATGCTTTTTGTTACATTTTAGTTATTTTTAATATCAAATTTGATTTAGTTCTATATGTTTATCAAGTAATAATGTTTAAAACATGAGTTTATGTCATAAAAAATTATTAAAGGCTAAACAAAAAGTAACAAATAATTTTAAAACTAATGAAAAGTTTAAAATGCAAGTATCTCAAAATCATGTTTTTGGACATAGTGCATTTTGCTTGTAAGCCCATGCTATAATATATTTTTATAATTTAGATATTATTTTATTATTTAAATCTAAATTATTTTATCTAAAATATGGTGACCTGCAAAAATTTGTTGTTCAGTCTTTAAATTTTTATCATTTTTAAAAGCCTTGCCTTTTTCTAATTGTTCTAATAAATCTAGTTTTTTTTTCTTTTCCGAATGGAGTAATTTAATATTATTTAAATCTATAAAATGCAATGTGTTGACATATACATTGTTCACAATAGATTTCTTGTGTTCCTTTAATCACTTTCTTACATTTCGTCCAGTTTGTCCAATGTATATAACATCGCAGTCACTACATTTTAACTCATATACTCCTGTTTTTTGTAACTTTTCAGTTTTGTTTTTATTATTTAATAACATTTTAATTATTATTTTTATTTACTGAAATTTTTCTACATCCCAGTTTATTAAATTTATTTTTTATTAGATTATCTATTAGGTTTTCTTTATAGCCATTGTTTTTTGCAATTTCTTTAATTACATTGACTTCTTGTTTCAAATTCTCTTCGCTTAATGTAAATGTTAATTGAGCGTGGAAGTTGTGGAATGGTACCATTTTTATTTACAATTATTGTTTAGATTTACTATGATTTACTGTATCAGTGCAAGTAGGTTTACAATAAATATCAAACTCTAAGCTAACTCTACACCAAATTAGTTTCGTTCGACGTGCGTGCGTGCGTGCGTGCGTGCGTGCGTGCGTGCGTGTGTGTGTCTTGTATGTATGTATGTATGTATGTATGTATGTATGTATGTATGTATGGTATTTGCTGTGCATATTTTGCGCATAATCCTGTACTCTTACCTCTGTTCTACTTGTGACATCTTACACTCCGATGTCACAGCAAAATACGCTTCAAAATGGTAATTGTATGACGATATTCCGCCAGATTGAAATTGCCACCCTTTAACTTGGCAATTGAAAATTGTATATGACTAAGACCCTCACCAACGTTTATTTCGCTTAAATAACGATAATGTAAAAATGCAACAATTAGTGATGTGGCACATGGGCATTATAAGAGCTTGTGGCATCGTAGATTTGGTCTGGTCAAGTGCGCCCTCTAGGATACACACTTTTCACAAATTTACACAATTTCACTATTATAACAAGTTTCGATTGACGATGCGAGCGCGCTGTTCTCTTAAGGATTAGCGTAAGTATATAGATTGGGACTTTTTCAAGATTATTTTTTATTTCCCTTTGATGACAATATTATTTATAATTACGAGGATATGTATTATTACATTAATTATTTCATTAATTATATAAATTTGTGTATTAAACAAATATTCATAGCTCGAAAAATATAATTGATACGGCAAAAATACAAGGCAGCAAATTTGTAGAGCATGAAAGAATAGGGGGTAAACCTGAAAATCGTGCTTTAAGGGAGGGGGAGTGACATTATTTTAACTTATTATATAATTACCCATTTCCTTTGTTAAACTTTTAGGTTTTAGAACGTTTTGAGTAGTTCCGTCAGGATTTACGTTTGTATTATAAATTAGAAATTGCAAACAGTAGCGTCCTCAAAAATAGTATTTTATCAAGTTAATGTAATTTTGTTGCAATATTTGCATAGGGAAAATTATTACGTTATGGAAAAAATACAAGAGAGTAAATTTGTAGGTCATAAAAAATGCAGAAATAGATATACTCAAAAGGTAATTATATTAACCATAGTCGTGTTGAAAGGAAGGAAAAAGTGAAATGTTTTAGACCATTGCGAAAATTTCCTATACTTAAAAATCTTGGTTAGGTGGTTTAAAGAAATACGTAAAATTAATAATTTAAAAAAGAGTATTCAGTAGCGTGCGTTAAATTTTTATTGCTTATCTATTTATAGTGATATAGTGATATAGTATTGGCGTTATTTTAAAACTGTCACAATAATCATATAATTTCTATTTTCATCTTATATTGTTAGGACTCAGTAGTTATTTTGTAAATTGTGATAATCCGGCATTTATTTATTTTATTAGGTTAAACAGAGATCCAGAATCACTGAACGTGCCGCTATAGTTATTTATTTCTGGCATCCTATAATGTTTCTTCTCGTACCATCTTTGTGTATTAAGTTACTATTACTCGACGAAATATATGTCATGTTTGACATTGCTAAAAGGACCATCTTATCAAAGAAATATTCTTCTAATTCTGAAAACGAATCAGAGAGTATATCGAAACTACAATTTTAAATAATTTAAAATATTTGACATTTAAATTTCATTATCAGGCAATAATTTTTTCAGTGTGACATTTTTGATTGGTAAAACTTTTTTTTTTTTGAAAACCAACCTGTGATATCGTTTTGGCGCAGAGGCATATTTAACAAATTTTTAAATAATGTATAGGACAATAGCTTAATACCCAAAGAAGGTAAAAATAAGTAAAAGTATATTGTTATTAACTATGATTTGAACGAAACAACTACTCCTTGGGCAATACCCCGACCTGCATTGATCATACCTTCAGATCATGATAGATTGGTAACCAATATCATTTGTCAATTCCTAACCAGACATAGACCGGTTTCGAACTTACTAGTTCTCCTCAGTATGCCATAGGTTATGAAACAGACAAATAGTAGTGGCCAACCTGCTAGTGTTATACTGACTAAGGTAAATTGAGTAGTGGTGAGAGGTATGTGAAACTTCTCATATGAGCTATAATGCTACTATTCGACCGACATCATAGATATCTCTTTGGCGGATAGAGACTTGCGAAGCAAGTACCAAGAGCGGCGACCTCTAGCACAGGTGAACTAAACTACTGTTATTAAATATGATTTGCACGAAACAACTACTCAGTGGGCAAATA